>JAVJIF010001941.1:57500-441235 GCA_038442645.1 Agave tequilana | reverse complement strand
TTTTCCTACCTATCTCAGTGATTTTCTCCACATGTTTTAGAGGCAATATTTCTAAATCAAAAGGAGAGTTTATCAAGAGTTTTCAAAAGTGATTTCTTGAGTTTTTCACCACAAATTAATCCTAGATTTCTCACACACACATAGCTTTTCATTACAATATCTATCTTATAGGAGAGTTGTTGTGAGAGTGTTTTTAGGTGATCAAAGTGTTTAGATCACCAAGTGTTCTTCTTTGTGTTTGATGAGGCGGACTTGTGGGTTCGCGTTGTTTCGAGTTCTAGTGGGAGCTCGGTGTAGAGGTGCGGCCTCGGCAAGCGTGTGCGCTTGCGTGTGTTTTTTCTTGCGGGAACAAGTGAAGGGACTAGTGAGTCCAAGGAGTTCTAGTGTGAACTCGTTGTAGGTGCTGTGACACCGAGTGATTGTACTCTAAATTTGCATTTTTATTATCACTTTTACACATATATCCTTAATTATTCCTTTATTAATTAATGCTATTAACTCTCTTTTTGATTATGGTGTGCAGTTATTTAAATGAGAGGATAAAGGTACAAGAAGCTTCATTTTATCTCTAATCCTATCTAAAGTTAGATTTTAAATTAAATTGAATCCAAAGGAGGAAAGGATTGATCTTCATCTCCTGAATTCAAGTTCAAATTCAGAAGATAAAGTCCTATAAGATGAAGGGGATAAAGCTAATTCTACAAGGAATAAGGAGGATAATTCAAAATAAATGGAGTTCAAAATTAATTCAGACTCGGATTCAAACAGTACACGTTTTAGTATTCAAATCATAACTTTTGCTACAGATACTCAAAGTTGATGATTCAAGATTCTACAGAAAGAAGACGAAAAGAACTACAATTATGCAGTTTATCACTCTGTCAAATTCAGCCATCTGATGAGTCATATTCAGCAAATAACACGTCAAATTGCTGCAGGACTGAATTGTCTATTGAATTATGAAACCTTCTAATTTGTATCCTATTGTGATTAGATTTGATACTTATTTAAAGAGCTAAAATCTCTTATTATAAAATATCTCCACATCAGAGTTCATAACTTAGGATTTTTCTTTTAGTTTCTCTTTCAAATTTCTTTTGTAATTTTTAGATTCTACTTCTACTTCCAATTCAAGATTTGTGAGAAGGAGAAGCCATTGTAATTCGAGGTGACAGATCAATACAAGGTGCTTTCGTTCTTTTCATATCTCTTTTGTTATTTACTTTATTTTTGCTTTTTCTTGTTTTTCTTATTTCTTGCTTTCTTTTACTTGTCATGTTCATCATGAGTAGCTAGATTTTTCTCATGGCTTGCTAAGACGTCACCACCATCACATCTAATATCTAGTAGATAACCAGATTAGATCATGTACATGCCTACTCCAATTTTTATTCTTGAAGACTCATTAGATAAGCAACTAGGTCAAATATTTGCTAACACTTCTTAACTGTTTTTCTTAATCTATGCTTGATGAAAATCTTGATATTTTAATGTTAAACGTTGATTAGTGTTATTTCAAATAGGGCTAAGATTTGGCAAATACTTTATAATGATTTTTTCTTACTTTATACTTGATTGACAATCTTGATATTATAACGTTAAATCTTGGATGGTGTTATCATAACCTAGTTTCTATCCCATGTATCTTGCTTGATTTTGTGGTAGAATATCATGTTTAGGATTTGAAGTGAAGTAATTATCTATCTAGCATTAGCATGTATGGTGGTTGATTATTAGTAAGCTGTGATCCTTTCTTTAAATTAATTCTTTTCCCACATACAAATCCATCCCCTCTTTTTCACGTTCTTTAAACAGAGAAGATAATAAGAAGACAATATTACCGAAAAGCTTTCATTGCATCTCTCCCTGAGCTTCAACCCGTTTAGCTCTTACTACAACGGTTAAATTGCAAAAGATTCAGAGTTTAAACCAATCACATACACTTTTCATATTTTCTATACTCTATTTTGTGCAATCACCGAGTGATCCGGCAGGATCGTTTATAGTGAAATCCTTCATAGTGTTGAAGGAGGGGACGTAGAACAAGAATGCTCGAACCTCGAAACAAATCTCCCGTGTTTGTGATCTCTCTCTCTCTCTCTATCTCTCACTTGTGTTTATATCTTGCATGCTTAAATTGCTTATTCCTTTACTTGCTTGATATACTTGTGCTTAAATTGATATATGCTTGGGAATTGTTTGCTCACACTTGTATTCAACCAAGAGAGCCATAGCGGCACCTCAACTCTTATCTAGAGAAATCTTGAGGAGATAGTCCAGAGCCCTTCACCGGAATTCGGCTACACTCTTGTGTTATACTTGGTGTGTCTAGCATAATATTTTAGTTTACATAAATAATTTTAATTTCGCATTAATTCATCATTAGATTAGCTAGCCACCTCTTCACCCCCCTCTAGGTGATTTCAACGGAACACCTGGGTCGTGGTCCCGGGCATGTACGGAACCCACTGTAAACATAATCCGTTGGCTTCATCATCAGTTTTCAATAACAACCTTAGCTTACTCATATATGAATGTATGGTTGGGATGCTAGGGCATATACCTAGATATAGTGTATGATGAGTATAATAATAAGATGCTAATCATCGTGCTGTTTTGCAATTCAAGTTATATATACTCGGATTACAGTGAAGTGAGGTATATGGTATATAGATGAGGGTTTTCTTGTTTGGGTTATTCCTTCGATGTACTTATCTTATGAAGCCGTAGTTTGGGTTGTGCTGCTGTCTTGCCGTAATTGCTTTTATCGGATTTTTATTTTGATTTTTGGTTTTACTAGAATAATTATTATATTATATATTTTTGGCTTTACCACCTGTGTACTACTCCACTGATCTTCTGCTGCTATCTTATTGTACACAGTCTGTTTCTTGCATGATATTACACTTGTATTACTATGCCTAACCTCCTGACTTGTTTATTCTTTGTCTATACAGTACGTAGTTACCATATAATTTTTTGATAATTCATAATTGTTCTATTTAGTTGTTATTGTGGACAGCTCAGGCTGTGCGTACTCAGTTGATGGAGACATGAGGTATATGGCATACAGATGAGGGTTTTCTTATTTGGATTATTCCCTTGAAGTATCAATCTCATGAATCTTTCTACTTAGCCTGTACAACTGGTTTTATCGCTTCTGTGTATCTCACCTCTTGATATCGCATTCATTTTCGGGTGTATGCTCACAAAACGATTTTTAGTGCATGCTTTTGATTCAGATTTATCGATACACGTGTGCCTGTCCCTACATGCCACTTGACATTCACCACTCGTTGGGAAGTTTCTAACTCCCCTAGATCATCATGTCCAGATCCTGGAGCTTAGATCTTGTGGATTCTCCCAGATGCTGATCAGAGATGCTCAGCGGAAGCGTGGATCATTGGCATTCCGTCTAGAGACCCTATCCTTCTAGGCCCCCTGCTCGTCCCTCGAGTTTTTCTTTTATAACTCGTGAGGGCATTTTGTACTATTCATTATTGTATATCTCTTTGTATTCTCGCATTTGCGCCTATCAATGATGTAATATTCTTTTAATATTGTGTCACAACCTGTGATAACTTTGTAATTATACTTATATCTTGGAATGTATAAAGCACCATGTACTTTCGTACTCTGATTCTTACCTGTACTGATGTTTAGCGTATATATGTGAGGGTATTTCTGACCTATGTATATGCGTCACAGTAACATCTCCGTACCTACGGGATCAGGGCGTTACATTGTTCGAATCCGTGAGAGGGATGGATGGGAATGTCTGCTTTCAATTTCAGGGACATGCATCATTATTTAGTGAAGGGAGCACCCCAGAGAGGAACGCGCTCATTCTGGGTGGGGACGAGTGCCTTCTCCGCATCATTATCTTCACTGCTATATTGGAAGGGAAAACCAGACAGTTTATCGGAAGCCAGAGTTCATGTTTGGAGATGCAGCCCCAGATACTGATCAACAACTGCTTGTCAGGAAGTGCAATGGGTTTACACCCTAGATAGAGACCATTACTACCTCCCAGAGAACAAGCGCCACGTCTTTTCAATCAGTCATGATGCCGAGGGTGATGAAGTGGGGTGTGAGTTGGTGCACAGAATCAGTGCATGCGGGAGTTTTGATCATGGGGGCTTTACTTGGAGTGGTCCTACTTGTAGTGTCATTGGTTTGCATCTGAGCCACGTCAGTCGTGAAGTTCCCATGGGGCAGAATCCTGCCTAAGTCTCGACCTTCTTGAATCATTTCGTTAAGGTGGGAGGCAATTATCCGACTGCAGATTTCTGGACACTGGGGGTGGGTGTGTTCTTCCAAGCAGGCATGGTAGAGCAGCCTTACAATGTACGTGTTAGAAGATTTTGACACTGATTTGAAGCGGTTAGGACTCCACGAAGCTGTCAGGGCCACCTGCTTTGGGATAAACATTAGCGTCCCTACCTTCTATGTCAACCTGGAGATGTATTGCCCAGCGTAGGCACATGCTTCACTCCCATCGCTGAGCTCAGGATGGCACTTCATGAGATATGGGACGTGTTCAATTTTCTGATGGGTTCTGAGCCGTACAAGAAGTATTTCCCATACGCCGAGGAGTTGGCACAAATGGAAAAGGGTGAATCGGCTCTCTATGAGACGTATCAAGAGCTGATGTACCATTATTACATTTGGCTCGATCTCCACCCCAGTCATGAAAATGTGATCAGTTTGAAGCCTTGGGTAGAGTACTTATTCCCAGTCACGGATGGGCCTATTGAGAATATCCAGGCTCCAGTATCAGAGAGAAAGATTACCAAGGCAATGAAAGCGAGAAATCATGAAGATATTGTCCTAGAGGAAGATGATGGCGAATATGAGCGAGGGGACATCTTCTTGAGTTTCCACTACCAAGCTTCAAGACCGATCTCCTGACAAGCACTATTGGCTGGCTATCTGTCAGTCTGGATAAAGAGGTGCATGATCCATTACCACCTCATGACAGCATCATGCCCTTGGTGATTCCCCCACCTGTTCAGCTAATGTACAAACATTCACTGGCCTGCTGCCCGCTATGGTTTGCCACATTCAGAGTGGGCTTAGGATGCTGATGGAGCAATTTTGTAGGGAGGCGACCACCACCAGGATGGGTCGAGAACTTGTCTTCCCACACGACGGGCCTTCTCCCTGAGTCGAGATGCCGTATGCATACTTGATGGATTAGTTTGCCCTTCACTGCCCAGTCCTGATCCAACTGGGAGAAGAAGTGCCAGAAGGAATACTATGCCCACCTTCGTCGTTTTGAGAACTCAGTGGGTGGGCAAGTACTTGGCCGGGGTCCAGAGGCTGGTCGAGTGTGAACCTTCATCCCAGGTACAATGTATGGTGAGGAATTTTGCGATGTTGGGGATAAGGGCACTCTACTGGGAGAAGGTACTTTCAAGTGGTTGGTCAACATAAAGCCTTCCCACTTGGTGTATTGATGTGGGGATGACTGTTACCTGGAGTCCTATCGTCCCAGCCACTTCACTAGACGATTTGGTTATGACCAACTTGTTAATACTCCGAAAAGACAGATTCCCGGTCAGCACTTCAACCAGTCCAAATGATATCCAAACTTGTTGAAACTTTCAAAAGATAAGTCACAAATAGAATGAAGACTTGTCCATCCCTGATGGACAAAGTAGTGATTTGGACTCCAATGAAGCAGAACAGCGAGCCAAGTATCGTCTTCTAAAGAAACCCAAAAAAACTAACACCTAGCTTTGCTACAAGCTCTATTTAAGCCTCGCAACAAGATCAATGCTCCGCTATGAGCTTGTCTTTTAGCTTCGCATGAAGCTCTTCATAGCTCGATTGAAAACTATCTTCTACCTCTGCAGAGGGCTTATTTCTAATCTTTGTAGCAAGCTCAGTGCTAAATTCGCAACTCGCTATTTGTAGCTCCGCTGTGAGCCTACAATTTAGCTTCGTATGAAGTTTCTCTTAGCTCCGCCGAAGAGCTGTTGTGGTTATTTTTGATTATTTTTGAATCTTAACACGAGATTAATATGGTTAAAATCAAATTTGGCAATTGATTGTCACGACCTCTTAACCCCTTAATCAGTTGAAAAGATTAGGGGAGATCTTTAATTGGTTGGAAAGTATTAAGACAAATCCCTCAATTAGTTGAGAGGATTGAGGCAAATCCCTCGATCAGTTGAAAGGATCACGAAAAATCCCTAATCAGTTGGAGAAAAATCTGAGGATTGTTGTAACAACTTCAAACCAACTATCCGATTAGCTTCACACACGGGTGCTAGCTCCACGCTCGCTTTTTTTAGCTTCGCAACAAAGCTATTTTAGCTTGGTGCGAAGCTATATTGACTAAATCAATCTGCTGATTTTTAGGAGGGGCTGTAACAACCCATAAAGTCTATAAATAGCTCATTACTACGCCTAGGAAAAATCAGGAAAAGAGCCGAAATTTTGGAGAGCCATTAGCTAAAATTTTCAGAAGAGATCTATTCTCTACAACTTCTAAGCTTTCTTAGAGAACTTTACTTCTTTTTTAGGGTCCTAATACCCTCAAGATCTTCCTCTCTCAAAGGACTTCCATAACCAGGTGAGAAGGAAACTCCTAGGTAGAAGACTCGAAGACTTAATCGATAGCATCGTCAATGGAATAAAGTGGTCATGCGCTGACCAGACTTCCATTAGTACACGTTCAAAGAAACTCTAAGAACAGAATTCTTGTAAATTTTGTTTTAATTACTTGTAATTCTGTTCGGATATTTTGTAAGTTTTTCCATTTGCAAATTAATGAAAAACAAGATGGCGACTACGCTGGAGATTTTCTTCTCTGCCGGCGAGAAATTGTGTCACAATGCAATGATGAGACCCATGGGTCTACTGCTGAAACTTTGATCATTCAGTTTGATCAAGAAAAGTTTGAGCAACTTCTCTTTGAGGGTGGATTAATCCCTATCAATGTGCGCAAGCACAGGGAAATCTCCATGACTAGGTCTCCTCTGACCGTGGCTCGAAAGCAAGTCCCTAATGGGATGAAAAAGACCGCCTGCTAGCCTAATTCAGTCTCAACACAGACTGAGTTAGCTTCGCACCAGCACTCCTACGCTATGCGTGAAGCTAAATCAACCTCAAAGTCTTCCTTGGTTGAAAAATCCAATCAGCCTTGTGCAAGGCTAGTGGATCCCTGATCTCAGCTTTAACAAAAGCTAACAAAGTCTCCGACTGCGAGACTACTTCAGCTCTTCACAAAGCTTTGCTTCGTATCTCCCCACGAAGCTAAAGGCAAAGCTGCAGTAACTTTGCTCCCTGCTGCCAAAGCTTCTGTCCACGAAGCTAAATCTGAAGCACACTTTGGTGCTAATAGTGAAGCTACTTCGCTCAAAGTACTTCACAGTACTAAGGCACCAAGTGCTAAGATAGCTTGACCTCACAGCGAAACTATCTTAACTTCGCTCCCAGCCAAAAGGAAAGCCTTAAAGGCTAAGTTCAGGTGTAAACCTAAGAGTATTCAGACCATTAAGGCTAATATCTAGCTCCCCGAGTCTCTGTGTTAGATCGATTGGGTCTGATCAACACAAACTTGCGGGAATTTCTGAGCAACAAGCGGAAATCCATCCCTGAAAAGCAAGCTCCATCTCGCTGTCTCAGTGTGGACGAGCGGGGTGTCAACTTGTGACATTTTATTTTGCTAAGTGTTGTCTGGGGCTAATCCCCATAACATCTTCTCCAAATCAACTATCAAGATTCGATTGGCTGTCATCTCAGACCTTCGAAAAGCCCAGGACTAGGAGGAAGAGGAAGTCAAAAAGGTCTCACCTCACTGCAATCTCTGTCAACATGATGGGTAGAGGAAGGGACTCGACACGATCTTGAAGAGGAAGGCAGGTGTTCACGCTCCCTCGGTTAGTTTCCCAGATCCTAACTAAAGCTCAGGCTTAAGTCAGGTTCTGATTGAACCAGAGGGTGCCTTTCGAGGTAGATGATTTAGGGTGGCGATACCCTACAATTATGGACAACCCTCTCTTCCACATGGGCTATGTCGCCAGAACCACTGAAAAGCCTCTTCCAGTTGTCAGATGATAAAGGAGAAGCCAACGGCTATACCTCCTCTATCACAGTTAGCTCAAAGCAAACAGGGACCTTGTCGGCTAACTTGGCTGACAGTAACCATGATAATAATCTCCATCGACGTATGGAGGTTCAAGAGCAAACTTCCAAAGCTTAACAAGTGGCTTTGGATAACATTCAGCAAATGTTGGTGCAACTCCTAAATAACTGGAACAATGATGAAACCACCGGTAGCAATCATGACGAGGAGGAGAATGCCGACACGGAACCCCCTAAGACTGAAAAGTCAAAAGGAAGTTCTGCAATAATGTCGATGTTATCAAAGACATTCAAGCTCAGATCGTATCCTTATCTCAGAGGGATGAACTGAAGAAAGTAGGGATGATGCGTCCTTACTCGCTGGAGTGGGACTCAGTTCCCTACCTGCCAAAGTTCAAGCCACTTATGTTACACACGTATGATGGCAAGAGCTCACCGAATCAACGCATCTATTACTTTTGGTGGCTAATCGGTACGTGATAGACAATGATGCTATTATGGATAGACTATTCATCAGCATCCTTAAGGAGGTAGCCTTTGATTGGTTCAGAAGCCTTCCCAGCGGCTCCATCAATTCTTGGACTCACTTAAAAACCCGGTTCCTTTCTCAATTTAATGAGGATGACACCGAGGTGACCATGGATAAGCTTCTCTCGGCAGTCCAGAAAGGAGGAGAATCCGTGCGGGAATACATTGAGAGATTCCACAAACTCTCTTCCATGTGCCTCCCAGGCATGCTCTTACCCATGTTACTTCAAACATGTCAGCACAACCTCTTCGACAGAGTAGTTCACATGGGAGCTGTTAAAACCCATACCTAGAAGGAGCTTGTCGAACAATAAAAAATAACTAAAAAATCAGCTAAAAAGTTTGAGCCCTTAGTGCCCAAGAACAAATGGGCGTCAGCACCAAAGGCCATGATGCAACCCAATTTTTCCCAATCCAAAGGGAAAGAAAAGATGGTAGTCTAGTTGTCTGGGGAAGCTCCAACAAAGCAGAAAAAGAGAGAAGCTAGCATAATCAGAAATTCATGTTTCCGTCGGGACAATATTCTTTCAAAGTTGAACAGGTGGTGACCATCTTCCACCTACTCAACAAGGTAACAAGATCAAATTACTTGTAGTCCTGCGATCAGAAAAAATGAGGCATACGAACGACCCCAACTGCTGCCTCTTCCACAGAATGGTGCATAATCCCACCAGCAGATGCTTTGTCCTAAAGGACAAGATCCAAATATTAGTGGGCTGGAGTTCTGACTCTCAAGTCAGAGCAAAAGAAAGTCACCACCAACATGGTGACTCTCAATTTTAGGACCTTACCGAAGACGACGGTCCAAGATGGACTGACCCAGTCCTTAAAGCCAAACTGGACGTTGTCAACCCAATGGCGAAAAAGCAGAAAGCTAAGGGCCTCATTCCACTGATGATAAAATATGGAGAGATCATGTTGGTCCACTCGGATATTATCGAAGATGAGCAATGGGAGTCCAGAAATCCCAAGCTCAAAGGCTAGTCATGTAACGCCGTCTCCCTTGCAACAGATGATGATGTTGTGACTATAATTTCTCTCAATGACTCGAAAGAAGAGAAGTTTGCCTTAGCGGGGTAGCCCACTGCCACTCAGCCATTAGGCACCCAGTCTGGAAGGCCGTACCTGTGACAGTACGACCAGACCCCAGACGAGACACAATAGCCAATGATGTCGGGAACAACTGCACCAGTCTAGATTTCAGCGCCATCTCCTCCACTGGACAAAGCGAAGAAAAAGGAGGTCTGATTCAACGAATCATTGAAGATGGAACTCCAAAAGGGCTCAACGCTCCTTTCTGCTTCGACATATTAGTACATCTTACCAATATCCCAGCTTGTATCACTCTGCACAAGCTACTTCACCTCTCAAAGGAGACAAGAGAGGCGCTAAGGGATGCACTTGCTTACTCAGAGTCCTTTCTGACACAAGTACCAGAAATTTCTACTAATGACAACAGGACTTTGTGTCCGCAATGTCATTTGGTGCAGTAACAGGTGCCATCTACCACCTTCACTCTTGAGGACATGCTCCTCAAAAATAATAAGCATGATAGACCTCTGTACTATATTGGGTACATTGGTGCTTCCTGTATCGAGAGGATCCAAGTCGATCCGAGGTCTGCTCTCAGCATCATCCTGAAAAGGCTTCTCTACTCCTAGGTATCCCACTCAGCAAGTTATACATCACTACTACAACCATCTATGGCTTCAATGCTGGGAGTAGTCACCCTCTGGGAAAGATTCGTCTCCGCTGCCAAATTGGAGACTTGAAATCAGAAGTGACATGCTACGTCATCGATGCTGACACGTCTTATAATCTCTTGCTCGGACGATCAAGAATCCATGCCAGCTGGATCATCCCCTTCGCATTGCACCAGTGCTTCAAATACGTAGGAGATGATATCGTGGTCTAATGGTATTCACTAAAATGCAGCTGTTCAAAGGGTGGAGAATTATTTCATTGATTCCTTACTCTATCAGGAGAATAACGAGTCAGTGAAGCAATCGCTACTTGATGACATTAACAGTGGAAACAAGGCGGACTCAGAATCAGGAGAAGATGCGCCTGCTATCTTTAGTATAGAACCAATTGTAGCGTATCTAGATGATTTTTATTGTAATAATCTTATCAAAAATGAGGACGAGTGGGTCCTTAATGAAAATGTTGCTTTTGATTACTCTTTGTATCTTGAGAATATATTTAAATCTATCATTTTAGTTCCTTGCATATGCCTTTACCCATCTCAGGAATGGCATACATGCATACAGAGGACAATGACTGCTTACAACCTGCTGCCAATGGGTTAGCAGAAGTGTTCAATGAGACGATCATCAAGCTCCTTAAAAAGTTCATCTCTTCAAGTAAACGAGATTGAAACGAGAAGCTCAATGAATGCTTTTGGCCTACCAAATGACGGTCCGAACTTCTACAGGCAACACACCTTTCTCTCTAATTTACGGATGTGAAGCAGCTGCACCTCTATAGATACAAATACCGTCACTTCGCATTGCTCTAGAAACCAAGCTGACAAAAGGAGATAATGACCGATTACGTCTCCATGAGTTGGAAGCACTGGATGAAAAGTGACTACAAGCTCAACAATGCATTGAGTTGTACCAAGCTCGAATCTCAAAAGTCTTCAACAAACAGGTCAAAGAGAGAGTCGTTCAGGCCTTAGCTGTCAGGTGACCTATGGCAATGACACATAAGACTAAAGATAAATTCCAACCTAAGTGGGAGGGACCCTTCATGGTAGAAATAATCTACTCGAACAAAGAATACCGCTGAGCAAATCTGAACGACGACACGCTCATGATGCCGATTAATGGCAAGTTCTTGAAGAAGTACTATCCCTGACCACGTTAACACCGTACCTCTGATCAAAGAAATACTGTACATGACCACATTAACATTAAACTTCTGGTCATTAAGATGGACTTGTTTGACTATTTCTTCTCCTCGAAGAAATCCTTTTCCTCAAGCAGAATCAATTTCGTCTCCACTTCTTCTAGGACTCTGGTTGACATCAAGTTGTTGTAATACATGATGTTGACATTAAAGAGAAGACAAAGGCAAATTTCTAATTTTTGCCTTGTCACTCTTCTCATTTGGAAGACTAGGTCATATTTTGAAGTTGAGCATGCTTAAACAGTGATTTTAGGCATACTTCTTCCTGATCATTTTTCTTGATCCAAAAAGATGGTGACTGTTTAATATGTAATTATGGCATGTCTCCAATCATCCCTTCACCTCTGTCATTCGACGAGTCACAATTCGGTCTCGTGACAACCTCGATCGAGCCAAATTTATTGAAGAATGTTTGTGACGCATCTCAGCAGAATCTTTCCACTATTTTCACATTCATATTCGGATTCAGTGATTAGCTACAAGCCTGAGTCTTGTCCATGATAAACACAAAATGAAGCGTCGCAAGGAATCTTGACTTAATCAATCAATTTCCTGCAGAACTCGTGTTCCGTGTCTCGACTTAACGACCGACTGAGAACAAGAATATCTATTAAGGTGGCACTTCACTAGGAATTTTGACCTACTCGATAAATTCCCTATGAGGTTTATTTTTAACTCTTTAATCCCCAGCGAGATTTTAAAGGTCACCAATGGAATGTAGAAAGGTCCACTTTAAATGGCACGATCCGAAGCCTTCGTGAATAAGGCTAGGGGAAAATGTTGGCCTCTAAGCCCAATATAAAATCCTCGATAACTTATCATGCTGAGGAGAATAGAATAGCTAGCCCAACTCAAATGGTAGTTGGTAAAGACACATCAAATCTGTTGATAACTAAGGGTTTGCTAAAAATTCTAAGAGGCCTGATCCTATTTGATTCCTCAGAATCCTCTACCAATTTCCCTTCATGGAATGGTAGATCTACAAAATAAATAAGTCATGCTGAAGCTCCACCTCTGAATTTTCTGTATGTAATGGTGGCATGCCTTCACTCACATCCTTTTTCCGATCGTTGAAGCCTGACTTCAGAACCCGCTCATTCAGATATCCAGATAAGCTGATTAAATGAGTTTATCTGATGATTTATCAAGCTAAACGCATTGAAGAAGGCTCGAGACGCATCTTTGTAAAACTTTTCCAGTGTTTCCACATTCACTTCAAGATGTGACAACCGATCAATTAATAGACAGCTGGAATCACTCTATCAATTTTCCGCGAGGTATATAAGTGATATTCCCTTCAAAGAAAATTCATTTTAGGAGTGCTATTCTTCTATTCTCTAAAGAGATTTCTTTGATCCCTAAAACAAATTTTATGAGCACTGTCTCCTATTTTCTGGTGGAATTCTTTAGCAATATTCATACAGTTGCAGAGACGGTCAATTCCACCAAAGTCCCTTGCCAATTCCTTTCCATGGAATGGTTGGACCACACCAAACTGTAACCATTTCCAATTGAATTGAACTATAGATCAAGTTTATCACGTTAACATTAAATCTCTGACAGCAAAATTTCCAATATATCCCCAGCGAATCGGAACTCCAATTGTCATTTTTCTCTATAGAATGGCAAGCCTACTGTGCTGTTACGTTAACAGCCTCTTGTCAAATTAATATTACACCTCTAACATGTCACTTTTATAAACCCCCAAGCGGAGAATTTATCACGATCACTTTGAGCGGAACTCCCTTCTAATTTCCCAGTAGGAATTTGCATCCTATCTTCCCCAGCTTGATTGTCACATTAATTCTTACTTCTGATAATTCTTTAAAGTATTTACTTGCGGAATCTATAAGAATGCTAATTCCTTTTAAACTCTCTAGTGAGTTTTAATTGATCCCCTCGGAGTATTTTTTCAGTCCCCAATGGACTCTTTGGTTATCACATTAACATTATACCTCTGACAATTTCTTCCAAAACTCCTCCAAAGAACCGCTAAATTCCCCATGGAGTATCAAATCACATTCCTCAATGGAATAAACTTTCTTGTCGTCACGTCTAGTCAATCACCTCTGAATGGCAAGGTTTTAAGCTTAGTGGTTTCTCAATCGATTACGTCCATGTTACCTCTGAACTGACAAATATCCAAGTCTTAACTTTTTAGTTCGGTAGGGACTACTATTTTGCCGTCATGTCTAGTCCATCACCTCTGAATGGCGAGACTCTGAGTTTGATGTTTCTTAGTCAGTTATGTTCGGTTTATCACCTCTGAACTGATGGGTGTCCAGATCTCTTCCCTTTTATGTTACTAAACTATCATGTCCAGTTTATCACCTCTGAATAGACGAGTCCATAACTTTGTTCTCCTTTCCCCCATCAGGGCTGAGAGTTCTTACTGTCAAGTTAGTCAATCACCTCTGAACAACAAATTATGAGCCTGGTGTCTCTTAGTTGGTCATGTCCAGTTTATCACCTCTGAACTAACGGGGGCCCAAATCCAATTCACCCTTGCAGTCCCTAGTGGACTAGCTGTCATATTAACATTATGACCTCTGGCAGTGAATTTAGAATTTAGTGTGTCTTAGTCTATCATATCCAGTTTATCACCTCTAAATAGACGGGTTTCTAAAATCGGGTTCACCTTCCTTTTGTCGTTATGTCTAGTTCATCACCTCTAAACACAAAATTCTAAGCTTGGTGGCTTCTCAATTGGTTATGTCTAGTCAAACACCTCTGAACTAACAGATAGCCAAGTCTTATCTTTTCTTTTGCTGTTATGCCCAGTTTGCCACCTCTAAATGGTAGGACTCTGAATTCGATAGCTTCTCAATCGGTTATGTCTAGTAAATCAGCTCTGAACTGATCGATGTTCGAATTTCATCCTCCAATCCTTTGTAGACATCCTTTAATTGTCATGTCCAGTTCATCACCTCTAAACAAAAAATACTCCAAGTTTGATAATTCTCAATCGGTCATGTCCAGTCCATTATCTCTGAACCGATGAATATCCAATCTTACCTTTCTTTCGTTGTTATATCTAGTTCGTCACCTCTGAACGATAAAATTTTGAGTTCGATAATTCCTAACCTGTCATATCCAGTCACTCACCTCTGAATAGATGGATTACTAGACCTACCTTCTTTTTATCATCAACGAATCCTCTCTCCTAACTAATTCCATTATGTTCAAGATTAGTCTCGGTTTTGATTTTAATTCCTTCAGGAATTTAAATTGGTGAAATTTCACCTTTTCAAATTCTTTTTGAAGAATTTACATGTTAAAGTTTTTCTCATAAGGAAGGTGTAAAAGCAAAGATCGAAGAGAGAGAAGGAAAAAAGGCACCAAACAAGTCACTTATAAAAAAATAAATTTTATTGATTGACGAAAAAGTACAAATATAATGTGTTACAAATCAATGTCGTCTCTTATAAGATTTGATCTTTGCCTCAAGAGTAGACAACCTGTTATTTCTGTCCTCTTTGGCCTTCGGCGGGGCTTGTGGCTTCAACTCTTTCTGGATGAATGTAGCCGTCATCTCCAAGCGGGATTTTTGCTCCTCCAAAGCCATTCTCTTCTCTGCCTCTGACTATTGGATCTGGATGCTCTTAGCCGTTATCTCTTCCAATCAACTGGTTTCGTCTTCACTCACTGGCTCAGTTTTGGAGAAAAAAGTTGGCCTTTGCAATCATCTTCTTTGCCTTCTTAATCTGATCTCTTGCTGCATCAAGAACTTCAGTGGAGATGACTATTGTAACCTTAGCCTCCCAGGCCTCCAGGGACTTGAGCTCCTGAGATATGGTCTCTATTTCCTGGGATGTCTCTAGATAACTCTTTTTCATCTGTTCTGCGAGATGTTCTAGTTCAACGTTGACCCATGGATTGAGATCCAACTACCTCAGGTTATTCCATTCACTGACGTCCCTTTCGAGATTGTTGATCACTCTTTCTAGGGACTCCGCTATAGTAACCCCTCCAACACCCCAGATATTTTCTATCGCTCGAGAGAAAATGACTCTCCAAGAAGCAAAAAAGTTTGGGTGCACTTGAAGATCATGGGAAGACAACGCTTCAAGCTGTTGTAGAAGCCATCCACAAGCTCCCTGATGAATTCATCCTGGGAATCAACCTCAATCGGTGGAAGGGCAAGAGAGACAGGAGGGCTCTGTTGAGGCAACATTGTCATAAATGACTCAGGGATGGCTGGAGCCACAACCATTGGAGCAATCCTCAGAAAAAGAGTCTTCAAAGGAACAACCTCCAAGAATAAAAAATCAGGCGTTGGGATGAGCCCAACTGTAAGCGTCAACGAATCAGCCTTGGTGACTTCCACCAAGTCAGAAGCTGAAGGGCTAGAAAGAGCTGGTGGGGGTCAAAGGCAGCTCTGTCTCAAGCTCGGGCTGATCTCCACCCTGTTCTAATACTGTCTGAGCAGGAGAGTGAGGCTCCATCTCAACCATTGCCACCGGCAAGTCTCCCGGTGCAGCCTGCTATTGAATAACTCTTTAATGAATAAGGCCCAATAGCACGGGATCAATCACCAGTGGAGTCATTTTCTCCTCTTATTCAGGCTCTGACATTACTGAATGAGAAACTTCCGTGGGAGTTTCTACAAAATTTTTCAAATTTAGCAACAGATATAGAAAAACATGTGCTTAATTCAAAATACTACAATTCTTATGTGTATTGGTCGAAGTGGTGATGTTAACCTCTGATTATGCTACATTGACATGAGGAGTTTAAATGGAGACAGGCTCGGTCGTGACAACCTCGGTAGCGGGAAGAACCTAAGGAGCAACTGAAAGAGGGATGTCCTCTACAAGAGCTTCGAAAGTCTCGAGGGTCCCCACATCCTCAGTCTTATCTCCTTGAACAGTTACCTTAATCTGGGCAGAGGACCCAATTTCCAACATGTCTTCTTCAGAGCCCTCAGAATTTAGGTAGTCACCCATATCGTTTGTACGATGTGGGAAGGAAGCAACCCACGTCTCCTTATCCTCTTCATCTGCATTCCAAGATTTAAAGTTAAACATGAAAGTGAACAATTGTAACAGAAAAAGTTGATCTTACATGTGATCGGAACAAATTGCCCTAAAGATGTACTAGCAATCAGTGTAACCACCGAAGCAGCTAGAGTAGGAACATGAGCAACTACTAGTGGAGCTAGAGGAATAATCACCAGAGCAGCTGGTGGAGGAACATCGACTACTGATGTTTCCACCTCTCTAATTTGCAAAGTCCCTCGACGTTGGCTTGAGGGCTTCACGGTCTGTTTCCACTTCTTCTGGGAAGAAACAACTGGAGAAGGCAACTTATGCTTTTGCTTAAAGTGGGTATCATGACTCTTCCTCTTCCTCTTCAATGTCAGCAGTTGTGACGACTTTCGGAGCATGCTAGCTACCCACTTCACAAGGTTTGGGGCTCGCAGCAACTCCCTGGACAAGCCCAGTGTCATTTCATCAGGCAATGGACTCACATCCACTGAAGCCTCACTACCAACATCAGCAAGGAATTCTTTAATCCTGTGTACTTGGATGTGTTTCCCTTTCTGTTGTTCTGCCACCTTCCCCCTCAACTGGGCGGCGATCAAACTTATCGTGGAGGAGTTAACTTTATATAAGGAGGGACGCGTATTCGATACCTTATACCATTAGCAAAAGTCGAGGGTTATAAGTAGTGTAGGAACCCGATGTGGCATATAGAACCAGTGAACCCGACAATAAAGTACCTCCAAATCCTAATGCTGTCAATCAGACTTCCCGTATACCTGAACCGAAGGTTAAGGTTACCAATATATAGTTGGTCATAACTAGATTGTTTGGCGAAGTGGCAGGGCAGGTAGGGCTCCAAATAGTAGTCATCCCCACATCGGTACACCAAGTGGGAGGGCATGATGCTGACTAACTACTTGAAAGTACCTTCTCCCAATATAGTGCGCTTGACTCCAACATCGAGAAATTCCTCACCGTATGTTGTGCCTGGGATGAGGGAAAACATCAGAAGAGACTGTACGAGTCTTGACCTTTGACTAGCCTCTGGACCCCAGCCAAGTACCTGCCCACCCACTGAGAACTCTCGAAGAGGTGAAGGTGGGCATAGCATTTGCCTTCTAGTGCTTCTTCTGGATTAAGACTGGGCAGTGGAGGGCGAACCAAGCCATCAAGTATGCATATGTCATTTTGACCCGAGGAGAAGGCCCATCGCGTGGGAAGACAAGTTCTTTGCCCGCCCTGGTGGTGCTTGCCTTCCCACAAAATTGCTCCGTCAGCATCCTAAGCCCGTTGTGAATGTGGCAAATCATAGCGGGCAACAGGCCGAGCGAATGTCTATGCTCCAGCTTAACAGCCGGGAGAATCACCAAGGGCGTGATCCTATTATGAGGTGGTGATGGGATTACAAACCTCTTTAACTAGACTAACAGATAGCCAGCCAACAGCGCTTGCTGGGAGATTGGTCTTGAAGCCTGGCGGTGGAAACTTAAGAAGTGTCTCCTCACTTGTATTCTCCATCATCCTCCTCTAGGACAACATCTTCGTGATTTTCCACCTTCATTGTCTTGTCAATCTTTCTCTCCGATACTGAAGCCGGATATTCTTAACGGGCCTATCCGTGACTGAGAATAAGTACTCAATCCAAGGCTTCAAACTGATCACGCTCCCTCGACTGGGGTGAAGATCGAGAAAAATGTTATATGACACATCAACTCTCGATACGTCTCATAGAGAGCCAGTTTGTCTTTCTCCATCTGCGCCAACTCCTTAGAGCATGGGAAATACTCCTCGTATGGCTCGAAACCTGATTGTACATGTTTATTGTATACTTATTATTACATTCCTACATCTATCTTGTAATAAATCTTTCTAATTTCTTGTCTTAATGTCTTATTTTACAGGTTTGTCTTAATGAAGGGAGAGAAGATAAGACCAAATAAAAGATAGTTAAATTCTAATTTAATTGGATCTATTTGGATAACTGAAGATAAAGCTAAATAAATACAGTTAAAATCGGATTTAAAAGAATCAATTTGGTTAGCTTGAAGAATCAAGGAGATAGAGGCAAATCCAAAAGTTTAAAGTTAACCCTATCAATATACAAAGGGATATCTAAATGATTGAGATGTATATTCAAAAGATTCAGAGAGATAAGACACAATCTAACTGAAAATTAAGGGATAAAACAAAATTTTATCTCCAACCTTATCAGAAGATCTTTTCTGTTGGGCAAGAGATTTTGTCCATATCTTCATACACTCTCTTTTATCCAGTTTTGGCTATAAATATCTGCATTTCTGAAGGCAAAGGGGCACTACTGAGCAGAGAGTATAGGTTAGGTTGTACTTTAGTTTGTAACTTAGATTTTTACTTTTTATTTATCTAATTTTCATCTTTCTTTATGTAACTGAGAGGAGAGGAGGATTTTATAGAGGAATGAGAGTGAAGCTTGTACTAAGGGTGACAACAGTGTAAGTAAGTCTTCTTTTCTTTCATTGTTATTTAATTCGAATCAAATTTTCTTTTTCTTCTTTACTTTTGCTTTTGTTTGCTTCTCTCTAAGTGCTTGTAAATCCCAGTGATTCCTACAGTCGCGAAACTGCCTTGGCATTGCCAGTGCCATTGATGGCTTATGGTGATGGATAACTATTCCTTAGTTAGTTTAGCTTGCCCCTTAATTCATAATGTAGATCGAGAATGGGGAAGATCCTATCGAGAATGGGGAAGATCCTATAGACCATGCTCTGCTCGCCTTTAAAGATAAGGTAAGTCATCTCGACGGATTCAAGGTAAAAAAGCGCTGAAAAGGTAAGTAAACATTTCTTTTCTTTATTCTTATTTCTAGGTTTAGAAAACAATTTTAAAAACCAACTCCCTTTGATTTACTCTTTCTATTTCTTTGTATAAATTTATTTTTCATTTTTCTCTGCCTTTTCAATCTACCACTTTCTTCTTACTTAACAATAACTCTTTTTTCTTTTCCTTTCAAGAACAAAAGAAGAACCTTTTACCATCTTTAGTGAACTAAAAGAAAACTTATTAAAAGCTTCCATCGCTAGTCGCTCTTTGTGGATCACGATCCACATGACCACTTGCTATTGCTTTAGTATTGAGCACCTAGAACCTTCTACTCTTAAAGTCTAAAATTCTGTATTTTTCTGTGCAGATATAAACTCAATCAAATTTTGGCGCCGTTGCTAGGGAGGGATGGTAAGTAACTCTCTTTTTATTTACTTTATTGGTTAACTTTCTTCTTTGTTCTTGGTGTATAGTGAACGATATCAAGGAAACAAGAGTTGTAATGGACATATAAGTGTCTTTGGACTCTGCTCTAGAAAGCAAAACCCAAAAGACCTCAGTATTGTCGCGCAAACGTGGCAATCTGAGAGGACTACTCACCTAGCTTTGTTTGCAGGGTGATTGAACTTCAATGATTTAGCTTCTGTATGCTTTAATTTCTCATTTAATATACTTTGCACATGCTGTCTAACTCAATAGTAAAAGATTGATTGTAAATACTAAAAATGGTTTGGACTTTGCATTTAGGCACATGTCTATTTTGTTACATTCTGTTTACTGTTGAAGAGTGCTAGAATCATGGTATGGGTGCATAGTATTTAGTATAAGGTTCATTCTTGTATTCAATATTGCTTGAGTGTTACTTTTTTGCTATATACTTGTACACTGTACTAAACTGAATTAAGGGCTTGTCCTATAAACAAGATAAGGTAGGAAAGTCATTACCCTTCCTTAGCCCACAAATAATTTCCTCACTCACTAACTGAAGCTTAACTTAAAACTGAGTAGACGTTGGCCCTAGAGACATCTCGGACTCAATAGGAGACTGACCTAAAGGGGGAGTTGATTAGAATTTGACTCTTACCAAATTTGTATCAAAGGTTAGGGATTGAGAGGCGAAACCTCGAAGAGCAGTGGTTTGGCATAATTAGACTCATTGCTTAGGAACGGGTACCTCCCAGTGGTCTTACCCCTACCTGGCCGATTAACATGTGGTCAGATTCTGTAGTATACCCCATGTGAACAGTCTAACCAGTTAGGTGTCATTTAGGTCTAAGGTTTACCCTAATTTAGGCTAGATTTTTCTTTGTTTGTTTGCTTATTTTTATTTTTGTTTTTGACATCTTGGTGATATGGATTATAATCATAATTATTCCTATGCAAATAGTGATCCATACTTCACTCCGACCTCTTTTGTCTCGGATATTACTAACCTGGCATATTATAACTTTAACCAACCAAGTATACCAGATTGGTCTTATCCGAACCTGTATATACCCTAGTCCCAATACCCGAACAAAGACTGGAACAATCATCACCACTCTTCACAGAGTCAGTGGGGATACAACTCCCCCGAGTCACATGATCAAAAATCTTATAAACATCCAACTTCGTATACCCTTTTTCTGAATAACCAGTAGAAGAACCAATTGACTGAAAAAAGAGGATAGAAGCCTTAAAAAAGCTCGAACGAGGAATTCAAAATCTAGAAGACTTGAAATTCCATCAAAATTTTCAAATTCAAGATCCTTACTCCATTTTCCAAGTCTCACAACAAGAACATACCAATTTAGAAAAGAGTATGGAACCATGATTCAATTCCAAAGTGATCCTTTCGATATGATAGAAGCAAGACTTAGTTGATTAGAAAACATGAGTAAGAATGAGGAAACTCTCCCTATTCAATTTTTGACTATTCCCAACACTTTTCGCTATATTGATGAGAATCAAGAATCATGGTATCTTGAAGACTTTGACCAAGATTCAATTTCATCACAAAATCTTGAACTTGACCAATATCAGCCCGTTAATAAATTGGCAAGTTTTCATTTCAATAAAATTGAATTTGAACATGAATGTGACCTCGACCCACAACTTTGTGATTCAATTTCAATTTTTGAATTTATGTTGACTCTGGTATCCTTACCCAAGTTGGACCCATTTTCCGAGCCAACATTGATTCCTGTATCCATAAATTTTGAAATTGAACCTCTTTTGGATAGTCACATTTCATTTATGGGAAAAGAATATGAAATTAAATTCTTTGATTTGGACTCAACTCTTGAACCAAAATCGACTCTCGAACCGAAAGTTGATTTTCCCGAGTTAGTAATGGTTCTCGAGCCTATCACTCTTGAACCCAAATCAATCATTCCATGAAGTCACATTCTTTTGTTGGACATGGTTATAGAATATGATGACTCCGTGATGATTTTTCAACACTGGTCATGTAAAGGGAATAAGTTTCAGGATCTTTCATGATCCTATTTATATTGGGGATTGTAATTATGTAAATAGAAAAAAGGTCAATAAAGGTGGGTTCTATGAACCATCACATTATCTTGATTGGGTAGCAATGCTTGGCCCAATCTGACCACCACCAGAATCACCACCTTAACGTAATATTATCCTTCCCTTTCTTTTTTTCATGCATTTATGTATTCATTCATACATTGAGGACAATGCATAAAATAGGTGTGGGGAGGGTTCTAATATAACATAGGATTTCCTTTTATATTGTAAATTTTTTTCAAAAACATTTTATGAAGAGAAACAATATTTTGACCTATTTTTTTAAGAAATTAAGTTAATTTTAAGGAATAGGAGAATCATAATTAGGATTTCTTAAACTTGATCAAAATAAGATTATGTGTTTAATTTCTAGGGTTAGGAAAAAAAATTAGAAAAGTAATTTAGTCTTGATTTTTACTTTAATGAAATATGCATACTTTATACATTTACACACTTATGGTTTAAAAATAAATATTCTTATGCCTTATAAAAAATAAGAAAAAGAAAAAGAAAAAATATATATTAAAAATACTCTGATTAAGTTGGGTATTTGTGCCTAATAAAGCATAAGTATTCATGCCAAAAAGTGGTCCAGGTAATTAATAAAATCTTTAAGTTTTGTGGTCTTGTTTGCTCGAGTCCTTAAGTCCTTGGGGTGTTTTCTCACCTGGTGCCCTAAGACCATCCGGTTTGAGAATTACTGACCTAAGACTCGTTACATGGACAGATTAGAAAGCCTACTAGAACTAAGGGATAATACTATCAAAAATATGAAAAATAAGATATAAGAGTTAGAGTTAAATTTCATGGTCATGAAGGTGCATATGACTTAAAGTAAAATAATAGACTAGATGAGAAATATAGTTTGACTCCTTATCTTGATTGATAAAAAGTTTTTGAATAGAGACTAAGTTTAGGAATGAGAAATTCGATTTTTCTATAACTTATTGATTACTTGAATTTTTACAATAATATTTCAAATATTTTCTCGTCTTTTCAAAATGTGTTTTCAAATTCTAAGACTTTATTTCTCTTTCTTTATGGATTTTATGGGAATAATCTACTAAAAACCCTCATAAGACAAAACTCGTCATCTAAGAGTAACTTAGAGGTTTAACCGCTTGTTGCACATGCTAAGTGCAACCGTGATTTCTACGAAAGTATGTTAGATTAGGTTAGCTCTATTTTTTTTTGTTTTGCTCGAGGACGAGCAAAAGATAGGTATGGGAGTGTGATTGTACACGTTTATTGCATATTTATTATTATATTTCTACATCTATCTTATAATAAATCCTGCTAATTTCTTGTCTTAATGTCTTATTTTGCAGGTTTATCTTAATGAAGAGAGAGAAGATAAGATCGAATTAAAGAGAGTTAAATTCTGATTTAATTGAATCTATTTGGTTAACTGAAGATTAAGCCAAATAAATACAATTAAAATCGGATTTAGAAGAATCAATATGGTTAGCTTGAAAAATCAAGGAGATAGAGGCAAATCCAGAAGTCCAAAGGCAACCCTATCAATATACAGAGGGATATATAAAGGATTGGGATATATATTCAGAAGATTCAGAGATAGACACAATCTAGATGAAGATTATGGGATAAAAAATAATTTATCTCCAACCTTATCTCCAGCCTTATTAGAAGATCTTTTCTGTTGGAAAAGAGATTTTGCCCCTATCTTCGTGTGCTCGCCTTTATCCAATTTTGGCTATAACTACCTGCATTTTTGGAGGCAAAGGGGCACCACTGAGCAGAAGGAATAGGCTAGGTTGTACTTTAGTTTGTAACTTTGGTTTTTAATTTTTATTTATGTAATTTTTATTTTTCTTTATGTAACTGAGAGGAGAGGAGAGTTTCATGGAGGAATGAGAGTGAAGCTTGTCTTGAGGGTGACACCGGTGTAAGTAAGTTTTCTTTTCTTTCATTGTTATTTGAATTGAATCAAAGTTTCTTTTTTGTTTTTGTTTGCTTCCTTCTAAGTGCTTGTAAATCCAAGGGATTCCTATAGCCTCGAAACTGCCTTGCCATTGCAAGTGTCATTGATGGTTTATGGTGATGAATAACTGTTCCTTAGTTAGTTTAGCTTGTCCCTTAATTCATAATGTAGATCGGGAATGGGGAAATTCCTATAGACCATGCTCTGCTCGCTTTCAAAAATAAGGTAAGTCATCACGACGGATTTAACGTAAACAATCGCTGAAAAGGTAAGTAAACATTTCTTTTCTTTATTCTTATTTCCAGGTTTAGAAAAAAATTTCAAAAACCAACTCTCTTTGATTGACTCTTTCTATTTTTTGTATAAATTTATTTTCCATTTTTTCCACCTTCTCAATCTACCACTTTATTCTTAACTTAACAATAACTCTTTTTTCTTTTCTTTTCAAGAACAAAAGAAGAACTTTTAATCATCTTTAGTGAACCAAAAGAGAACTTATTAAAAGCTTTCATCGCTAGTCCCTCATGTGGATCACGACCCGCATAGTCACTTGCTATCGCGGTAGTATTAAGCACCTTTCACCTTCTACTCTTAAAGTCTGAAACTTTGTATTTTTCTGCGCAAGTCTAAACTGAATCAGAACCCATGGTAAGATTGGACATTTCCCACATCTCATGAAGTGTCATCCCTAATTCACTGACAAGAGTGAAGAATATTCTTGATGCTGGGCAATACATCTCCAAGATGGCATAGAAGGTGGGAACACTGATGTTTATCCCAAAACAGGTGGCCCTAATAGCTTCGTGGAGTCCTAATCGCTTCATGTCAACTTCGAAGACCTCCAACACGTACATTGTGAGACTGCTCCACCATGCCTGCTTGGAGGAAAACACCCACCTGAAAATTCCCAGCCGGATAATTGCCTCCCACCTTAATGAACCGATTCAGGAAGTTCAGGACTTGGGTAGGATGCTTCCCCACGGGCACTTCACGACTGACGTGGCCGGATGCAAACGAATGACACTGCGAGGAGGACCACTCCTAGTAAAGCCCCCCAGGGTTAAAACTCCCATGTGCACTAATTCTGTACACCAACTCACGCTCCACTTCATCACCCTCAGCATTGTGACCGACTGGAAGAAGGTTAAGGGATAGTGGTGCTTGCTCTCCCGGTCTCCGTCCAGGGTGTAAACCTATTGCCCCTCTCCAGTAAGCAATTGATGATTGGTGTCTGGAGCTGCATCTCCAAAGATGAACTCCGGCTTTTGATAGACTGCTCGGTTTTTCCCTTCTAGCATGACAGTGGAGATAATTGATTGAGCTTTTGATCTGCACAAAAAATATAGAATTTCAGGAATACAGATACTACCACTATAGCAAGTGGCTATGCGGGTCATGATCCACAAAGAGGGACTAGTGATGGAAGCTTTTTGTAAGTTCTCTTTAGTTCACAAAAAATAGTTAAAGTTCTTCTTTCAGCTCTTGAAAAGAAAAGGAAAATAAGTTATGTTAAATTGTTAAGAATGTGGTAGATTGAGAAGGTGGAGAAAAATAGAAAATTATTTTGTACAAAGAAAGTGAAAAAGAATGAATAGAGTTGAGAGATGGTGATATTGGTGATCTAAACTAAAAATTAAAAGAAAGTTAAACCCTAAAAAATACTTACTTACCGCTTCGCCGCCTACTTACCTTTTAACCCGTATCGACGATGTACCTTTGTTTGAAGGCGAGCAAAGTATGACAAATAGGATCTTTCCCATTCCCGATTTATACTACGAAATGAAAGGACAAGCTACACTACCATAGAAATTTGGCTATCCATCACCATAAGCCATCAATGACACTTGTAAGGGCAAGGCAACTTTGAGGCTATCGGAATCATTTGGATTCACAAACACAGAAGAGAGAAGCAAACAAAAACAAGAGTAAAGAAGAAAAGAAACTTCGATTTGATTCAAATAATAATGAAAGAAAAGATTTACTTACACCAGTGTCACCCTCAGTGAATGCAAAACCCTCAGTACGAGCTTTGCTTTCATTCCTCCATGAAACTCTGCTCTCCTCTCAGTTACATAAATAAAATAAAAATTACAGAAAAGAAAATAAAAAACCTAAGTTATAAACTACAGAATAGCCTAACTTCTACTCTCTGTGTCGTTTTCCCTTTAGTCTCAGAAAACTAAGTATTTATAGGCAAAAATCAAAAGGATAGAAGAGTATACAGATAAGGGATCAAACGCTCCCCTTGATTTGTAAAGATTATCGCGGAAACGCAGCTAGGGTCGTGTTTCCACGGCCTAGGTATGGCTAGGTAGGCACACCAGGGGGTGGAAATCCCTAATTTTATGATTCATTTTTATCACTTGCTGTATTTTTTGTTTGGGTCCTGGATTTTGACTATTCTCCTTTTAATCTTCGGCTATTACCACTTGATTCACCAAAATCTGAATTTAACCAACTGAATTTGGGATCATCCTCCTCGAACCAAATAGATCTAGTTAAATCTAACTTTAACTGATATTTACTTGATTTTATCCACTTTCTCCCTATGATTATCTTCTGCAAAATAGACATTTTAGACAAGAAATAACAAATTTATTACAAGATAAATATGGAATGTAATAAAGAATAATGCATTAAATGTGTGCAATCACACCCCATACCTATCTTTGCTTGTCCTCGAGCAAAACATCAAAACTAAACCTAAGAAATTATTAGACCACTTTCGCAGGTCACGCGATTGCACTGAGCATGTGCAACAAGCCGTTAAACCTCTAGGTTTCTCCTAGAGGATGATTTTGTCTCGTGAGAGTTTTCAGTAGATTGCAGCCACACAATCCATAAAAAAGGAGAAACAAAGTGTTAGTATTTTCTAAAAGCATTTTGAAAAGGAGAGAAAATATTTGAAGTATTATAATAAGAGTTCAAGTAATCGATAAGTTATAGGGAAATTAAATTTTCCATTCCTACACTTAGTCTCTATTCAAAAACTTGTTATCAATCAAGGTAAGGAGTTAAATTGTATTTCTCATCTAGTCTATTATTTTACCCTAAGTCATATGGATCTTTGTGATAGTGAATTTTTTGACTTGGGGTTCTTTAATTCTTAACTCTTATGCCTTATTTTCTTTTTTTTTCTATTTTTAGTGGTATTATTTCTTAGTTCTATTAGGCTTTCTAATCTGCCCATGTAACGAGCCTTTAGTCAGTAACACTCAAATCGGACGATCTTAGGGCACCGGGTGAGAAAACACCCCAAGGACTTAAGGACTTGAACAAATAAGGCCACAAAGCTAAGGATTTTATTTATAAGATGCACCGCTTTTATGTGTGAATACTTATGCTTTATGAGGCACAAGTACCCAGCTTAATCAGAGGATATACATATATAATATATATATATATATATATATATATATATATATATATATATATATATATATACACTTACTTTTTTTTAAGGCATAAGAATCTTTGTTTTTGAACCCTAAGTGTGTAACTGTATAAAGTATGCATATTTCATCAAGGTAAAAATCAAGACTAAATTACTTTTCTAAATTTTCTTCCTAATTTTAGAAATCAAATAAATAATCTTATTTTGACCAAGTATAAGAAATGTAAGTCACCTAGAGGGGGATGAATAAGTGACAAGCTAATCAAATGCAAAACTAATGCGGAATTAAAACTAATTGTGGAAACTAAAACTATTATGCAAACACGCAAAGTATAACCAAAGAGTGTAGCCGAATTCTCGGTGAAGTGCTTTAGACTATCTCCTCAAGATTCCTCTAAATTAAGAGTTGAGATGCTACTATGTCTCTTTTGGTTAAAAACAAGTGTGAGCAAACAATCCCAAGCATATATCAATTAAGCACAAGGAAATATCAAGCATGTAATATATATGAACAATAAGAGCATGCAAGATATAAAATACAAGTGAGAGAGAGATGAGCAATCGCAAATACGGGAGAATTATTTCGAGGTCCAATCACACTTGCTCTACATCCCCGCCTTCAATACTATGAAGGATTTTCACTAAAATCGATCCCGCAAGATCACTCGGCGCTGCAACACCTACAATGAGCTCCCTCAAGAACTCTTGAACCCACAAGACCTCACTTGTTCCCGCAAGAACAACACATGCAAGCACACTAGCTCGCCGAGGCCGCACCTCTTACACCGAGCTCCCACAAGAACTCGTCACAACACGAACCCACTAGTTCGCCTCCTTAAACACAAAGATGAACTCTTGGTGATCTCTATACTTTGATCACATAAATAACTCTCACAAAAAGGATCCTATGAGGATTGATATAGCAATGGAAAGCTCAAGTGTGAGAAAATCAAGATAGAGTTGTGATGGAAATCTCAAGAAATGCTTTTGAAAATACTCTTAAAAACACTCCTTTTGATATGAAAGTTTTAGCTCAAAAATATGTGGAGAAAACCCCTAAGAGAGACGGGAAAAAATGGCTCTAAAACTTTTCCAAAATCTTGTATAAAACTAGCCAAAACAACCCTTTATAGAGCTACAAAAACTAGCCGTTGGGGCAAATCCCCAGGCAAGATAACCTGTCGGTCGACCAGCCAACGGTTATATGTATGACCGTTAGGGTTGCTGGTCGACCGAGCGGTCGACCGCATCCAGGTCTTGACCTGTCGGTCAACCAGTCGATAGACCAAGGCTAGAACCAGAGAGCACTGCTCTCTAGTCGGTCGACCGCTCGGTTGACCGGGGCCAGATCGAGGGACCGCCCGGTCGACCGGCCCTCAAGCCAGGGCTTGTGCACGTTTTTGTGCACATCGGTCGATCGCTTGGTCGACCGACTTCCGGCTCGGTCGACCGGTCGGTCGATTGCCAGAAGGCCAAGTCAGGGATAATTAGGGATTCAAACTTGGTCTTTTTAATCATCCTATAAAATCCCATAAAATCACATAAAATCCAAAAAAAATAGTTCAATGAATACTTTAAAATTCAAATATGTATGATCAAAAAATCATCACATATTACAAATAAGTTGAACTATTTTTGTGATATAGAAATTCAGCTTTAAACAAAAACCGGTATTTTTCAAAAATCAACTTTGAAATGAAAAACTGATTTTTCCAAAACTTGCTTAAATACAAAAATAAGATATTTAAACTCATTTTGAAGCATAGTGTGTATGGATAGAATCCAATACACATATAAAAGATATATCTATGTTTTTGACAATAAGCTCTAAAATAAGTTTTGATAAATACAAAACTTAAAAACCATGAACTAGAAACATCAAGTAAGTTTTTCTCAAACATTTGAACCATTAATGTGTATGGATGAAATCCAAAAACATATATAAATATGTAAACTTGTTTTGATGAACTCTATTTCATGAAACATAAAGATATCTTTGAAGCTCAAAATCAAAACGGTATTTTTTAAAATCAAAACTATTCTTATGAAAACATATATAAATTTTATGTGTGTGTATATGAGCTTAAGCAATCCTCAACTAATCTATCCTTTACATTTTATCTAAAATATAAAATCTTAACACTTACAAACATAGACTCAAGTCTTGAAAATCCTCTCTAGAAAATCTTCTTCTTCATCTTGACTTGATCCAAACCTTGATCAAAAAGTTAGACTCCTCTTGAGTACTTGATGCGATATTAAAGCGCGAGCTCTTGAATCAACACGTGCTAACTTCAAAACTTGAGTTCGAATCTTTTGTTGAAGCTAAACACCGACTAAGATCTTGATCAAAAATATGAAACTTATTAAACACAAGATCATTCGTACTATAACTACATGAGTTAATCATCACCAAAACTAGAGTGAAGGGCCTTGGGCCAACAATATTCCCCCTTTAATGATGACAAAACTCATGGAGTTATATATACATGGATTAAAGATAAGCTTCATAGAAGCTCCCCCTTAACTCATGCATAGCAATAAACATAAAGATATTCAATAAAATCACATAAATTAAATAAAATATATATGCATAAATATCAATATTAAGCATGCATATATAAACTCACTAAATTCTTCTCCCCCTTTTTGTCAATTCATCGACAAAGGGGTAAAGACAATCAAACAATAAAGATGTTTTTGCGATATACATTCATGAAGAGGAAAGACGTTAAGTTAGCTCCCCCTACATACGTGTATTACATGGAGAAAATATGACTAGACCCTAACCCATATAAAGTATAATATATGATAGGTAGTAAAAAGTGCATATTTATCACTACATTTACTATCACATTTTCATATTTATTCCTATAATTTTGCACTATTACTAATGTTTTATTATTTATTGTGTGCAGGCCTTGAGTAATAAAAAATAAAGAAATAAAAGCCCAAAAGAAGCCCAAAAGCTCATGTCCAAGCCCAAGTACAAAAGTGCAATTAACAAATGTCAAAGTGGCAATTACAAAGTGCAAAAGTGCAATTAACAAATGTCAAAGTGGCAATTACAAAGTGCAAAAGTTGTAAATGCTAAAAAGAGGGAAGGGATAGACTTCTATTCAACCCTAAATGCTCGCAGGATGAGGATAAATAAAGTGCAAGGATGAAATTCGTTTTGGAAGAGATTTGGATTTAGGGTAACTTGCTTCCCAGTTATCCCGAATTTTCAAATTGAAGAGTCGAGATGCCAGATCTAAATAGATAAACCCAGATGGTCGGACAAGAGGAGGCCACGCGCGAAAGCGCGTGGCCAGCAGGCAATACTTGGCCGCGAAAACGCGGCCAAAGCCGCGTTTTCGCGGCAATCCAGATGATTCTGGATACCGGCTTTCGTGGAGAATTGTATTGGGACTCTATGTCTTCCGGCTCCTATAAATACCCCTGCAGAGCAACAGAGAACGGCGTCCAGTGCAGTACAGAGATAAATTAGGGTTTCTTAGGCTAGTTTGTAGATTAGGTTTTTTTATTTTCTTTTTTGTAATTTTTAATTTCTTTTTATAACTGAGAGGAGAGGATACTTTCATGGAGGAAGGAGATCAAACTTGTACTGAAGGTGACAATCGGTGTAAATAATCTTTTCTTCTATTGTTAATTGAATCAAATCAAAGTTTATTTCTTTTTCTATTCTTTGTGTTTCCCTCTTTTGTGTTTGTGGATCCATGTGAAACCAAGAGCTTCGAAGGTGCCTTCTCCTTGTAAGTGCCGTTGATGGTTTATGAAGATGAACATCTACTTCCATGGTAGCGTAGCTCGCCCTTTTTATTTCGTAGTATAGATCGGGAGTAGGGAAGATCTCATATTTCATGCTTCGTTCGCCTTAAAAGAAAGGTACGTCATTGACACGGTTCCAAGGTAAGCATAGCCAAAGAGGTAAGTAGGTTTTTAGTTTTTAGTTTTCTTTCTTTTAATTTTAGTGTAAATCACCAATTCTCAATCTTTTTCACACATCTTCATTGTAAATATCATATCACTTCTAGTTTCTCCATCTTCTTAATCTACCACTTTCTTTCTAACCTGACTTTAACAACTATTAATTCAAACACTTTAGAGAACTTACTAAATAAGCTTCCATCGCTAGTCCCTCCCTGTGGATCACGACCCGCATAGCCACTTGCTATAGCGGTAGTATTGAGCACCTTGCACATCCTATTCTTAAACTGAAATTCTATATTTTGTGTGCAGGTAAAATCTCAATCAAAATTTTGGCGCCATTGCCGGGGAGGGACGGTAAGTTATTCTCTAAAAAAAATAACTAATTCTTTTATTCTTTCTGTTTGCAGGTTCGGAGAACAGGAAAAATAACAGCAGAAAAGGACATATAGCAACTCTGTGCCTCTGCCCTCGAAGGCAGAGCAGTAGAGCCTACTACAGAGCCGCGTTTCCGCGGCAATAACCGCGTTTCCGCGGCCTGAGTAGTTCACTACTCACTCTATTTTCTGCAGGTTGCTGCAAATTGTAATATTTGTTTACTACTCTGTTAACTTTTCTCTGTGATCACCCTGCACACTGCTAATTAATTAACAGTAACCTATTTGTTGGAAAAAAAATTAGACTCTTGCATATAGGCACGTGTCTATTTAATTTTTAATTTCTGTTGAAGAGTGCTGGAGGCAAGGTACGTTCGCATTGCATATAGACTAGGAAGCACCCTTGGCTGATTTACTGCTTTTGAGTGAATATTTGTCTATTGCTTTACACGTGCACTAAATTGACTTAAGGGCTTGTCCTATAAATAAGATAAGGTGGGGATTTTCATCACCCTTCCTTGGTCCACAAACAATCTCCTCACTCACTAACCCAAGCCTAACTAAAAATGAGTAGACGTTGACCCTAGGGACATCTCGTACTCAATTAGGAGATTATCCTAAGGGGGAACGGTGTTGGAATTTGACTCCTGCCAAATCAGTGTCTAGGAAGGGGATTGAGGGCCGAAAGCCCGAAGATTGGTGGTTATTTAATTAAGGAACGTCTTTGACGGAAAACCTCCCACCAATCTTGCCCTGACCTGGCTGATTAACTTGTGGTCAAAGTCTGCACCCTACCTCCCGTGGACAGTCTAATCAGTTAGGAGTCGTCTAGGTCATAGGTTTACCCTAACTTAGGTTAGAATTTTTTTTAATTTTCTTTTTTGTTTGCTTATTTGTTGTTTTCTTTTTCTTTGTTTGTGTTTGTGTCATATGGCATATAACAATAATTTTTCTAATTTTAATCCATATTACACACCAACCTCTTTTTCAGATATTACCAACCTGGCATATCATAACTTTGACCAACCTAGTGTGCCGGAATGGTCTTATCCGAATGAATATAACCCATGCCCCCATCTTATGACCATAATTTTCATAATAATTTCAACTGTTCACAGAGTCAATGGGGTTTCGCTTCCCCCGAGTCCAATTTTCAACCAACTTGTCCTCCGTACCCACCTTGTCCACAATATTTCCAAGATTCCTACTCAGATCCACCAATTCAGAATAGAAACCATCTATCTTGGAAATGATGAGTATGCATGAGTCCAAGCAACAATCACCATCAATCTTAGACATGATGATGCGTGAGTCCAAGCAACAATCACAGAATCTGACGGACTCACAATTTCATCACGATTGTCACAACAACACTTCATCTTTTCAAGTCCAATCACAACAAAATGATGCACCAATCGACTATGAAAAGATGCTTGAAGCCATGACTCAGGCTAGATTAGCTCGTGATCATGAAATAGATATGATGGTTCAGACTTTACGTTCTCACCGTTCAGCCATTTCTGATGTCGCTAACCATTCTCTTAGAGCCGAAGAGTCACGTTGCTTTGGAAAACAAGGTTCTATTTCAGTACAATCATTTGAACTTGCCCAAACTCTAAATTTTGGAAATGACATTGACAGTTTGGCAAGTTATTCCTTTCCTGAAATTGAACTTGAAAATGAATATGATCATGAACCTCCACTTAGTGATTCAATTTTACTTCCTGATTCAATAATGACTCCGGTGTCTCCACCTGATTTCAATCTTTTCCCCGAGTCAACATTGGATCCTGTGCCAATTCATCATGAAATTAAATCACCCATTTTTGATGATCATATTGAACTTGACCAATTTTATAATTTTGAAAGTCCCATGGATAAATTGGCAAGTTCTCATTTTTATGACATTGAACTCAATGAGAAATGTGACCTAGATTCTCAAATCTATGATCAAGTTCAAATTCCTGAATCAATATTGACTCCTGTTTTGTTACCCGACTTAGGTAATATTTTAGAGTCAGTTTTGATTCCCACACCTATCATTCCTGAACTTGAATCACCAATATTCAGTCATATTCCATTGTTGGAAAATAAATTTGGACTTGAGTTTCAACTTCTTGACTTGGACACACTTATTGAACCAAGCTCGACTCCTGAACCCTTATTTGATTTAAGTTTCTTTCCTGAGTCGGTATTCGTTCCCGTACTTCTGACGTCCAAGTCAATCATTCCATCTTTTCACAGTCCATTTTGGGACAAGGCGGTTGACACAATTGACTCTGAAAATAATTATGAAATTTGAAAATTTGATGGGTGAAATTTTTAAAAAATGATCATATATACATTTTAGTGGGTTATACAAGAGAGATTTCTGGAGGGTTCCTCCGAATTCCACAAAAAGTAGATTGGGCCGCATTTCGTGGACCAATTAAACCACCACCGGAACCACCACCTTGAGGTAACATCTGCCTTCCCTTTCTTCTGTTTCATGCATACATGCATTCATTCATACATTGAGGACAATGCATGAGATAAGTGTGGAGGGAGGCTTTACTAACATACTAACATAGGTAGAAACTAACAAAATTTTCAGTTTCTAACAAATTTTCAAAAAAAAAAGGGACAATATTTTGACTTATCTTTTGAAAGAAATCTAAGTTAGTCTTAAGAATTAGGAAAATCATGATTAGGATTTCTAAAAACTTTGTCAAAATAAATAAATTGTTGAATTTTTAGGTATAGGAGGAAAAATTGAATAATTAATTAGTCTTAATTTTTACCTTAATGAAATGTGCATACCTAATACACTTACACATCTAGGATTCTAAGACAAAGACTCTTGTGCCCTATAAAAAATAATACTAAAAAGAATATATATATATATAATTAAAAAAAAATTTCACTAATTAAGCTGAATACATGTGCCTCAAGAAGCATAAGTATTCATGCCTAAAGGTGATTGTATAAATAAAAACCTTAGTTTTGTGGCCTAGTTCACTCGAATCCTTAAGTCTGTGGGGTGTTTTCTCACCCGGTGCCCTAAAACCGACCGTTTGGGAGCCACCGACTTTAAGTTCGCTACATGGGTGGATTAGAAAGCCTAAGGAACTAAGAAAAATTACTTATATATGTACTAACACATCTAATAGTCAATTATGTTGAAGCCTACCAAGTTGATAGAGAGATTTTAATGATGGACAAGCAATTAAGGTGATTCTACCTCTGTTACAAATTTTGGTATTTTTTGTGTAATTTTAGATATCTGTGAAAAGCCTTGAACACACACACAAAATACCTATATTAGTCAACTTGACCTTATAGTATAGTCGACTACCCCTTCTATAGTCGACTTGCCAAAAATCCCTAGTCGACTAGATCCTGCTAAAACAATTGACCAAGTCTCTGTTTGTTGTCTGTCAGGAAAGTTAGTCGACTTGACCCCATTGTATAGTCGACTAACAGATACTCTAGTCGACTATAGATTTTCCCAAGTCGACTAATAACCCATACAAAAATTCCCTTGCTCTCTGTTTCTGTCTGACATGAAACTTAGTCGACTTATCAAACTTGTATAGTCGACTAACACCTTACCTAGTCGACTAACAATGAATATATAGTCGACTACATTCAGTTATCCAGGAACTTAGTATCTGTATCAGCCAAAAGATAGTCGACTAACCCCTTGTTGTAGTTGACTAATTAGTATAAATTTTGTTCTTCTAGTCGACTAATATCCTGTTCAAGTCGACTAATAGCAGTTGGTAACTGCTGTGCAGTTGGTGAATTCTGGTGCGTTTTTCAACGTTTCAAAATTTGAATTTGGCCTGATAACTACCCTAACTTACTATGGATTTCACCTATAAATAGGGGTATTGTCCTAGGGTCAAATCACCAATTCAAATCCAAAGTTTTCAGCCAAAACTCTGTCCAAAAAAATTCTATTTTCTGAAAACCTGTTTCTCTTTCAGTTTTCTTCACCAAATTCCAAACTCCATTGTGAAGATTTCTGAAATCCTTCCTATAAGAAACCCTGTCCACAAATACATTCAATCTCAAGGCTTATAGGATCATTATAATCATTCAAAGAAGATCATTGTACAAGGCGTCTTCTTGGGAGTAGAAGAAAGTGTACAAGGTGTTTGTTCTCTTGGTGTAAAGAGGAGTTGTGCACATTTGGCAAAGGGCGTTTGTCAAGTGGTGTACAAGGTATTGGTTGTGGGTGTACACAAATCAGGAAAGGAAAATCTCAAGCGGTTTGCTTGGGGACTGGATGTAGGTCACAAGGACCGAACCAGGATAACTCTCTTGTCTTTGCGTTTGAATTTTCTGAGTTTATCTTGTGTTTATTTTATTTCCTGCAAGTAATTTGATTTACAGTTTTTAAACACTATTCACCCCCCTCTAGTGTTGTGTTGCTTTGATTATAGATCCTTCATTTGGTATCAGAGCAGGTTCAAGGCAACAACATACGAGGATGGCAACGGAGTTCCTTCGTCCCAATTCAAAGAAGGACATTCTACACAACGTCCACCGCTATTTGACGGAACCAACTACAACTATTGGAAGTGTAGAATGAAGATCTACTTGCAATCGCTCAACTACGACCTTTGGAACATCGTAGAAGCATCATACACCAAGCCAACAACCAACTACAACGCTTGGAGTGAAGATCAAAAGAAGAATGCAAATCTTGATGCCAAGGCGATGAACGCTCTATTTTGTGCTTTAACCAAAGAAGAGTTCAACCGTGTGTCTACATCCACTTCTGCACATCAAATATGGCATACTCTTCAGGTAACTCACGAAGGCACAAATAAAGTTAAGGAATCTAAAATATCTGTTCTTGTCCACAGATTTGAGTTATTCAAAATGAAGGAGAATGAAACCATATCCGAAATGGTTACAAGATTCACCGACATCACCAATTCATTAGCATCCCTTGGAAAGGACTACACTCAAGTTGAAAGAGTTCGTAAGATCCTTCGTGCACTCACACCAGAATGAGAGAAGAAGACAACCGCCATTGAAGAGGCGAATGATCTCTCAACTATGACATTAGAAAACCTAATCGGTAATCTATTGGCATATGAAGTGCAGTTAGAAGAAAGGAAGAAGGACGAACAACAACTTCCATCCAAGAAGAAAGTACTTGCCTTCCATGCATCCTCCGACACGGACAATTCGGATGACGATGAAGAAGAAATGGCGATGCTATCCAGAAAGTTCAAAAGGTTCTTAAAACAAGGTAAATTTAAAAAGAATAAAGATACTAATGATACTCCTACTTGTTTTAAGTGTAACAAACCAGGCCACGTAAAGAAGGATTGTCCATAATGAAATCAAAAGGACACTTCAAGAACTTCAATAAATTCAACAAGAAGAAGAAAGCCTTCCAAGCAACATGGGATGATAGCGACTCATCTTCCTCTGACGAAGAAGAAGCAACGGAAACCGCCAATATCTGCTTCATGGCCCAAGAAGACGAGGTACAAGATTATGATGAGTTATTAGAAGCTTTTAATGAATTGTTTAATAATTTCAAAAATGAAAAGATTAAAAATAAAGTTTAATAAAGAAAAATGAAAGACTCATTAATGAAAATGCAAGTTTTGTTTCTCAAACATCCTCTTTAAGTTCTCAAAAAGAAGATTTTGAAAATGTTATTGCATCTTTGAAAAGGGATAATGAAATTTTCTTAAAAGAGAATTCTTTACTTAAAAAGGAAACTATTGCTTTAAATTCTAGAATTACTATTTTAGATAAAGACATGACTAGTTTCAAAATTAAGTATGAAGATCTTTTGAAAATGTAACTAAATTTAATAAAGGAAAAGAGAATTTAAATGTTTTATTATCTTCTCAAAGATGTCTAACAATCATTTTGGTCTTGGTTTTTCAAAAGATAAGATTTATAAACCTACTCATGTTGGTATTGGATTTTCAAAAACTAATTTTGTAAAATCTATACATCTTCATAATAATAATTCTTTTGTGAAAAGAAATACTATTTCAAAAAGAATTAGATGCAAATATATATGGGTTCCTAAGAATCTTAATAATGTTGATAAAATGTTTATATTGCATCTTATATACATGATGTGTGTAATTCTAAGAATTATTTTTATACTAACAAGTGGAAACCAAATTCCAATTGGATTTGGGTTCCTAAAGACTAATCTTTTTCGGACCCTATCATGATGGGTACCATACAAATTGTTTTATTTTATAGGTACCTTTTAAAGAAAAGTGGATACTTGATAGTGGGTGTTCCAAACACATGACCGGACACATGCAACTACTGTCTTTCGTACAAATCAAAAAGGGAGGAACAGTGATATTTGGAGACAATAACAAAGGAAAGGTTATTGGTACCGGCATAGTTGGTAACATTTCAAAACCCCTTATTGAAAATGTTCTTTTGGTAAGAGGTTTAAAACACAATCTATTAAGTATTAGTCAATTATGTGATAAGGGTTATAAAATTGTTTTTGAAAAAGATGCATGTCTTATTTATGATACTAACATGAAAGATATTTTATTCAAAGGTTTTCGTACCAATAACATTTATGAATTATCTATATCTTGCATATCATCTAATGATGACTTATGTTTACTTGCTTCTAATAATGATTATTTTTTATGGCATAAAAGATTTGGTCATTTGAATATGAAAACTATTTCTAAGATTTCTAAATTTGATTTAGTTAAAGGTCTTCCAAAAATTGCCTTTAAAAAGGATTATTTTTGTGATTCTTGTCAATTAGGAAAACAAGTTAAATCATCTTTTAAATCTAAAGATTTAGTTTCTACTAATAGACCTTTGGAATTGTTGCATTTGGATTTATTTGGTCCTACTCGTGTTTCTTCTTTAAACAAGAGTAGATATGTTTTTGTTATTGTTGATGATTATTCACGTTTTTCATGGGTCATTTTTCTAAAAAATAAAAATGATACTTTTGATGAATTTGCAAGTTTTTGTAAAAGAATTCAAAATCAAAAGTCTCTAAACATAGTCACTATTCGAAGTGATCATGGAGGAGAATTTGAGAATGAATCTTTTTCAAATTTCTGTGATAAGTATGGTATTACACATAATTTTGCATTTCCTAGAGCATCTCCTCAAAATGGTATTGTAGAGAGAAAGAATAGGACTTTGCAAGAATGTGCTAGAACTATGCTTATGGACAGTAATTTACAAAAATAGTTTTGGGCTGAGGCTATTGCTACTGCATGTTATGTTTTAAATCGTGTGCTTATTCGACCTTTTTTAAATAAAACATCTTATGAATTGTTTTATAATAGGATTCCAAAAGTTTCTTACTTTAAGATTTTTGGATGTAAATGCTTTATCTTAAATACAAAAGATGCTTTAGATAAATTTGATGCTAGATCCAATGAAGGTATTTTTGTTGGATACTCTACTCATAGTAAAGCATATAGAATATTTAATAAGAAAATATTTTCTATTGAAGAATCATTACATGTTAAATTTGATGAATCCTTGACTAAACCTATTTCTAATACTTCTCCACATGATGATGATCATATCATACATTCTCCTATTGATAATATTGTTATATCTTCTGTTGATACTAACATTTCTAAGGATGATGAGATTCCTACCGAGTTACCGAAAGCATATGTTGAAGTAAGAAATCATCCACGTGATTTGGTTATTGGAGATATAAATCAAGGCGTTCAGACGAGATCCAAGTTGAACTACATGACACAAATTGCCTTCATATCACTCATTGAACCAAAGAATATCAAAGAAGCATGTGCGGATGATTTTTGGACCATTGCCATGCAAGAAGAGTTGAACCAATTTGTCAGAAATGATGTTTGGGATCTTGTACAACGTCCTACTGATCATCCAGTCATCGGTACCAGATGGGTCTTTAAGAACAAACTCGATGAATCAGGTGAAGTCATTAAGAACAAAGCAAGGTTAGTAGCACAAGGATACAATCAAGAAGAAGGTATTGATTTTGATGAAACTTATGCACCAGTAGCTAGGCTTGAATCTATTCGTATTTTACTTGCTTTTTCTTACTATATGAATTTCAAACTTTATCAAATGGATGTTAAAAGTGCCTTTTTAAATGGAATTATTAAGGAAACTGTTTATGTTGAACAACCTCCATGTTTTGAACATGAAAAATTTCCAAACCATGTTTTTAAACTTAAGAAAGCTTTATATGGTTTAAAACAAGCACCCCGTGCTTGGTATGATAAATTAAAAAGTTTTCTTTTAAATTCTGATTTTAAGATGGGAAGAGCAGATACAACTCTCTTTATTAAACACGTTGATAAAGATATCTTAATCATTCAGATTTATGTTGATGACATTTTATTTGGATCTACTAACAATAATCTTTGTCAAGAATTTTCTAAGACCATGCAGAGTGAATTTGAGATGAGCCACATGGGTGAACTTACTTACTTTCTCGGGCTGCAAATAAAGCAAATGAAGGATGGAATCTTCATTTCCCAGTACAAGTATGCAAAGGAACTGCTAAAAAGATTTGGCATGGAAAATTCTGGTCATAAGAATACTCCCATGAGTACGACGACATTTTTAGACAAAGATGAAAATGGTAAGAATGTTGATCAGAAACTCTATAGAGGTATGATGGTTCTTTACTATACATTACTTCAAGTAGACCTGATATTATGTTCAGTGTATGCTTATGTGCTAGATATTAGTCAAATCCTAAGGAATCACATCTTAAAGCAGTGAAAAGAATTTTTAGATATTTAAATAACACAATCAATTATGGTTTATTTTATCCAAAATCATGCACATTTGATTTATTATCGTATAGTGATGCTGATTTTGCTGGATGTAAATCTGATCGGAAGAGTACTAGTGGTACTTGTCACTTTTTGGGACATTCAATAGTATCATGGTTCAGTAAAAAGCAAAATTCTGTACCATTATCAACAACCGAGGCAGAATATATTGCTGCTAGTGTTGCATGTGCACAAATTATATGGATGAAACAAACCTTACTTGATTATGGCATGACTATCACAAACTCACCTATTATGTGTGATAATAACAGTGCTATTATTTATCTAAAAATCCTGTTCATCATTTACGTACCAAACATATTGATATTAGACATCATTTTCTACGTGATTATGCTTTAAAAGGTGACATTTCTTTAACTTTTATATCAACTGATAATCAAATTGCTGATATATTCACAAAGCCTCTGGAAGAAGATACTTTTATAAAATTTCGAAGAGATTTGGGTATTTGCAATTGTTCTGATTTTTTAAAAAAAAATTTTAGCATTTTTCAAAGGCATTTTTTTACTTAATTAGTCGACTTACAAATTTTTATTAGTCGACTTATAGAAGATCTAGTCGACCTGCAGTAACCCAGTCGACTAATGTGCACAAACAGAGACTTCGTTTTCTAATTTTTACAAAATTAGTCGACTATAGTAACTGACTAGTCGACTAATCTATTTATTAGTCGACTAATACGAACCTGCAAGTCGATTAATACTGTACAAAACTGTGTTCTGATTTCAGTTTTTCCACTTCGAAACCCGACCCGTTTTCTTAAGTTAAGAATCCAATAACATTCCTTTTTAATCCTCACCATTGCTTTCAATCCAGGGTTGATCCTAACCACTCATTCTAACACTTCTCTCCTCAAAACCCTAGTTTCCTTCACACTTCTCTTTCCAGCCGAAGAGCCAGTCGACTTCAGCAGCAAGGAGAAGAACTCTGCAGCAGTAAACCCTCTTCCACTTCCTTCTATTTCCTTCAGTTCTTGGTAAAATCTTTCTACTCTCAGCACTTCCCTTTGATTTCTAGTCTTATCTTGCTTCAATTTCAGTTTTCACCATGTCTAAGTAAAAGAAAACTAAATTTACTCCATCATCATCATCTTCCCAAGTTGATTTTAGGGCATTTCTAAAGAATCCTGCCCTAGAAGAGGATTACATTAGACTTTCCTCCTTAGAAATACTCCCCGGTAGATTTGTTAAATATGAGGATTTTCATCACTATGACATTGTCTCATATTTGCAAAACTGTGGATTGTTTCATATGTTCTCTACTGATTCAAGACAATGATACTATCCATTCTTAATTTACTTGTTTTATACTAATTTAACCTATGAAGATAATGAGGACGATGTCCATATTTACTCATTGGTTAAAGGTATAAACATTAAATTATCCCCAAAATCAATCGGCCGTATCTTGTCTATTCCTTATCACGGTCTCTTGCTTGATGATATTACCATGGATGATGAGGAAGTCTTAAGTAATATCTTTCTATCTGGACAAGGATTACCTATGACCAACAACAAGTTAAAACCAATTCCCCGTCTCATAGGTCGTATCCTTGCATACAATATTTGTCCCAAAACTGGAAGCTACAATTACTATTCACGAGAGTTAGCCACTTGCGTCTATGCAATTATGGCTGGCCTCGATGTTAATTGGGCAAAAATTGTATTTGATACCATGGTTAAGTCATATACTTCATTCCTCCTTATGGAGCTTTTTTGACACATGTATTTCGGAAATTTCGCGTTGATCTTGATTTCGAAACTAGTGTCATTAAGGTATTCGAACTGTTTGATCGTGCTGCTATTCACCGTATGAAACTTACTGATATTCCTCCTCCTCCTCCACAACAACCCTCTTCACCTCCACATAGTCCCACTCAACCTCCATCTTCCTCTACCCAACCTCCTTTCACTGAACCACCTCCAAACCAACCACCTCCTTCTTATACTGATGCATTCTACAATTCACTGTCTGTTGAGATTGCCTCTCTTCATGCCCAACAACAAGTTCTTCAAGACACTCAGAATCAAGTGCTTCAAAATCAGTCTTTAATGATGACTCGGTTTGAGCATATGCAACTTCAGATGGATTCATTTGCATCAACTCAAACAGAGATTCTAAACCTCCTCAAGACACATTTTCCGCCACCTCCTCCTCCCGGATCCGCCTTTTGAAGATTATGGCGTTGGCATTTCTTCGTGTTTTTTGCTTTTGCAGTTTTTTGCTTTTTTTATGTATTTTTCTGTTTTTCAATGTATGTGTTTTCTGCTTTTTGTTAATGACAAAGGGGGAGAACTCTATGTTATGTTGAAACTCTGTTATGTTATGTTATGTTGAAACTCTGTTTATGTTATGTTGACAATTTGTTGATTCATATGTTCTATGTGTTCTTTCATATCATATGTTCTATGTTTTCTGAATCTAATAATCTGAAATTTTGTGACAAGGACATATGACATATGTGTTGTCAATATATATGGATACTGACATATGACAATGCAGGGAAGGGCAACTTAACACTTTCTGCAGGGGCAAATCATTTGTTATAACCTATTTACTGCAGGGGGAGTTATCACAAAACATGGGTTGTCATCATCAAAAAGGGGGAGAATGTTGAAGCCTACCAAGTTGATAGAGAGATTTTGATGATGGACAAGCAATTATGATGATTCTACCTCTGTTACAAATTTTGGTATTTTTTGTGTAATTTTAGATATCTGTGAAAAGCCTTGAACACACACACAAAATACCTATATTAGTCGACTTGACCTTATAGTATAGTCGACTACCCCTTCTATAGTCGACTTGCCAAAAATCCCTAGTCGACTAGATCTTGCTAAAACAATTGACCAAGTCTCTGTTTGTTGTCTGTCAGGAAGTTAGTCGACTTGACCCCATTGTATAGTCGACTAACAGATACTCTAGTCGACTATAGATTTTCCCAAGTCGACTAATAACCCATACAAAAATTCCCTTGCTCTCTGTTTCTGTCTGACATGAAACTTAGTCGACTTATCAAACTTGTATAGTCGACTAACACCTTACCTAGTCGACTAACAATGAATATATAGTCGACTACATTCAGTTATCCAGGAACTTAGTATCTGTATCAGCCAAAAGATAGTCGACTAACCCCTTGTTGTAGTCGACTAATTAGTGTAAATTTTGTTCTTCTAGTCGACTAATATCCTGTTCAAGTCGACTAATAGCAGTTGGTAACTACTGTACAGTTGGTGAATTCTGGTGCGTTTTTCAACGTTTCAAAATTTGAATTTGGCCTGATAACTACCCTAACTTACTATGGATTTCACCTATAAATAGGGGTATTATCCTAGGGTCAAATCACCAATTCAAATCCAAAGTTTTCAGCCAAAACTCTGTCCAAAAAAATTCTGTTTTCTGAAAACCTGTTTCTCTTTCAGTTTTCTTCACCAAATTTCAAACTCCATTGTGAAGATTTCTGAAATCCTTCCTATAAGAAACCTTGTCCACAAATACATTCAATCTCAAGGCTTATAGGATCATTGTAATCATTCAAAGAAGATCATTGTACAAGGCGTCTTCTTGGGAGTAGAAGAAAGTTGTACAAGGTGTTTGTTCTCTTGGTGTAAAGAGGAGTTGTGCACATTTGGCAAAGGGCGTTTGTCAAGTGGTGTACAAGGTATTGTTGTGGGTGTACACAAATCAGGAAAGGAAAATCTCAAGCGATTTGCTTGGGACTGGATGTAGGTCACAAGGACCGAACCAGGATAACTCTCTTGTCTTTGCGTTTGAATTTTCTGAGTTTATCTTGTGTTTATTTTATTTCCTGCAAGTAATTTGATTTACAGTTTTTAAACACTGTTCACCCCCCCTCTAATATTGTGTTCCTTTGATTATAGATCCTACAAATTAGTTAGGTATGAGGGCCTCAAGAAGCCTTGATACTTACACGGAAGAAAATTAGATGAGTTATACATATTAAAAAAAAAAGAGAAAATAATAATAAAGAGGCATGAGAGTCCAAGTGAAGGAATTCCTAGTAAAGATTCACAAGGATGCATATGAATTTCGGTAACGAAAAAGACTATACAAAAATTCAATTTTGATCCTTACCTAAAATGGATAACAATTTACTATATAAAGACTAAGTTTAAGAATGAATAAAAATGATAATCCTAAAAACTTATAGATTACTTAGTCTCTTCAAACGTATTTCAAATATTTTCCTTTTTGTGGATTTTGTGGGTGTAATCCGCTGAAAACCCTCACGAGACAACACTCGTCCTCTAGGGTAACCTAGAGGTTTAACGGCTTGTTGCACGTGCTAAGTGCAACCGTGATTCCTACGAAAGTGAGTTAGGATAGATTAATTTTTCTTTTCTTTCTGATTTTTACTCGAGGACGAGCAAAAAGATAAATGTGGGGGTGTGATAGGTAGTAAAAAGTGCATATTTATCACTACATTTACTATCACATTTTCATATTTATTCCTATAATTTTGCACTATTACTAATGTTTTATTATTTATTGTGTGCAGGCATTGAGTAATAAAAAATAAAGAAATAAAAGCCCAAAAGAAGCCCAAAAGCCCATGTCCAAGCCCATGTCCAAGCCCAAGTGCAAAAGTGCAATTAACAAATGTCAAAGTGGCAATTACAAAGTGCAAAAGTACAATTAACAAATGTCAAAGTGGCAATTACAAAGTGCAAAAGTTGCAAATGCTAAAAAGAGGGAAGGGATAGACTTCTATTCAACCCTAAATGCTCGCATGATGAGGATAAATAGAGTGCAAGGATGAAATTCGTTTGGAAGAGATTTGGATTTAGGGTAACTTGCTTCCCAAGTTATCCCGAATTTTCAAATTGAAGAGTCGAGATGCCAGATCTAAACAGATAAGCCCAGATGGACGGACCAGAGGAGGCCACGCGCGAAAGCGCGTGGCCAGCAGGCAATACTTGGCCGCAGAAACGCGGCCAAAGCCGCGTTTCCGCGGCAATCCAGATGATTCTGGATACCGGCTTTCGTGGGAGAGTTGTATTGGGACTCTATGTCTTCCAGCTCCTATAAATACCCCTGCAGAGCAACAGAGAACGGCGTCCAGTGCAGTACAGAGAAAAATTAGGGTTTTCTTAGGCTAGTTTGTAGATTAGGTTTTTTTATTTTCTTTTTTGTAATTTTTAATTTCTTTTTATAACTGAGAGGAGAGGATACTTTCATGGAGGAAGGAGATCAAACTTGTACTGAAGGTGACAATCGGTGTAAGTAATCTTTTCTTCTATTGTTAATTGAATCAAATCAAAGTTTATTTCTTTTTCTATTCTTTGTGTTTTCCTCTTTTGTGTTTGTGGATCCATGTGAAACCAAGAGCTTCGAAGGTGCCTTCTCATTGTAAGTGCCGTTGATGGTTTATGAAGATGAACATCTACTTCCATGGTAGCGTAGCTCGCCCTTTTTATTTCGTAGTATAGATCGGGAGTAGGGAAGATCTCATATTTCATGCTTCGTTCGCCTTAAAAGAAAGGTACGTCATTGACACGGTTCCAAGGTAAGCATACGCCAAAGAGGTAAGTAGGTTTTTAGTTTTTAGTTTTCTTTCTTTTAATTTTACTGTAAATCACCAATTCCCAATCTTTTTCACACATCTTCATTGTAAATATCATATCACTTCTAGTTTCTCCATCTTCTTAATCTACCACTTTCTTTCTAACCTGACTTTAACAACTATTGATTCAAACACTTTAGAGAACTTAATAAACAAGCTTCCATCGCTAGTCCCTCCCTGTGGATCACGACCCGTATAGCCACTTGCTATAGCGGTAGTATTGAGCACCTTGCACATCCTATTCTTAAAACTGAAATTCTATATTTGTGTGCAGGTAAAATCTCAATCAATATACAATGTATAAGCGGAGATGTTAAGCTCTCCCTACACACATGTATCACATAAAGAAGAGAGGTCAAACTTCTCAATGTGAGATATACTCAACATGAATTTATATATAGAGAAGATGTTAAGCTCCCCTTGCATATAGGCAATACATATCAACAAATTTTAAAAGAAAATTTTGATAATATTTAAAACAAAATTTTGAAATTTCGTGAGTCAACAAAATAAATTTTGATACCAATTGTAAATTTTGATACCAATTATAATTTATTGTAAGTTTTTGATACAAATTGAAGGTAAAACATGAAATATATTTTGATACCAAACAAATACCATTGAAATCAATGCATAAGCTAGTAAAGATACCAATTAATATTTAGAATTAAGTCAAGCTTAGCATAAACATAATTTGTACTTAAAAAAATATATAAGCACAATCTAAATCATATATATGTATGTATGAAAATGTAAATACCACTTAAAATTTGATGCATACATATATAGAAACCAAAATATGAGTATACAAAATGAATAGATCATGAAAATTATGTATAACTCATAACTACCACCCTTTCATGCACATGATAAAAGATTGTCATTAAGGCATACAAGCTATAGTCGCCCAATCATCCGCCCTTTGGTTGATAGGGATCAAAAATATGATTTGAAAATATTTTAACATATTTGAAAACTCTACCAAATGAAGAATAACGAAACTAGTTTTATGATAATTTTGAAAACTAGTACGAAATTCTTCAAGTAAGGAATAAAAACAAATAATGTATATATATATATATATATATATATATATATATATATATATATATATATATATATATATATATATATATATATATATATATATATATATATATCCATGAAACATGTATATCACACAAGAGTTGTCACTCAAATTCTATAAAGCTTAAAAATGTGCTCATGAAACAAAGTCATGAGTAAACATAAAAGTGAGTATAAAAGAATCATGTGAACAACAAATTCATGAAATAAACAATAAAGCTCAAAACATCATAAAAATTTATTTTTCATTAAAACTAAAATCTTTATCAAAATTAAACAAACTTCAAGGTATATGTATATTTTGTCGAAACTAAAAGTATACATACATATCCAAAACACATATGAGTCCTTAATAGAATTTTGCTTGAAAGCAAGTGACTCATGGATATACATGTATATCTATTAGTTTTAGATAAAAATAACTTATACATGAAGCTAAATATGTACAAGAATAGAAAAACAAGTATAAATGAAAGAATGCATGAATCATCAAAACTAGGTTATACAAGTATATATAATGAGTACAAAATGAGCAATGAAGTACAAACACATAATAATCAAGTGTAGCTTACTACTTGTACAAGTATTGTCATGCCACGCTTCCCAAAATATAGGATACGGGTACGTGATGATGGCTAGCAGATACTCACAAAGAGAGAAATCTCTCCCGTGAATACCTTATGCTGTAGTAAAGGAGCCAAATTCTCGTACACATGAACAAAAGACAACCAGAAGTTTCATTTTCACATAAAAGATATACATCTACAATAGTCTTTGTCTAGATATAAGATTTGAAACATAACAAAGAAGAAATAAAAGAAACAATTTTGGCATCGAGACATCATAACAAGATAAAATGCCAAAATACATAAGGCAAGAAACATCTGACTCAAGCCTGGTAATCTTTCTGGGTTCCTTCGAACAGTGGCACGTTAGTCTCCTCAAGCTCTGATGCTAAAAAATCAAGGTTCGTCAAAAGTGGACCAGAAGTGCACACACGAGAAGAGGAAACAATAATATGGAAATGTGAAAATAAAGAGCAATATAAGTAGAGCATTGGAATTAATGAATTATAAATCTGACGGTAATATAAACTGACTGATAAGATACCAGTAAGAGTAATAGAACACTAGATCATGTGAAATAGGGTCATGTATGTATACTATGACATGTATATAATGAGCATGAAGCACCCTGGATGAGTAATTCATATATCATAATCATCATGTCACAAGATCACAAGTTAAGAACGATATGACAAGTCCAAGAACATCATGTAATTAAGATTATTCATGTCACAAATGATAATTCTAAGTCTAGTATGTTTTATTACCCATGTCACATCATGTAGTCACAGACATCCTCCGCATGCATGTCTTGCGATACACATGATCAGGGAAAGATATAGAAATTGAGATTTTCAAAGAAATTTTATAAACTAACAAAAGAACACAGAGGAGAGAGAGTATGTGTACTTTCCTGATATCGTTGGAATCTGAATTTTCGTAATTGCAACTGGTTCTGTGTAAAATTCGTAGCCTAAATATTACGTGAATTAATTAGAGACTTGACATGTTATCTATTCAGTGATAAGTTGAATAAGCATATAATTTTACTATTTATTATAATTTTAGTTGGTTAAAATTTTCAAATAATTCAAATTTTGAATTTTAGCAACTATTTAAAAATATACTTTCATGATAAAATACATGCATAAACTAATAAATTGATGTATAATTTTTACATATTACTAAATTATGAATTTTATATTTTTTGTGCTATTTAAAAATTTATTGGCAATTTTTAAATAAATGATCATTAAATAAAAATTATAAAGAATATTTAATTTCATATTATTCTAAGCAATATTACACTCAAAATAATTTTACAGAGTCTCAAATTTAGTTTGTGATTTCTAAGAATTTTCTGGAATTTTCTGAAATAAAATAACCCTAAAAAAATCAATAAAAGACTTAACGGGTCGTTTGCTACACTAACGGGTCTGCTACAGTAATGGGTTTGGGTCTGATTTTGCTATAGTAAAATGCTGCAAAAATTTTTCTACATATTATATTATATTATTTATTTATTTTCTTTTTCTTTTCTCTTTCTTTCTTTTTCTCTTTTTCTGTTTTGTTTTTTTAAATTGGGTTGGGTTCGGATTTGTAAAACAGACCCGAACACGGGTCTGTGGGCACAGACCCAGTCTGGGTCTGTACTGGGCACAAACCCGGTTGGGTCTGGCCCGATCAGGCCAGGCCGGGCCTGGCCTGGCTCGACTAGGTCCGGGCCAGACTAGTCTGGCTCGGCTAGTCTGGCCCGGCTCAGCACTGTGCTATGCACAGTGCTGTGCACAGTTGCCCTTTTTTCTCTTAAATTAAAATGTATAAAATCCTAAAACAATTATGATAAATACAAGACACATCTTAAGTATTCTATATAATTTTATTGTGATTTAGCATAAGTTTTTAAAGGTGAAATTAAGGCTAAAATGTAATGCATACTCCATGTTCTATGAAATACCACGATGAACTTAAATTTATGAAAATGCAAAATAAAATACCTAGAACGCTTCCTTCAGTCTGAAAGTTTTTCTCCTCGACTAGTATTTCAAAGATTCGGGAGAGAAAGAGAGAGTGTAGTGAAAAGGGGAGAGAAGCTTAGGTTTGCAAATGACTTGGGATGGTGAGATACCCCTTTTATAGGTACCACACACACATTCGTAAGTCACCCCTGAGAGTTAGGTTATATGGAAGGAATAGTGGGTTTAGTTTGGATGAGTAGGAATGATGGGAGAAGTTAGAGAGAGTGTGGAAAGTTGGAGAGGATGAAGGGAGTTAAAGGGAGGTTTAAATAAATGGGTTTGGGCTTTTAGACCACATGTCAATGTAGCATGGTGTTTGAAGCTTGCGGGTTTGAATGAGGAGGTCACTAGTTTGAAACTTGGAAGAATTATTATAGGGGTTTATTTTTCTAATATTTTTTATTTTTATTTTTGATTTTTCTTAACTCAATTAAATTCCTATTTAATTCGAAAAAATTCCTAAAAATTCTTTAAAATAGCAAATATTATTTTAAACATTACTGAGAAATCAGATTCATGAAATTCATTCTCAATTGCAAATTAAAAAAATCTGGAAGTCATATAGCGACACTGGTGGATCACGAATTTCGAGAGTCTTCAATTAATTTAGAAAATTTTTGAAAACATCAAGAAAAATCTGACATATTAGGAAATTTTATTAGAGTTAAAATAGACTTAGTTTAGACCATCAGAACAGGTATTTATACCATACCGGCCACCAGTGAAAAATACTGATGACTGGAACTGAGGGTTACAATCCAATCCACCTAATAAAAAGAATTTTTTCCTCGAAATTCAAAAGTAAACAAGGAGAAGAGTATTCTAAGCTATAAGATGATGAATAGATAACTAAAAGTGAGATAATTCTCTGAGAAGAGATGAGGATATTTAGACCTAATCTCATCTTCCTGTTCCCAGGTGGAATCCTCTGGAGAGTTTGATCCCAAAATACTAGTACCAGGGGAATGGTCTTGTTCTTCATAACCTTCTCCTTATCGATGATGCGGATTGGCTAAGTCTCATAGGATAGATCGTGGTTCAATCTCAAATCTGAATAGTCTAGAATATATTGGTCATCCCTGACATACTTTCTTAATTGAGAGATGTGAAAAACGTTATGAACACCATCTAATGCTGGAGGTTAGAGTACTCGGTATGCTACTTCTCCGACTCGCTCTATTATATCAAAAAGTCCAATGTATCTGGGACTCAGCTTCCCACTACAGCCGAACCTAATGACCTCTCGAGTTGGTGAGATCTTAAGAAATACATGGTCACCTACTGTAAACTCTAAGGGTCTTCTCTTGGCATCGGCCCACTTCTTCTGACAATCTTGAGCGGCTTTCATATGTTTCTTGATCTTGGCCACCTTCTCTACTGTTTGTAAATCAAATCTAGGCCGAGCAGCTTTCTTTTGCCAATGTCATCCCAGCACACAGGAGATCTGCAATTTCTTCTACATAGTGCCTCATTTGGAGCCATCTGGATACTATCCTGATAGCTGTTGTTGTAGGAGAACTCCACTAAATGTAGATAGTCATCCCATGATTCCTTAAAGTCTAGTATACAGGCTCTAAGCATATTCTCTAGAATCTAGATGGTTTTTTCTGATTGGCCATCAGTTTGAGGATGGAATTCCATGCTAAACTTTAACTTGATGCCTAAGCTCCTCTGAAGACTATCCAAGAAACGTGATACAAATCTAGTATCTCTATTTGAAACAATACTAACAGGGACTTCATGCAGTCTGATTATTTCCTGCATGAACTTCTCTGCCAGTGCTTCTGTAGACTATCCGACTCTGAATGGTATAAAGTGAGCACTCTTAGTGAGTCGGTCCACGATCACCCATATAGCATTATTCCCTCTTGGACTCCTAGGCAAAATAACAACAAAGTCCATGGTGATATTCTCCCACTTCTATTCGGGAATAGGGAGTGATTGTAGCAGCTCGGTCGTCCTCTGGTTTTTTCTCTTAACTTGTTGGCGTACAAAGCAAAGGGTTACGAATCGAGCTATCCCTCTCTTCATCCCGTGCCACCAAAAGTGTTGCTTAAGGTCTCTGTATATTTTAGTACCCCAGGGTGTACCAAAAAAGGGGAACTGTGAGCTTCAAAGAGCAACTCCCTTCAACTTCCCCAGATGGTACACAGAGTCTGCTCCGAACTGAAGCGAACCATCAGCATGGATAACTACACCTGCCTTAGTCCAGCTTCCACTTCTTCTCTGATCTTCTGCAACTTATGGTCTTCCTTCTGAACCTCCTTGATCTTCTCAATCAGAGATGGTTGAGTCACCAAGGTTATGAGTCTTCCAATATCTCCAGGTAGAATGATCTTCAAGTCTAGCCTAAGGATCTCTTCCTGCATCTCCTTCTGCTAAGTCATCAACATGAAAGAGGCCTTCCTACTGAGAGCATCGGAACTACATTCACCATCCCAGGGTGGTACTGCTGATCTAGATCATAGTCTGCCATGAGCTCTAGCCATCTCCTCTGGCGTATGTTGAGCTCCTTCTGGATAAAAATGTACTTGAGACTCTTATGATCTGTGAATATCTCCACACGCTTACGGAGAAGATAGTGTCTCCTGATTAGTCTACAGTTCTGCATTATTATATTGCATTTGCCTACTAATTTATGAATAATATATCATTTCTAATTGTGTTTTGGTCTACTTTGCAGAAAAATCAAGAGTCTAAGGGCAAAAGGGTAATAAGAGCTTAATTAAACCCATTTTTGGGTAATTAAATTCGCATTTCTTGGAGGCCAAGTAAGGGAGCTTTTAGAAGATACAATGAACCTAGACCCTTACACACATCAGACGAATATCCAGACGAAAATACCCGAATCTAAGTATACAAAGAAGGTCCACGAAGCGACGGGAATATGCTCGCCAAAACCAAGGACCTAAGTCCCTAGTTTGGCTGCAGAAACGCGGCTATGGCCGCATTTTCGTGGCCATATAGGCGAGCCACGCGTTGATTTTCAATGCGTGGCCTTGCCCCGTCTTCTAGAAGCCTCTTTTGCTTATAAATTGCCCTGCAGAGACCCATAATGAAAGCAGATGGAGAAATAGACTAGGTTTTCTCTCTTTTAGTATAGGTTAGTGTAGGTGTTCTTCTTTTCTTTTCTTTTCTTTTGTAATTTTTTTTCGTTTTTAGATCATGTATTAGGGCTGAGAGATTCAGAGAGAGAACTAGAGAGATTGATGTAATAAATGGTGACAATCCATGTAAAGGTGTCTCCTTTCTTCTCCATTGTAATCTTCTCCATCTTCTACATGATGCTTAGCTAACTTTCTAATCATGGCAATCTAACTACTAACCACTAACCATCTAACCACTTACTTGATAATCCACATGAATCTAGTAGCCTCTACAAGGCCTTACTCTTGTAAGAGCCATTGATGGCTCATGATGGTGGATTCTAACATTCTAACATTTCTAATATCTAACCCACTAACTTGCTAACTTGAAATGTCTTCTTTATTTCATGCTCACCTCTAATCAGTTTTGATGATTTAATAGTATCTTGCAACTTATTGTGTGGTATGGATGTGTTGTTTGAATGTAGAATAACATTCTTATGAGCCATGCTTTGTATCGTCTCTTGAAGCTAAGGACTAGTGATGGCCAAGGATCCATGTGAGGCAACTATCACTAAGAGGTTAGCATGGTTAGTGGAGCAATTAGTAGTTAGTAGCCATGAGTTTTCTTTTATCTTGTTTTAATAATCAATTTCAAACTTTTTTATCATTTTCTTCATTATTTTCACCAACTTCTTAGTTCATCTTTATTTCATCTTCTTTTTGTTTTCAAGACTACTTTTCTTTTATTTTCACATCGTCATTTCATCGCCTTCTCCATCTATCACTTCTAGATTTCTTTTCTTTTTCTTTTTCTTCTTCTCATTCTTTAACAAAGAAGAACTTATTAACAACTGACGTGAATAAGAACTGTTAATGCTTCTATCGTCTCCCGTCCCTGTGGATTCGACCCGTTGAGCCAATGCTATAACGGAAGTATCGAGGGAACATTAACACATATATAATTTCATTGATTTCATAAAATACACATTTTCTAGTGCTGGTTCCGCTCCGATCAAATTTGGAAACCGGCTATGGCCGCGTTTCCGCGGCCAAGTAGGTGAGCCACGTATGAATTTTTGACGCGTGGCCTCGTCTCATCTTCTAGAAGCCTCTTTTGCCTATAAAATTCCCTGCGGAGGCCCGGAACGCAAGTAGATAGAGAAATAGGCTGGGTTTTCTCTCTTTTAGCGTAGGTTAGTGTAGGTGTTCTTCTTTTCTTTTCTTTTGTATTTTTATTTCATTTTTAAATCATGTATTAGGGCTCAGAGATTAAGAGAGAGATTGACGTAATAGATGGTGACAATCTACGTAAAGGTGTCTCCTTTCTTTTCTATTGTAACTTTCTCCATCTTCTACATGATGCTTAGCTAACTTTTTTTCTCATGATAATCTAACTACTAACCACTAACCATCTAACCACTTACTTGATAATCCATATGAATCTAATAGCCTCTACAAGGTCTTGCTCTTGCAAGAGCCATGATGGCTCATGATGATGGATTCTAACATTCTAACATTTCTAACATCTAACCCACTAACTTGCTAACTTACAATGCTAACTTTATTTTATGCTTTCACTTCTAACCGGTTTTGTTGATTTAATAGTAGCTTGCAACTTGTTGTTTGGTATGGATGTGTGGTTTGAATGTAGAAGAACAATCTTATGTGCCATATTTTGTATCGTCTCTTGAAGCCAAGGACTAGTGATGGCCAAGGATCCATGTGAGGCAACTATCACTAAGAAGTTAGCATGGTTAGTGGAGCAATTAGTAATTAGTAGGCATGAGTTTTCTTTTATCTTGTTTTAAAAATCAATTTCCAAACTCTTTTATCATTTTTTCAAAACCTCTTCTTATTTCATTTGCTTTTATCTCTCATTTTCTACTTTCTTGTTTTGCTTTACCAAATCACAATCATTTCTTATTTTCTTTCACATTGACGTTTTCATAATCTTCTCACCTATCACTTCTGGATTTATTTTCTTTTTCTTTTACAAAGAAGAAACTATTAACAATCGATTTGAATAAGAACTGTTAATATTTCTATCGCCTCCCGTCCCTGTGGATTCGACCCGTTGAGCCAATGCTATAACGGAAGTATCGAGGAAACATTAGCACACATATATAATTATATTAATTTCATAAATACACATTTTCAAGTGCTGGTTCCGCTCCGATCAAATTTTTGGCGCCGTTGCTGGGGATGGGAATGGTTCTGATTTCACATTTTGTTAATATTTTCTTCTCTATTTTGATATACAGGTTAATTTTTGTAGAAACTGAACATTACAGAACTCTCCTTTTACTTGCATATCACTGCTCTAGAAAGCAGGGTCCTGCTTTCCTAATTGTGCAGCGGAAATCAAAGAAAAGCCGCGAAAACGCGACAATTTTGTAGCATTTTGACTTTAGCTTTTGCAGGGTTTTTGCAAGTTACATATATTGATATATTCTGCTGCTAAATTTCTGCTTTCATTGTCTACATACTGTAATAAATTAAAGAACTAAAATAAGGTATTTGGACACTTTTAAAACGGTTTAGACATTTACATTTAGGCACGTGTCAATTCAATTCCAATATACTCTATATTTGTTCAGTTGTTGTGATCTGGACTGAGGTGTACATATGACATTGCATATATAGTAGGACAAACATATGGGTGATTTATTCACTTTATGTTATATTCTTGTCTATATTGCACACTTGCACGAATTGAAATTAAGGGCAAAACCCATACAAGATAAGGTGGGGGATTTCATCACCCTTCCTTAACTCAAAAACCATCTTCCCACTCACACAACCCAAGCCCTAATAAAAATTGATAGACGTTAGCCCCTAGGGACATCTCGGACTCATTAAGAGATTGACCAAGGGTGAAACTTATTTTGAATCTTACTCTTATGAAATCGGTGTCTAAGGTTGGGGATTAAGAGGTTATGGCTCAAAAATACCGTGGTTTGGCGTAATTAAGGCCCGTTGCTTACGCACGGATACCTCCCACCGTATTTTTCCTCTACCTAGCCGATTAGCTTGTGGTCGGATTCATACAACAACTTACCTCAGGTAATCGACCAGTTAGGAGTCGTATAGGTCTAGGTCAACCTTAGAATAGGCTTGGTTTTTGATTTTTTTCTTTCTTCTTGTTTGTTGTTTGCTTTTTCTTTTTTGTTTGTGATTGTTTGTGAAATGAAATTCAATAACAACAATTCTTTCAATCCTAGTATGAATCCATACTTCACATCGACCCCATTTGATTTGGATAATTCTAATCCGGCTTTTTACAATATGAACCAACTAAATACACTAGGTTAAACTTATCCGAATCAGTACATCCCATACCCCAATATTATGACTATAATTTTCAAATAATTTCAATTCTTCAGAGAGTCAATGGGGATTCACCACCCTTGAGTCAAATTTTCAATCATCTTGTCCACAATTTTCACAATTTTCACAATATTCATTTCCCGATTTTGCTTCCTATACTCCTTTTCTAGAACCACCAATTGAAGAAAAATCTGAGTTAGAAAAGAGTATAGAAGCCAACCTGCAAGAGGCCGAGCGTTAATTTCAGAAAATGTTGCCTCCCTAATTCCACAATATTTTCAAGAGTCTTACTCAGTCTCACCTCTTCAAAATGATCAAAATCCATCTTGAAATTGACTGAGGAAAATCCACCTCTACAAGGCCGTGCTCTTTCAAGAGCCATCGATGGCTCAAGATGATGGATTCTAACATTCTAATATTTCTAACATCTAACCCACTAACTTGCAAAGCTAACTTTATTTCATTCTCACCTTTAACTGGTTTTGATGATTTAATAGTAGCTTGCAACTTGTTGTTTGGTATGGATGTGTGGTTTGAATGTAGAAGAACAATCATATGTGCCATGCTTTGTATCGTCTCTTGAAGCCAAAGATTAGTGATGGCTAAGGATCCATGTGAGGTAATATCACTAAGAGGTTAGCATGGTTAGTGGATCAATTAGTAGTTAGCAGCCATGAGTTTTCTTTTATCTTGTTTTAAAAATCAATTTTCAAACTCTTTTATCATTTTTCAAAACCTCTTCTTATTTCATTTTCTTTTCTCTCTCATTTTCTACTTTCTTGTTTTGCTTTACCAATTCACAATCATTTCTTATTTGTTTTCACATCAATGTTTTCATAATCTTCTCACCTATCACTTCTGGATTTCTTTTCTTTTTCTTTTTCTAATTCTTTAACAAAGAAGAAACTGTTAACAGTTGACGTGATAAGAACTGTTAATGCTTTTATCGCCTCCCTTCTCTGTGGATTCAACCCGTTGAGCCAATGCTATAACGGAAGTATCGAGGGAACATTAGCACACATATATAATTACATTAATTTCATAAATACACATTTCAAGTGCTGGTTCCGCTCTGATCATCTCAACACCTTAAGAATGAAGATGACCACCACCAGTTCTAGATCATGGGTTGAGTAATTCCTCTCATTGGGCTTCAGTTGTCTTGAGGCGAATGATATCACTTTACCTCGTTGCATCAACACACAGCCCAGGCCGTACTCGGAAGCATCACTATGTATCACCACCCCTAGATCCATCTGGAATTGATAGAACTAGTGTTGTGGTCAATCGATCCTTCAGTTCCTCGAATGCTAATTAGCATAGCTCAGTCCGCTGATACTTCACTTCCTTTCTAGTGAGCTTGGTTAGAGGCTCGGCGATGCTGGAGAAATTTTGGACAAACTGACGATAGTATCCAGCCAGTCCAAGAAAACTTCTCACTTCAGTGACAATCTTAGGGATAGGCCAATCTCTGACAGCTTCTACTTTGGGTGGATCCACCAAGATGCCATCCTCAGATATGTTGTGCCCAAGAAATGAAACATGGTCTAGCCAGAAAGAGCATTTACTAAGCTTTGCATATAACTTCTCTTGTCTTAGAGTTTGCAAGACAATCATAAAGTGCTCAGCGTGCTCCTCTTTGGTCTTGGAATAGATCAGGATATCATCAATGAAGACCATAACAAATTGATCTAAGTATGGAGCAAAGAGGCGATTCATCAAGTTCATGAATACCGCAGGAGCATTGGTGACTCCGAATGGCATAACAATGAACTCAAAATGTCCTTATCGCGTCTAAAAAGCAGTCTTAGATACATCCTCATCTTTCACCCGCACTGGTGATAACCAGAACAGAGATCTAGCTTAGAGAATATTGTGGCCCGCCCAGTTGATCGAAGAGATCATCAATCCGGGGTAAGGGATACTTATTCTTGACTGTGACATGGTTCAGCTCCCAAAAATCAATGCATAGTTGCTGGCTACCATCCTTCTTCTTGACTAAAAGGACCGGAGTGCCCCAGGGTGAAGCACTCGGTCGAATTAACCCCTTATCGAGCAATTCTTGAATTTGCTTCTTCAGTTCTGCTAGTTCTATCGAAGCCATGTGGTACGACACCTTGGAAATAGGGGCTGTTCCAGGCAAGGCTTCGATACTAAATTCAATCTCTCGAACAAAGGGTAGTTCAAGGAGATCCTCAGGAAAGATGTCAAGATATTCACATACCACCTCAGGCATATTAACCTGCTTCTTAGAGTTCAAGAACTCTAGCACTCCCTTCAATTGCCTCTTCTTGAATTGGGCTTGCTCCAGAGTTACATCCTCAGCATGGAATTCAAACTCTGGATAATTGGGGACCCAAAAAGTAACTTTCTTCTTCCTACAATCAATGACTCTTCTTCTTTGATCTTCCTATGCTCTTATTGACTGTAGAAATTGCCCATCCAGTCTATGTCCAAGACAATGTCAAACCCAGAGTCCTCTATGACTATATGGTCGGCTAGAAACTTCTAACCACAGATCACTATAGGGGACTAGGTCGACTTGGGAGGAAGAGAAAACAATTCTGTTCCGAGCCACGAGTGTCTTGAACAGATAGGGAATAGTTTAGAAGGGAATCTAAGACATGAGTTTAGGCTAATGATATGTATCTAGACAGTTATAGATGTTTTTTCTTATATGTGAATTTGATTGTATTTATATGGTGCAGAATTAAAATAAACCTGGCTCTGATATTAACTAAACCATGTCACGCCCCGCTTCCCAAAATATGGAATACGGGTACGTGACGATAGCAGATACTTACGAAGAGGGAAATCTCTCCCGTCAATACCTTACGCTGTAGTAAGAGCCAAATTCTTGCACACAGTATAAAAGACAACTAGAAGTTTCATTTTCACATAAAAGATATACATCTACAATAGTCTTTGTCTGGATACAAGATTTGAAACATAACAAAAATAGAAATAAAAGAAGATACAATTTTTGGAATCGGAACATCATAACAAGACAAAATGCCAAAATATATAAGACAAGAAACGTCAGACTCACGCCCGGTAATCTTTCTGGGTTTCTTCGAACAGTGGCTCATCAGTCTCCTCAAGCTATGATGCTGAAAAATCAAGGTCCGTCAGAAGCGGACCAGCAAGTGCATACACAAGAAGAGTAAACAATAATATGAAAATGTGAAAGTAAAGAGCAATATAAGTAGAGCACAAGAATCAATGAATTATAAATCTAACAGTAATATAAATTGACAGATAAGATATCAGTGAGAGTAACAGAACACTAGATCATGTGAAATAAGGTCATGTATGTATACTATGATATGTATATAATGAGCATGAAGCACCCTGGATGAGTAATGTCATATATCATAATCATCAGGTCACATGATCATAAGTTAAGAACGATATGGCAAGTCCAGGAACATCATGTAGTCAAGATATCCATGTCACAAATGATAATTCTAAGTCTAATATGTTTTATTACCCTAACTAATGCAGCCATCCTATAACCCATCCACAGGACAATACATATCAAACAGGTGATGCGTTAATGGATCCTGATAGCAGGGAGAAACAGTTCATTGTACTCAGGTATCATGTAACATGTAATAACAAGAACACGCAAAAATAATAAGATCACGTGTGGCATCCAAACCCACAAGGGGTCGCCCTTCCAAGAACACCTCCCAGGATTTTTCCTGCTATAGTCTCCCCCAATAACCCCGGCTTGGTTAATTTTATTAATCAATATAAATGCAAGATAATTTGTGACTCAGCGTGATAGGATTAGGGATCAGTAACAAGAGTATCAGTGTCAAATAGTGATTACAATACATATCAAAATTTTAGGTAAATAGAAAATGGTGACAACATCGAGTGACAAATACATAACAATATAAGTTGTAGGATCTAAAAATAACGTCAACACAACACTCAAAAAAAGGATGATTAGCGTTAAATATAAACTTGCACAAAAGGAAATTAAATCACAGAAAGTAAATCAAACGCAAACACAAGTGATTTATCCTGATTCGGTCCTCTTGACCTACATCCAGTTCCCAAGCCACCGGCTTGAGATTTTCCTTTAAACTTTGATTTTGTACACCCAAAATCAACACCTTGTATACTACTTGACAAATCTCCTTTGCCAAATGTATACAACTCTCCTAAAAACTAAGAAGACAACAACACCTTGTACAACTTCTCTTCAACCCGAAGACGCTCTTGTACAACACTTTCTCTTTGAGTGATTACAATCAATCCTATAAGCCTTGAATCTGTATATGATCATGAACAAGGACTCTTATAAGTGGACCCTCAGAATTCTTCACTAAAGGATTGAAATTTGTGTGAAGAATAGAAAGTGAAAACAGTTTTCTGAAAAACAGATTTTTGAACAGAGTTTTTCGGCAAAAAACTATGGATATGAATTGGTGATTTAGCCTAAGACAACATCCCTATTTATAGGTGAAATCTATAGTCAGTTAGGGTAGTTATCAACTTAAATTTGAATATTAAAACGTGGGATAAAACACTAGAAATCAGAAACTGCCTAACAGTCAGAAACTGCCATAAGTCGACTTGAGGAAAAAGGTTAGTCGACTAGGGTAATGATTTTTCCTAGAGTAGTCGACTTATAAGGGGGCAAGTCGACTAAGGAATGGTTGATACAAATGACATGTTTCTGAAAACTGAACTTAGTCGACCAGTAGTATATATAAGTCGACTGCACCTAATATTAGTCGACTAAAGGAAAGTATAAGTCGACTAATCATGATATGCAGAACAGAAACAGAGAGTTGATATATATCTGAAGCAAAACTAAGTCGACTATAGTTAGGAGTAAGTCGACTATAGGTAGTATAAGTCGACTATGCTTGGTTATAAGTCGATTATAAGGCTTATAAAGTGTGTATGTGTTCAAGGCTTTTAACATTCTAATAAACAATACAATACACATCCATAGCCATTATCCTTGAGAAGTCTTGAGCATGTAAGACTCTTGTATAAGCTTGAAAGATAGAGCTCCAATGAAATGGTTTCACAAATGTATCATCAAAATCAAGTTCCAATATTCTTCCCCTTTTTGATGATGACATTTTGTGTGCACGAAAACTCCCCCTGCAGAGAATATGTCATATGTTCTTCCCCTGCATAGAACAGGTTATAACAGATATAGAGAAAACATGTGTTCTCTCCCAGCAAAAAATATATCATAGCACACACACACATATGATAAATGTTTGAAATATTTTTCTATCAAACTTTTTATACGGTACCTGAAAGATAAACATTAGAATGGTACCAATTATTATAAGATCAAAGCATTAACCTTTAGGAATCCAAACCCAATTTGAATTTGGTTTTCATCTGTTAGTATTCACATAATTGCATGAATTACATATAGAATGCATGTATGATTCAATATAAGTCTTTTTATCAAAAATGTTAAGTTTTTAGGAATCCATATATACTTGTTCTTAATTCTTTTTGAAATAATATCAGTATTTCTTTTCACAAAAGAATTATATAGATTATGATTCTTTTTACTAACATGTGTAGATTTTCCACTCTGATTTAAGAATCCAAGACTATAATGATCACGTGACTCTTTTGATATGATAATAAATCATTTAACTTTTCTTTTTCTTGATTAAATTTAGTCACATTTTTCAAAATCTCTTCATACTTCATTTTGAAACTTGACATGTCTTTATCTAAAATAAAAATTCTTTTATTTAAAGACATAGTTTCTTTTTTAAGCATTACATTTTCTTTTATAAAATTCTCGTTATCCTTTTTCAATAATGATACAACTTTTTCAAAATCATCTTTTTGAGAATTTATAAAAGAAATTTGAGAAACATAACATGAATTTTCTTTGATAAGACTTTCATTTTCCTTTGATAAAACTTTATTCTTTATCTTTTCATTCTAAAGATCGTTTTATAATTAATAAAATACATTTAAGAGTTCAATATATTGTACCTGATCTTCTTCTTGAGCCATGAAATAAATATTTCATGTTCAGTGGCTTCTTCTTCGTCTGAGGAAGATGAATCACTATTCTCGCATGATGCTTGGTAATCTTTCTTCTTTTTAAACTTTTTGCTCTTGAATTTTCCTTTGTTTTTGAGCAATAATCCTTCTTCATATGACCTGTTTTATTACTATTAAAACATTTAAACTTACCTTACTTCAAGAACTTTCTGAACTTTCTTGAGAGAATTGTCCGTATCTGAGGATGCATGGAAGGCAAGTTCTTTCTTCTTTGAGAAAAGTTGTTGTTCATCTTTCTTTCTATCTTCCAATTGTACTTCATATGCCATTAAATTATCAATAAGGTTTTCTAATGACATAGTGGAGAGATCATTTGTTTCTTCGATTGCAGTTGTCTTCTTCTCTCAATCTGATGTGAGTGCACGAAGGATTTTGCTAACTTTTTCGACTTGGGTGTATTCCTTTCCAAGGGATGCTAAAGAATTTGTTATGTCGGTGAACCTTGCTATCATTTCTGAAATTGTTTCGTTCTCCATCATTTTGAGGAGCTCGAACCTGTGAATAAGAACAGAAATTTTAGATTCTTTAACCTTATTTGTACCTTCATGTGTTACCTGTAGTATGTGCCATATTTAATTTGCAGATGTGGCTGTTGACACACGATTGAGTTCTTCTTTGGTTAAGGCACAAAATAACGCATTCATCGCTTTGGCGTCAAGGTTTGCATTCTTCTTTTGATCGTCACTCCAAGCAGTGCAGTTGGTTGTCGGCTTGGTGTACGATGCTCCTACTATGTTTCAAAGTTCATAGTTGAGTGATTGCAAGTAGATCTTCATTCTACCCTTCCAATAGTTGTAATTCAATCCATCAAATAGCGGTGGACGTTGTGTAGAATGTCCTTCTTTGAATTGTGATGAAGGAAGCTCCGTTGCCATCCTTGTAGGTTGTTGACTGGGTATGCAGTGCTCTGATACCAATTGTAGAATCTAAAATTAACGTTAACACACTACTCAAACAAAGGATGATTAGCGTTAAATATAAACTTGCACAAAGGAAATTAGATCACAGAAAGTAAATCAAATGTAAACACAAGTGATTTATCCTGGTTCGGTCCTCTTGACCTACATCCAGTCCCCAAGCTACCCCCTTGAGATTTTTCTTTAACCTTTGATTTTTTACACCCAAAGTAAACACCTTGTATACCACTTGACAAATCCCCTTTGCCAAATGTATACAACTCTTCTTACAATCAAGAAGATAACAACACCTTGTACAACTTCTCTTCAACCCGAAGACGCTCTTGTACAACACTTTCTCTTTGAGTGTTACAATCAACCCTATAAGCTTTGAATCTGTATGTGATCGTGAACAAGGACTCTTATAGGCGGACTCTCAGAATTCTTCACGAAAGGATTTGAATTTGTGTGAAGAATAGAAAGTGGAAACAATTTTCTAAAAAACAGATTTTTTAACAGAGTTTTGGGCAAAAAACTATTGATATGAATTGGTGATTTAGCCTAGGACAACATCCCTATTTATAGGTGAAATCTATAGTCAGTTAGGGTAGTTATCAACTTGAATTTGAATATTAAAACGTTGAATAAAATATCAGAAATTAGAAACTGACTAACAGTCAGAAACTGCCATAAGTTGACTTGAGGAAAAGGGTTAGTCGACTAGGGTAATGATTTTTGCCTAGAGTAGTCGACTTATAAAGGGGCCAAGTTGACTAAGAAATGGTTGATACAAATGACATATTTCTGAAAACTGAACTTAGTCGACCAGCAGTATATATAAGTCGACTACAACTAATATTAGTCGACTAGAGGAAAGTATAAGTCGACTAATCATGATATGCAAAACAGAAACAGAGAGTTGGCATGTATCTGAAACAAAATTTAGTCGACTATAGTTAGGAGTAAGTCGACTATAGGTAGTATAAGTCGACTATGCTTGGTTATAAGTCGACTATAAGGCTTATAAAGTGTGTATGTGTTCAAGGCTTTTAACATTTTAATAAACAATATAATACACATCAATAGCCATTTATTCTTGAGAAGTCTTGAGCATGTAGGACTCTTGTATAAGCTTGTAAGATAGAGCTCCAATAAAATGGCTTCACAAATGTATCATCAAAATCAAGTTCTAACATTCTCCCCCTTTTTGATGATGACACTTTATGTGCACAAAACTCCCCTTGCAGAGAATATGTTATATGTTCTTCCCCTGCATAGAATAGGTCATAACAGATATAAAGAAAACATGTGTTCTCCCCTGCAAAAAATATATCATAAACACACACACACACACATATATATATGATAAATGTTTGAAATATTTTTCTATCAAAATTTTTATACGGCACCTGAAAGATAAATATTAGAATGGTACCAATCATTATAAGATCAAAGCATTAACCTTTAGGAATCCAAACCCAATTTGAATTTGATTTCCATCTGTTAGTATTCACATAATTGCATGAATTACATATAGAATGTATGTATGATGCAATATAAGTATTTTTATCAAAAATGCTTAAGTTTTTAGGAATTCATATGTACTTGTTCTTAATTCTTTTTGAAATGATATCAGTATTTCTTTTCACAAAAGAATTATATAGATTATGATTCTTTTTACTAACATGTGTAGATTTTCTACTCTGATTTAAGAATCCAAGACCATAATGATTATGTGACATCTTTTGATATGATAACAAATTATTTAACTTTTCTTTTTCTTGATTAAATTTAGTCACATTTTTCAAAATCTCTTCATTTTTCATTTTGAAACTTGACATGTCTTTATCTAAAACTAAAATTCTTTCATTTAAAGACATAGTTTCTTTTTTAAGCATTACATTTTCTTTTATAAAATTCTCATTATCCTTTTTCAATGATGATATAACTTTTTCAAAATCATCTTTTTGAGAATTTATAGAAGAAATTTGAGAAACATAATATGAATTTTCTTTGATAAGATTTTCATTTTCCTTTGATAAAACTTTATTCTTTATCTTTTCATTCTTAAGATCATTATATAATTCATGAAATGTATCTAAGAGTTCTGTATACTATACCTCATCTTCTTCTTGAGCCTTGAAACAAATATTTGCATGTTCAGTGGCTTCATCTTCGTCTGAGAATCACTATTCTCCCATGATGCCTGATAATCTTTCTTCTTTTTGAACTTTTTGCTCTTGAATTTTTCTTTGTTTTTGAGCAATGGGCAATCCTTCTTCATATGACCTGTTTTATTACAATTAAAACATTTAAACTTACCTTACTTCAAGAACTTTCTGAACTTTCTTGAGAGCATTGCCATCTCCTCTTCATCGTCATCTGAATTATCCGTATCTGAGGATGCATGAAAGGCAAGTTCTTTCTTCTTTGAGAAAAGTTATTGTTCATCTTTCTTTCTGTCTTTCAGTTGTAGTTCATATGCCATTAAATTACCAATAAGGTTTTCTAATGACATAGTGGAGAGATCATTTGCTTCTTCGATTGCAATTGTCTTCTTCTCCCAATCTGATGTGAGTGCACGAAGGATCTTGCGAACTTTGTCGACTTGGGTGTATTCCTTTCCAAGCGATGCTAAGGAATTTGTTATGTCGGTGAACCTTGTTATCATTTCTGAAATTGTTTCGTTCTCCATCATTTTGAAGAGTTCGGACCTGTGAAGAAGAACAGAAATTTTAGATTCTTTAACCTTATTTGTACCTTCATGTATTACCTATAATATATGCCATATTTGATTTGCAGATGTGGCTGTTGACACACAATTGAATTCTTCTTTGGTTAAGGCACAAAATAACACGTTCATCGTTTTGGCATCAAGGTTTGCATTCTTCTTTTGATCATCACTCCAAGCAGTGTAGTTGGTTGTTAGCTTGGTGTACGGTGCTTCTACTATGTTCCAAAGTTAATTTGTACAATATTTACTAATTTATAGTTATACTTGAATGATCATTTATGTCACAGACATCCTACGCATGCATGTCTTGTGATACACATGATCAGGGAAAGATATAGAAATTGAGATTTTCAAAGGAATTTTATAAACTAACAAAAGAACACCGAGGAGAGAGAGTATGTATACTTTCTTGATATCGTTTCTGAATTTCCGTAACTGCAACCAGCTCTGAGCAAAATTCACGGCCTAAATATTACGTGAATTAATTAGAACTTGACATGTTCTCTATTCAGTGATAAGTTGAATGAGCAAATAATTTTTACTATTTATTATAATTTTAGTTGGTTAAAATTTCCAAATAATTCAGTTTCTAAATTCTAGCAACCATTTAAAAATATAGTTTCATGATAAAATACATGCATAAACTAATAAATTGTTGTATAATGTTTACATATTACTGAATTATGAATTTTATATTTTTTGTGCCATTCAGAAATTTATTAGCAATTTTTAAATAAATGATCATTAAATAATAATTACAATGAATATTTAATTTCATGTTACTATAAGTAATATTATACTCAAAATAATTTTACAGAGTCTCAAATTTAGTTTGTGATTTTTTGTGAATTATTTGAAATTTTCTGTGAATTTTCTGAAATTTTCTGAAATAAAATAACCCTAAAAAATTAATAAAAATCAATAAAAGGCTTAACGGGTCTGTTTGCTACAGTAACGAGTCTGCTACAGTAATGGGTTTGGGACTGGGTTCACTATAGTAAAATGCTACACTAATTTTTCTACATATTTTATTATATTTTATTTATTTTTATTTTCCTTTTTCTTTTTTCCTTTCTTTCTTTTTTCTTTTTCTCTTTTTCTTTTTTTAAAATTGGGTCTGGTTCGGGTCTGTAAAAACAGACTCGAACCCGGGTCTATGGGCACAGACCCTGTCTGGGTCTTTGTTGGGCATAGACCCAGTCGGGTCTGGCCCGGCTCAGCACTGTGCACAGCACAATACACAGCACAATGCTGTGCACAGTTGCCCTTTTTTTATCTTAAAAAAAAGGATAAAATCCTAAAAAATTATGATAAATACAAGGCACATCTTAGGCGTTCTATATAATTTTATTGTGATTCTAGCATAAGTTTTTAAAGGTGAAATTAAGGCTAAAATGTAATGCGTACTACGTGTTCGATGAAACGCCACAACAAACTTAAATCTATGAAAATAAAATATCTGGAACGCTTCCCTTTAGTCTGAAAGTTCTTCTCCTCGACTAGCACTTCAAAGATATTCGGGAGAGAAAGAGAGTGTAGTGAAAAAAGGAGAGAAGCTTAGGTTTTGCAAATGACTTGAGATGGTGAGATACCCCTTTATAGGCACCACATACACCCCTAAGCCACTCCAGAGAGTTAGGCTACATGGAAGGAGTAGTGGATTCAGTTTGGGTGAGTGAATGGGGGGGAGAAAGTGTAGGAGAAGTTAGAGAGAGTGGGGGCAGTTAGAGGGGATGAAGGGAGTTAAAAGGAGGTTTAAATAAATGGGCTTGGACCTTTAGACCGCACGCCAATGTGGCATAGTGGTCGGAGCTTGCGGTTTTGAATGAGGAGGTCAGGGGTTTGAAGCTTGAAAGAATTATTATAGGGGTTTATTTTTCTAATATTTTTTTATTTTTATTTATTTTTTTCCTTTTCTTAACTCAATTAAGTTTCTATTTAATTCGGAAAAATTCCTAAAAATTCTTAAAAATAGGAAATATTATTTTAAACATTACTGAAAAATCAGATTCATAAAATTCATCCCCAATTATAAATTAAAAATACGAAAGTCCTATAGTGATACAGATAGATCACGAATTTCGAGAATCTTCAATTAAATTAGAAAAATTTTGAAACAAAATCAAGAAAAATCTGAAATATTAGGAAATTTTATTAGAGTTAAAGTAGACTTAGTTTATACCACCAAAACAGGCATTTATACCATACCGACCAACAGTGAAAAATACCGGTGACTGGAACCAAGGGGTACTGATTAGTCTACAGTTCTGCATTATTATATCGCATTTTCCTACTGATTTATGAATAAAATGTCGGTCGAAATCGTATTTTGGTCTCTCTTACAGATAATCAAAACAAGGAGGGCAAAAGGGTAATAAGAGCTTAATTAAACCCATTTTTAGGTAATTAAATACGCATTTCTTGGAGGCCAAGCAAGGGTGTTTCTATAAGATGCATTGACCTAGACGCAAATCTGGACAAAATTTACCGAATCTGAGCATATCTGGAAGGTCCCCAAAGCGCCGCGAACCCCGCACCAAAACCAGGGACCTAGGTCACTAGTATTGTCACGGAAACGGGGAAATAGCCGCGTTTACGGGGAAAGATGGTGGGCCCACGTGTCGATTTTCGACACGTGGCCTCGTCTCGCCTTCTAGATCCTTCTTTCGCCTATATATACCCCTGTAGTGACCCGAAACGCAAGCAGATTTAGAATTAGACTAGATTTTCTATCTTTTAGTGTAGGATAGTGTAGGTGTTCTTCTTCTTTTCTTTTCTTTTTAGATCTTGTAGTAGGGCTGAGAAATTCAGAGAGATATAGAGAGATATTGATGTAATAGATGGTGACAATCTATGTAAAGGTGTCTCCTTTCTTCTCTATTGTAATCTTCTCCATCTTTTACATGATACTTAGCTAATCTTTCTTCTCATGATAATCTAACTACTAACTACTAACCATCTAACAACTTATTTGATAATCCACATAAATCTAGTAGCCTCTACAAGGCCTTGCTCTTGCAAGAGCCATTGATGGCTCATGATGATGGATTCTAACATTCTAACATTTCTAACACCTAACCCACTAACTTGCTAACTTGTAATATCTTCTTTATTTCATGCTCACCTCTAACCGGTTTGATAATTTAATTGTACCTTGCAACTTGTTATGTGGTATAGATGTGTTGTTTGAATGTAGAAGAATAATCTTATGTGCCATGCTTTGTATCATCTCTTGAAGCCAAGGATTAGTGATGGCCAAGGATCCATGTGAGTCAACTATCACTAAGAGCATAGCATGATTAGTGGAGCAATTAGTAGTTAGTAGCCATGAGTTTTCTTTTATCTTGTTTTAAAAATCAATTCCAAACTCTTTTATCATTTTTTCCAAAACTTCTTCTTATTTCATTTTCTTTTGTCTCTCATTTTCTACTTTCTTGTTTTGCTTTACCAATTCACAATCACTTTTTATTTGTTATCACATCATCGTTTTCATCGCCTTCTCCATCTATCACTTCTGGATTTCTATTCTTTATCTTTTCTATCATTCTTTAACAAAGAAGAATTGTTAACATAACACGTGAACAAAAACTTTTGATGCTTCTATCGCCTCCCATCCCTGTGGAATCGACCCGTTGAGCCAATGCTATAACGAAAGTATCGAGGGAATATTAGCACATACGAGCTTTTCATTGATTTCATAAAACACACTTTTCTGAGTGTTGGTTTCGCCCTGGTCAAATTTTGGTGCCGTTGCCGGGGATGGGAATGTTTAAACTCATGTTTTTGTTAATATTTTCTTCTCTGTTTTGGTGTGCAGGTTAATTTTTATAGAAACTGAACATTGCAGAACTTTCCTTTTGCTTGCATATCCCTACTCTAGAAAGCAGGGACACTGCTTCCATAACTGTGCCGCGGAAACCCAAGGAAAGCCGCGAAAACGCGGCATTGTTGTGGCATTAGAACTTCATCTTTTGCAGGATTCTTGCAAGTTGCATATATTATTGTATTATTGCTACTATTTTTCTGCTTTGATTGCCTACACACTGCAATAATTAAAGAACTAAAATACGATATTTGGACACTTTAAAACGGTTTAGACATTTGCATTTAGGCACGTGTCAATTCAATTCTAATATACTGTATTTTGTTCTGTTGTTGTGATCAGGACTGAGGTGTACATATGGCATTGCATATAGAATGGGACATACACATGGGTGATTTACTCGCTTTGTGTTATATTCTTATCTATATTGCACACTTGCACGAATTGGACTTAAGGGCAAAACCCATAAAAGATAAGGTGAGAATTTTATCACCCTTCCTTTGCTCAAAAAACCACCTCCCCACTCACACAACCCAAGCCCTAATAAAAATTGATAGACGTTGGCTCCTAGGGACATCTCGGACTCATTAAGAGATTGACCAAGGGTGAAACTTGTTCTGAATCTTACTCTTGTGAAATCGGTGTTTAAGGTTGGGGATTAAGAGGTTATACCTCAAAGATACCGTGATTTGGCGTAATTAAGGCCCGTTGCTTACGCACGGATACCTCCCATCGTATTTTGCCCCTTACTGGCCGATTAGCTTGTGGTCGGATTCATACAATAACCTCTCCTGGGTAATCGACCAGTTAGGAGTCGTCTAGGTCAACCATAGTATAGGCTTGATTTTGCTTTTATTTCTTTTTGTTTGTTGTTTGCTTTTTCTTTTTTTGTTTGTGATTGTTTGTGAAATGGAATTCAACAACAATAATTCTGTCAATCCTAATATGAATCCATACTTCACATTATCGTCATTGTTGAATAGCTCCAACCCAGCTTTGAACAACATGACCCAACCAAATAATCAGGATTGGAAGTATTCAACTCAATATAACCATACCGCTTATCTGATGACTAACATTTCAAAATAATTTAACTCTTCACTGAGTCAATAGGGATTCAACTCCCCCGCATCAAATTTTCAACCACCTTATCCACAATCTTCATAATATCCACAATATTCATTTCCCAATTTTGCTTCCTATACTCCTTTTCTAGAACTATCAATTGAAGAAAAATCTGAGTTAGAAAAGAGTATAGATGCCAACCTGCAAGAGGCCGAGCGACAATTTTAGAAAATGATGGCCTCTCCAATTCCACAATATTTTCAAGAGTCTTACTCAATCCCACCTATTCAAATGATCAAACATCCATCTTGGGATTGACTGAGGAACTCTTGCGTGGGTCCGAGCGATAAGCTCAAAAACTTATTGGACTCACAATCTTTACAATTTTTTCAAAACCAAGATTCCTACACTCCCTTTCTAGAACAACCATCGGAAGAAAAATCTGAGCTAGAAAAGAATATTGAAATCTTGCATGAGACCTCATAACAATTTCAAAAATCTGTTACCCAGTATTTTGATAGGTTAGAAACACAAATAAGCCAATTGGTCAACATTTATAGGAAAGAAGAAGCTCACTCTTATCAACCTTTGACCAATCTAGATATCTCTAACTCTATCAATTTAGACCAGGAATCATGTTATTTTGGAACCAAGATTCAATTTCAGTACACCCATTTGAACTTGACCAACATCAAAATTTTGAGACCATGTTGATATTTTGACAAGTTATTATTTTCCTGAAATTGAACTTGAGCATGAATACGATTATGAACCTCAACTTGGTAATTCAATATCACTTCCTGATTCAATAATGACTGAGGTATTTTTACCTGATTTCAGGCCTTTTTCCGAGTCAGTATTGGATCCAGTGCAAGTCCATCGTGAAATTGAATCACCAATCTTTTATGATCAACAAATTGAACTTGACCAATTACATTCTTTTGAAAGTCCCATTGACAAATTGGCAAGTTCTCATTTTATGAAATTGAACTTAATGAAGAATGTGACTTCGATCCTCAAATTTGTGATCCAGTTCAAATTCCTGAATCAATATTGACTCCAATTTTGCTACCAATTTGAGCAACATATTAGAGTCAGTTTTGGTTCCCATACCTGTCATTCTTGAACTTGAATCACCAATCTTAGAAAGTCACATTCCGTTGTGGGAAAATGAATGTGGACTTGAGTTTCAGTTTCTTGATTTGGACCCGAATCCTGAACCAATTTTGACTCCTGAACCTTTACTTGACTTAAGTCAAATTCCTGAGTCGATATTAGTTCATATACTTTCTGAGCCCAAATCAATCATTCCATCTTTTCATACTCCATTTGGGACAAAGGTGTTGATAAAATTGACTCAAAAATTATTTGAAGATTTAAAAATTAGATGGGGTAAAATACTTAATAAAAATCATCCATATATACATTATTCTAGTGGGTTGTATTATAGAGGGCTCTGGTAGGTTCCTCCGGACACCACGCAACTTAGATTTGGCCACATTTTGTGGACCAATCAGACCACCACCGGAATCGCCACCTTGAAATGATTTTTTCTTCCCTCTCTATTTTTTTCATGCATACATACATTCACGATGTATTGTGGACAATGCATGAGATAAATGTGGGGGAGGGTTTATTAACTTAGAGTTTTTTAGATTTTCTTTCTTTTTCACTTCTTTAAGGATACTTTTAGAAATCTTCCCTTTTGTATAAGATTTTTCTCTTTAAAAGCTTTTTGAAACAAGAAACAAAGTTTTGACCTATTTTTAAGAAAATTAAGATGATCTTAGAAATTAAGGAAGCCTTAATTATGACATCTTAAACCTAGTCGAAATAATAGATCTTGTTTAAGATTATAGGCTAAGTAAGATAAATTGGATAGATTTATCTTGAATTTTTTGCCTTAGATAGTATGCCCTTCACAATTACGCATTTTGGGATGAAAACAAAGACCTAAAATGCCATAAAGCAAAAATAAATAAAATAATATATATATATATGTGTGTGTGTGTGTGTGTGTGTGTGTGGTGTGTGTGTGTGAAGGGGAAAAATCACTTATTAAGCTGGATAACTATGCCTCAAAAAGCATGATTATTCACGCCTAAAGGTGGTAATAAGGAACAAATAACCCCTCTTAGTTTTGTGGCATTATTTACTCGAGTTCTTGAACCTGAGGGATGTTTTCTCATCTGATGACCTAAGATCATCTGGTTTGGGAGTCATCGGTTAAAGGTTCACTACCCGGGTAAACTAGAAAGCCTAAGAAAACTAAGGAAAGAAAAAAGAAAAAAATATATATAAATAAATGGCTTGATGGTTGGAGTTGAAATCCCAGAAATACTTCACTATCACAAAATACATATTATCTAAGTTTTATGAAGGATAAAATATTCAATTCAATTTTGAATTCTTACCTTAATTGAATACAAGATATTGCATATAGACTAAGTTTAAGGGAGAATAACTTTTGGTGGACTTATGATCTTAGATTGCTTATATTTTTGCAAAAATATTTTGAAAACTTGTTTCTGTTTTAAAATGCATTTTCAAAATACTAACATTTGTCATCTTTCTTTATGGATTTTGTGGGTGAAATCCGCTGAAAATCCTCAGGAGACAAAACTCCTCCTCTAGGGGAAACGTAGAGGTTTAACGGCTTGTTGCACACGCTCAGTGCAATCGCGTCTCCTGCGAAAGTATTGTAATAACATTTGTAGTATAGTTTTTCTTTTCTTGTTTCGCTCAGGACGAGCAAAAAGATAAGTGTGGGGTGTGATTAGTCTATAGTTTTGCATTATTATATCGCATTTTCCTACTGATTTATGAATAAAATATCAGTCTAAACCGTGTTTTGGTCTCTCTTGCAGATAATCAAGACATGGAGGGCAAAAGGGTAATAAGAGCTTAATTAAACCCATTTTCGGGTAATTAAATCCACATTTCTTGGAGGCCAACTAAGGGAGTTTCTAGAAGATGCATTGAATCTAGACCCTTGTGGGGGTCTGACGCAAACCTGGACGAAACTAATCGAATCTTAGCATATCTGGAAGGTCCCCGAAGCGCCACGAACCCACGCACCAAAACCAGGGACCTAGGTCCCTGGTATTACCGCGGAAATGCGGCAATAGCCACGAAAATGCGGCATAGCAAGATGGTGGGCCCACGCGTCGATTTTCGACGCGTGACCTCGTCTCGCCTTCCAGATCGTTCTTTCGCCTATATAGACCCCTGTAGAGACTCAAAACGAAAGCAGATTTAGAATTAGGCTAGATTTTCTATCTTTTAGTGTAGGGTAGTGTAGGTGTTCTTCTTCTTTTCTTTTGTATTTTCTGTTCTTTTTAGATCTTGTAGTAGGGCTGAGTGATTCAGAGAGAGATAGAGAGATATTGATGTAATAGATGGTGCAATCTATGTAAAGGTGTCTCCTTTCTTCTCCGTTGTAATTTTCTCCTTCTTTTACATGATGTTTAGCTAATCTTTTCTTCTCATGGCAATCTAACTACTAACCACTAACCATCTAACCACTTACTTGATAATCCACATGAATCTAGTAGCTTCTTCAAGGCCTTGCTCTTGCAAGAGCCATTGATGGCTCATGATGATGGATTCTAACATTCTAACATTTCTAACACATAACCCACTAACTTGCTAACTTACAATGTCTTCTTTATTTCATGCTTTCCTCTAACCAGTTTATATGATTTAATAGTAGCTTACAACTTGTTGTGTGGTATAGATGTGTTGTTTGAATGTAGAAGAATAATCTTATGTGTCATGCTTTGTATCATCTCTTGAAGTAAGGATTAGTGATGGCCAAGAATCCATATGAGGTAACTATCACTAAGAGATTAGCATGGTTAGTGGAGCAATTAGTAGTTATAGCCATGAATTTTCTTTTATCTTGTTTTAAAATCAATTTCCAAACTCTTTTATCATTTTTTTCAAAACTTCTTCTTGTTTCATTTTCTTTTATCTCTCATTTTCTACTTTCTTGTTTTGCTTTACCAATTAACAATCACTTTTATTTGTTATCACATCGTCGTTTTCATCGTCTTCTCCATCTATCACTTCTGAATTTCTTTTCTTTATCTTTTTTATCATTCTTTAACAAAGAAGAATTGTTAACATAACACATGAACAAAAACTGTTAATACTTCTATCGCCTCCCATCTCTGTGGATTCGACCCATTGAGCCAATGCTATAACGGAAGTATCAAGGGAACATTAGCACATATGAGCTTTTCGTTGATTTCAAAAAACACACTTTTCTGAGTGTTGGTTCCGTCCCGGTCAAATTTTTGGCGCCGTTGCCGGGGATGGGAATGGTTTAAACTCACATTTTTGTTGATATTTTCTTCTTTATTTTGGTGTGCAGGTTAATTTTTACAGAAACTAAACATTGCAGAACTTTCCTTTTACTTGCATGTCCCTGCTCTAGAAAGCAGGGACCCTGCTTCTATAACTGTGCCACGGAAACCCAAGGAAAGCCGCGGAAACGTGGCATTTTTTGGCATTAGAACTTCATCTTTTGCAGGATTCTTGCAAGTTGCATATATTGTTGTATTGTTGCTGCTATTTTTCTGCTTTGATTTCCTACACACTGCAATAATTAAAAAACTAAATACGGTATTTGGATGCTTTAAACGGTTTAGATATTTACATTTAGGCACATGTCAATTCAATTCCAGTAAACTGTATTTTGTTCTGTTGTTGTGATCTTGACTGAGGTGTACATGTGACATTGCATATAACATAGGACAAACATGTAGGTGATTTACTCACTTTGTGTTATATTCTTGTCTATATTGCAAACTTGCATGAATTGGACTTAAGGGCAAAACCCATAAAAGATAAGGTGGGGATTTCATCACCCTTCCTTAGCCCAAAAACCACCTCCCCACTCACACAACCCAAGCCCTAATAAAAATTGATAGACGTTGGCCCCTAGGGACATCTCAGACTCATTAAGAGATTGACCGAGGGTAAACTTGTTTTGAATCTTACTCTTATGAAATCGGTGTCCAAGGTTAGGGATTAAGAGGTTACGCCTCGAAGATACCGTGGTTTGGCATAATTAAGGCTCGTTTCTTACGCACGGATACCTCCTATCGTATTTTGCCCCTACCTGGCCGATTAACTTGTGGTCGGATTCATACAACAACCTCCCCCGGGTAATCGACCAGTTAGGAGTCGTCTAGGTCTAGTTCAACCCTAGTATAGGCTTGGTTTTGCTTTATTTCTTTTTGTTTGTTGTTTGCTTTTTCTTTTTTTTGTTTGTGATTGTTTATGAAATGGAATTCAATAACAATAATTCTGTCAATCCTAATATGAATCCATACTTCACATCATCGTCATTGTTGAATAGCTCCAACCCAGCTTTAACAACATGACCCAACCAAATAATCAGGATTGAAAGTATTCAACTCAATATAACCCATACCGCTTATCTGATGACTAACCTTTCAAAAATAATTTTAACTCTTCACAGAGTCAATGGGGATTCAACTTCCCCGCGTCAAATTTTCAACCACCTTATCCACAATCTTCATAATATCCACAATATTCATTTCTCAATTTTGCTTCCTATACTCCTTTTTTAGAACTATTAATTGAAGAAAAATCTAAGTTAGAAAAGAGTATAGATGCCAACCAGCAAGAGGCCGAGCGACAATTTCAGAAAATTATGGCCTCTCCAATTCCACAATATTTTCAAGAGTCTTACTCAATCCCACCTATTCAAAATGATCAAGCATCCATCTTGGGATTGACTGAGGAACTCTTGTCTGAGTCCGAGCGACAATCTCAAAACTTATTGGACTCACAATCTTCACAATTTTTAAAAATTAAGATTCCTACACTCTCTTTCTAGAATAACCATCTGAAGAAAAATCTGAGCTTGAAAAGAGTATAGAAATCTTGCATGAGACCTCACAACAATTTCAAAAATCTTTTACCCAGTCTATTGATAGGTTAGAAGCACAACTGAGCCAATTGGTCAACATTCATAGGAATGAAGAAACTCACTCTTATCAACCTTTGACCAATCCAGATATCTCTAACTCTATCAATTTAGACCAGGAATCATGTTGTTTTAGAAACCAAGATTCAATTTCAGCACACCCATTTGAACTTGACCAACATCAAAATTTTGAGAACCATGTTAATATTTGGCAAGTTATCCTTTTCCTGAAATTGAACTTGAGCATGAATATGATCCTGAACCTCAACTTGGTAATTCAATTTCACTTCCTGATTCAATAATGACTGAGGTGTTTTAACCTGATTTTAGGCCTTTTCCCGAGTCAGTATTGGATCCAGTGCCAGTTCATTGTGAAATTAAATCACCAATCTTTTACGATCAAAAAATTGAACTTGACAAATTTCATTCTTTTGAAAGTCTCATTGACAAATTGGCAAGTTCTAATTTTATGAAATTGAACTTAATGAAGAATGTGACTTCGATACTCAAATTTGTGATCCAGTCCAAATTCCTGAATCAATATTGACTCCATTTCGCTACCCAATTTGAGCAACATTTTAGAGTCAGTTTTGGTCCCCATACCTGTCATTCTTGAACTTGAATTACTAATCTTAGAAAGTCACATTCTGTTGTGAGGAAATAAATGTGGACTTGAGTTTCAATTTCTTGATTTGGACCCGATTCCTTAACCAATTTTGACTCCTGAACCTTTACTTGACTTAAGTCAAATTCTGGAGTAGATATTAGTTCATGTACTTCCTGAGCCCAAATTAATCATTCCATCTTTTCACTCTATTTTAGGACAAAGGTGTTGATAAAATTGACTCAGAAATTATTTTAAAGATTTAAAAATTAGATGGGGTAAAATTCTTAATAAAAATCATCCTTATGTACATCATTCTAGTGGGTTGAATTATAGAGGGCTCTGGTGGGTTCCTCCGGACGCCACACAACAGATTGGACCGCATTTCGTGGACCAATCAGACCACCACCGGAACCACCACCTTGAGGTGATTTTTTCCTTCCCTCTCTATTTATTTCATGCATACATACATTCACGATACATTGAGGACAATGCATGAGATAAGTATGGGGGAGGGTTTACTAACTTAGAGTTTTTTAGATTTTCTTTCTTTGCTCTTCTTTTAGGATACTTTTAGAAATCTTCCCTTTTGTATAGGATTTTTCTCTTTAAAAACTTTTTGAAACAAGAAACAAAGTTTTGACCTATTTTTAAGAAAATTAAGATGATCTTAGAAATTAAGGAAGCCTTAATTATGACATCTTAAACCTAGTCGAAATAATAGATCTTGTTTAAGATTATAGGCTAAGTAAGATAAATTGAATAGATAGTTTTATCTTGAATTTTTTGCCTTAGATAGTATGCACTTCACACTTACACATTTTGGGATGGAAACAAAGACCTAAAATGCCATAAAGTAAAAATAAATAAAAAGAAATATATATATATATATATATATATATATATATATATATATATATATGAGAAAAAAATCACTTATTAAGCTAGATAACTATGCCTCAAGAAGCATTATTATTCACGCCTAAAGGTGGTAATAAGAAACAAATAATCCCTCTTAGTTTTGTAGCCTCGTTTACTCGAGTCCTTGAACCCGAGGGATGTTTTCTCATCTGATGTCCTAAGATCATCTGGTTTGGGAGTCATCGGTTAAAGGCTTACTACCCGGGTAAACTAGAAAGCCTAAGAAAACTAAGGGAGAAAAAAGAAAAAAATATATATAAAAATAAAGGGCTTGATGGTTGGAGTTGAAATCATAGAAATACTTCATTATCACAAAGTGCATATTATCTAGATTTTATAAAGGTAAAATATTCAATCCAATTTTGAATTCTTTCCTTAATTGAAGACAAGATCTTGCATATAGACTAAGTTTAAGGGATAATAACTTTTGGTGGACTTATGATCTTAGATTGCTTATATTTTTGCAAAAATATTTTGAAAACTTGTCTCTGTTTTAAAATGCATTTTCAAAATACTAAAATTTGTCTTCTTTCTTTATGGATTTTGTGGGTGAAATCCGCTGAAAACCCTCAGGAGACAAAACTCCTCCTCTAGGAAAAACCTAGAGGTTTAACGGCTTGTTGCACACGCTCAGTGCAATCGCGTCTCCTGCGAAAGTGGTGTAATAATATTTGTAGTATAGTTTTTCTTTTCTTGTTTTGCTTAGGACGAGTAAAAAGATAAGTGTGGGAGTGTGATTAGTCGACAGTTCTGCATTATTATATCGCATTTCCCTACTGATTTATGAATAAAATGTCGGTCTAAACCGTGTTTTGGTCTCTCTTGCAGATAATCAAGACAAGGAGGGCAAAAGGGCAATAAGAGCTTAATTAAACCCATTTTTGGATAATTAAATCCACATTTCTTGGAGGCCAAGTAAGGGAGTTTCTAGAAGATGCATTGAACCTAGACCCTTGCGGGTGTCTGACGCAAATCTTGACGAAATTAATCGAATCTGAACATATCTGGAAGGTCCTCGAAGCGCGCGAACCCACGAACCAAAAACCAGGGACCTAGGTCCCTGGTATTGCCGCGAAAAACGCGGCAATAGCCGTGTTTCTGTGGCAAGATGGTAGGCCCACGCGTCGGTTTTCGATGCGTGGCCTCGTCTCGCCTTCTAGATCCTTCTTTCTCCTATATATACCCCTGTAGAGACGTGAATCGCAAGCAGATTTAGAATTAGGCTAGGCTTTCTATCTTTTAGTGTAGGATAGTGTAGGTGTTCTTCTTCTTTTCTTTTATATTTTTGTTCATTTTAGATCTTGTAGTAGGGCTGAGAGATTCAGAGAGAGAGAGATATTGATGTAATAGATGGTGACAATCTATGTAAAGGTGTCTCCTTTCTTCTCCATTGTAATCTTCTCCATCTTCAAAATGATGCTTAGCTAATCTTTTCTACTCATGGCAATCTAACTACTAACCACTTACTTGATAATCCACATGAATCTAGTAGCCTCTACAGGGCCTTGCTCTTGCAAGAGCCATTGATGGCTCATGATGATGGATTCTAACATTCTAACATTTCTAACACCTAACCCACTAACTTACTAACTTGCAATGTCTTCTTTATTTCATGCTCACCTCTAACCAGTTTTGATGATTTAATAGTAGCTTGCAACTTGTTGTATGATATAGATATGTTGTTTGAATGTAGAAGAATAATCTTATGTGTCATGCTTTGTATCGTCTCTTGAAGCCAAGGATTAGTGATGGCTAAGGATCCATGTGAGGTAACTATCACTAAGAGGTTAACTTAGTTAGTGGAGCAATTAGTAGTTAGTAGCCATGAGTTTTCTTTTATCTTGTTTTAAAATCAATTTCCAAACTCTTTTATCATTTTCTCCAAACTTCTTCTCATTTCATTTTCTTTTATCTCCCATTTTCTAATTTCTTGTTTTGCATTACCAATTCACAATCACTTTTTATTTGTTATCCCATCGTCGTTTTTATCGCCTTCTCCATTATCACTTCTGGATTTCTTTTCTTTATCTTTTTATCATTCTTTAACAAAGAAGAATTGTTAACATAACACGTGAACAAAACTGTTAATGCTTCTATCGCCTCCCATCCCTGTGGATTCGACCAGTTGAGCCAATACTATAACAGAAGTATCGAGGGAACATTAGCACATACGAGCTTTTCATTGATTTCATAAAACACACATTTTAAGGTGTTGTTTTGCCCCGATCAGTTACAAGTATAAATAAAGTTTTAACAAAAAATACATCTAAACAAGTAATCACCACATGAAGTACAAGAACAAACATGATCATTAGGCTAAATGCACGTGCTATTAGAACTAGAATATACATATTAGTTAAACAATAGTGAGAACACAAAAATATGAGTACATATGAATATGGGTGTATCTCAAACACTATCTATGTATATCACATGTCTAATAACATTGCATTTAACATAATGAACATTAAAAATCAAGACATGCTAAAAATATTTATATGAAAGTATGTAAACAAAATTAGGAGTTAGAGATAGTTATCAAAACCAATGAACCAATCTCTAGGTCTCCAAACCATGGTGATCCTCCCACTAACATCCATTGAATCCAAAAATATGATCTTTAGGCTCGGATTGCATTCACCATCAAGGCACCAATACCCTCACGTCAAGGGAGAGTCCACGCCTACATCAAATAAAATAGGGGTGGCTTTGGTACCCATATCTTTTGGGTCCAAGGGGGTTAGCACCTTTCCTAACCCAAACAAACTTATTTACAAAATTTGAAATATTTATTCTATCATAACAAAATTTTGCAAGGTGGCCTGTACGTCCACAATGTGTACAAGTGTACACATAAGCATAAGTATGAAATACACCTAGAGGGCGGGTGAATAGGTGTGATTGCTAATCTAATGATCTTTTTAAAACTTAGTATGATGAATGATGCAACGATCTCTCAAAACAAGACTAAGAGCCGAATACCCCGTGAGAGGTTCTGAACTCCTTCCTCCCAATTCCCTTTAAATGGGTTAGAGGTGCGCAATGCAACCTTGTTGTATGAGATAATGATCGATCAAGGCAAGATATGATGGATGAATGGTAAGATGCACACAAGTATTACAAGCTTGAAATAAAAGCACAAATAAGGAAACAAGATCACAAGCAAGTAATTGAAAGCAATAAAGTGCAAGAGAATTTAAAGACAAAATTGACGCAAGGCAATCGCAAACACAAGAAGTTTATTTCGAGGTTCGAGCCACCGCTCTACTCCCCGCCTTCACCTCCGTGAAGGGTTTCCACTATCCACCGAGGACGCCTTACAATGGTCTACCGAAGACCGGAGCACCGAGCTCTTACAATAACCTCTACCGAAGAGGTGTCTCCACAAGAAAAAGGATCACAAGAACAATAGTGATCTCCACAAGATCACAAAACTCTTTCCCAAACTCTTTTACAATTTCTCACTCTTTTACAACTTCTCTATAGTATGAGTAAAGGATTTTTGGCTCTATGAAGTGTAGTGAGAAAACTTCAGTTGTAGAGTGATATTAGCAATCAAACACAACTGAAAAACAAGCTTAAAAAGAATTAGAATTGGAAGCTTTGAAAACTATCTTTCTTCTCTTTTGAAAAATAATGAAAACTTGGGATTTTCTCTTTGGTAAATAGTAAGGACCCATTCCCCTCTATTTATAAGGAGAGAATAGGTAAAAACAATTTCTTTACACCTAATTTGGCCTGAAAAAGGTCTCCAACAACTCTCAAAAAGTCTGTTAAAACAGAAAATAAAAACAGATTTCAGAATTGCACCAAAGAGGAAAGAGCCGTTGGGCTCTTGCAGGCGTAGCGGTCGACCGGTCGGTCGACCGTTTGCCCTGTTGGCAAAGAGCCGTTGGACTCCGGTCGACCGCTCGGTCGACCGTTTCCTTCAAAGGAAACACAGTTTCCTTAAAGCGATCGACCGGGCGGTCGACCCAAACAAACCGAGAGCAGACCTGCTCTCAGACGGTCGACCGGTCCGGTCGACCGTCAGACGTGCACAGACGTGCACGCCCAGGTACAACGGCCGGTCGACCGGGCCGGTCGGCCGGTCAACCTGAAACAGGAAAACTGGCAGTTTTTGAAGTTGGAAATTTTTGTAAAAATATTTTGAAAAACTTTCAACTAAGTATTATGCAAGAAATAGTCTATACACATGTTTTAAACAAGATATTCAAAATGTAACAAGTTGGATACATGAATATATAGACTAAGGCATAAAACTTAGAAACAAACGTTTTTTTTTAAAACATAAAATTTGTAAAGAATAATGTGTGTGTGTATCCTAGAGCCAATTATCCTACACTCAAACTTTAACATTCTATTCTTACAATGTTCTAGGGACTTCAAGGCTTCAAGAGGGGCTATCTCCACATGATCTTCAATTTTGCATCTTGAGCCCAAATTGAGTTGTCTTGAGTCCAAAGCACTTTCTTTTAGGATGTAAACCTTTTAGTATAGTTAGAACCCTGCAACACACTTAAACAATAAACAATATTAGTACAAATAACTAATATGTTTTGTAATCATCAAAACATACTAAACATGGGTGATTGTAACCTTGGGCCAACAATCTCCCCCTTTTTGATGATGACAAAACATATAAGTTATTTAAACAAAAATGGAAGAGGAGCTTGGAAAGCTCCCCTCAAATAATGCTATGTATATATCAAGAATGTAAACACACATAAAGCATTGAAAAACATATTGTCATAAAACTCAAAATAATGAACAAAATTATATCTTTTTCTCCCAAAACTCAAGTAAATAAACAAACTTATTTCTTTTTCTCTCCCTTTTTGTCATACATCAAAAAGGGTTAAAAACAAAACAAAGTATTAAAGAGATTTTATCTTTAAGAATCCATAATGCAAACATTCAACTCACCACAAATAAATGAAAATCTAGCATAATCTAGAGGTTTAGTAAAAATATCGGCAAGTTGAAAATCGGTAGAAACATAATCAATATCAATATCACCTTTCTCATAATGATCTCTAAGAAAGTGATACCTAATGTCAATGTGTTTGGTTTTACTATGTTGATTTGCATTCTTTGTCATGTGAATAGTACTAGTATTATCACAAAATATTTTAACATGATCAAAGTGTAAATCATAGTCAAGGAGAGTATGTTTCATCCAAAGAACTTGTACACAACAAGCTCCGGCTGCAACATACTCCGCCTCGGCGGTTGAAAGGGCTACCGAATTTTGCTTTTTGGAAGACCAAGATACAAGACAATTACCTAAGAATTGACATGTTCCACTTGTGCTCTTCCTATCTACCCTACAACCCGCATAGTCGGCATCCGAAAAACTCTTCATTTCAAATAATCCGGTTTTAGGATACCACAAACCCATTTCAATAGTGCCCTTAAGGTATCTAATTATGCGTTTAACCGCAATTATGTGAGATTCTTTAGGACAAGATTGAAAACGTGCACAAAGACAAACGGAAAACATAATATCCAGCCTACTAGCCGTCAAATAAAGCAAGCTACCTATCATGCTACGATATAATTTAATGTCTACACTTTTACCTTGTTCATCCTTGTCAAGCTTGGTAGTTGTTGCCATGGGAGTTTTGCTTACTTTAGATCCTTCAAGCCCGAACCTTTTGATTAATTCCTTTGTGTACTTGGCTTGATTGATAAAGATCCCATCCTTCCTTTGCTTGATTTGGAGTCCAAGGAAATAGTTGAGCTCCCCCATCATAGACATTTCAAATTCATCCTTCATGCATGATTCAAAAGCTTGGCAAAGAGATTCATTAGTAGAACAAAAATAATATCATCAACATATATTTGCACAATGAGAATATCATTTTTAACATATTTTGTAAACAATGTGGTGTCAATTTTACCTTTCTTAAAACCATTTGAAATTAAAATGAAGAAAGTCTTTCATACCAAGCCCTAGGGGCTTGTTTCAAACCATAAAGAGCTTTATCTAATTTGAATACAAAATCCGGATGTGTAGGATCAACAAACCCGGGGGGTTGTTCAACATACACTTCCTCTTCAATAAAGCCATTTAGAAAAGCACTTTTAACATCCATTTGAAACAATTTAAAATCTTTATATGAGGCAAAGTCTAGTGTCATCCGTATGGCTTCAAGCCGTGCTACGGGTGCAAAGGTTTCTTCAAAATCGATTCCTTCGATTTGAGTGTAACCTTGGGCAACTAACCTAGCTTTATTCCTAACAACGTTACCCGATTCATCCAACTTGTTCTTAAAGATCCACTTAGTACCAATTGTTGGTCTATCGTGGGGCCTAGGAACAAGGTGCCAAACTTGGTTGCGCTCAAATTGATTGAGTTCCTCTTGCATAGCTAGCAACCAATATGAATCGGCCTCGGCTTCGAGGACGTTCTTGGGTTCAACATGAGAAATAAATGCATAATGGCCACAATAGTCATGAAGTTTAGAGCGAGTGGTTACCCCTTTTGATACTTCACCTATGACGAGGTCCTTGGGATGATGAGGATTGTATCTCCAACCTTTGGAAGTTGTTGAGTAGGCTCCACTTCATTTGTTTGATTTTCATTTCTTGAGCCTCTTCTACTTTAGCTTCACTTCCTTCATCATCCTTTGGCTTGTCTCCCATAGTAGTAGTATCCTCCAAGGTCACTTTCTCCAAGCCTTCATCCAAAGCATCTATTTCTACAACATTCTTAACAAACAAGTTAGATTCCTCAAACTTAACATGTATAGATTCTTCAATAGTCAATGATGACCTATTGAAGACTCTATAAGCCTTACTAGTACTAGAATAACCCACAAATATAGCCTCATACGATTTAGGATCAAATTTTCCTAAATTATCTTTTGTATTTAAAACAAAACATTTGCATCCAAAAACCTTGAAATATGAAACATTTGTTTTTCTAGAAAAGTACATTTCAAAAGAGGTTTTGTTAGTATTTTTACACAAGAAAACACGATTTGATATATAGCATGATGTATTTACGGCCTCGGCCCACAAATAATGTGGTAGACCATATTCACTTAGCATTGTCCTAGCCATCTCTTGTAAGGTTCGATTTTCCGTTCAACTACTCCATTTTGTTGTGGAGTTCTAGGACAAGAAAGTTCATGCTTAATTCCATGTTCTTCACAAAAAGTGGTAAAGGGTAGGTTAATGAACTCACCTCCTCTATTACTTCTTATTCTTAAAATTGAAGACTCCTTTTCTTTTTCAACTCTTTTCTTAAAAGTTTGGAAATATGAAAATGCTTGATTTTTTTGTTCAAGAAAGAAAACCCATGTAAAACGAGAAAAGTCATCAACCAAAACAAATGCAAATCTATTCCCACTTAGACTTTTGGTTTGAGTAGGGCCAAATAAATCCATATGGATTAACTCCAAAGGACGTGATGTCATGATATCCTTAATTGACTTGAAAGAAGACTTAGTTTGTTTCCCAAATTGACATGCGTCACAAACTCGGTCCTTTTCAAAACTCAAACAAGGAATACCTTTCACCATTTCCTTTGTGTTTAACCTAAAAATATGGTCAAAAGAAATATGGCCTAATCTTCTATGCCACAGCCAAGAGTCATCATCGAGGGCTTTTAAACAAGTAATATTACAAGACATATTTAACATATCAATCATATAAACATTACTTTCACGAAAACCGGAAAATACACAAGCATTAGAAATTCTATCAATTACTTTACAAGCTACATTATCAAAAATAACATCAAAACCTTTATCACAAAGTTGACTAACACTCAAGAGGTTATGCTTGAGGCCGTCAACTAAAACTACATTTTCAATTAAAGGGGATGTGCCGAGTTTTACATTACCAATACCGATGATTTTACCCTTGGCATCATCTCCGAAGGTGACGGTGCCACCTTCATGGTATCTTGATAGGGTTGCAAAGTTGTTGATGTCCCAGGTCATGTGCCTTGAGCAACCACTATCAAGATACCACAATCCTCTACGTCGTTGGGCTTTGGAAGGTACCTACATCATTTAACAAATTCGTTGATTTTGGTACCCAAACTTATTTGGGTCCTTGGAAGTTAGTGTTTCGAACCCAAACATTATTTAGTCTATCATAGCAAAAATTGGCTAAGTGCCCTTTCCGCCCACAATGTGAACATGAGAACACTCTTCTATACATGTATGCATGATGTGTGTGTGAAGTGTGAGCATGCTTTTGGGGTTTGCCACGATGTAAAGGTTGTGTGGTATGGACATGAGCATGAGCATGATGAACATTTTTCTTAGGGGCTTGTTTCTTAGGAAACATGGCCTCTATCTTCTTCTTATCAAACTCACAATTTTTCAAAACAATTCCTAATGAGTCTATTCTTTCCTTAAGCATGGAAATCTCATTAGAATCAACTAGTGGGGTCTTGCCTTTACAAGAAATCTTATATTTGTCAAAATCCTTTTGAGTGGAAATGAGAGTGGAAAGTAATTCATCTTTTTCTTTAGAAATAGTAAAGACTTGTAGATTAAGAGATTCATTTTCCTTTTTCATTTTTAGAAACTTTTTCTTTAGGGAATCATAATTATGTGATAATTCTACAAAAGCTTCTCCTAATTCATCCATGAAAAGTTCATCATTAGGAGAAGTGGAAGGGTTACCTTGCTTGTGCTTTCATTTGCCATGAAGCACAGGTTGGCGGTGTCAATTTCCTCCTCGGATTCGCTCTCGGAATCCCAAGTTGCTTTCATTGCCTTCTTCTTGTAATGCTTGTTGGATGTGGAGGGCTTCACCTTATCCGGACAATCCGCTACGATGTGTCCCGATTTTTGACAATTGAAGCACACGATCTTTCTTTCTTCTTTGCCTCCTTGCCATCTCCTTCTTCCTTGAAATTTGCTTTGTTGTACATCCTCCGGACGTTCTTCACAAGAAGTGAGAGCTCTTCGTCATCTTCTTCTTCATTATCTTCGTCGGAGTGGATGGTTTGACTTTTGAAGGCTATAGTCTTCTTTTTGGAAGGAGCCATATCCTCCCTTGCTTTCCTCTCCATCTCATGGGTTTTGAGGTTCCCAATGAGACCTATGAGCTCCATCTCTTCTTTGTCATTGAGTTCCTTCAAGGTAGTTGCCTTTACTTCCTATGAAGGAGGAAGAGCCCGGATGATCTTTCTCACCTTTTGATCATTGTCAATACCATCACCTAGAGAAGAAAGTCCATTAGTGATCTTAGTAAATTTTGTAACCATATCATCTATGGTTTCATGTTCTTGCATGCAAAAAATTTCATATTGGGACCGAAGAAGGTCAATCTTAGCCCTCTTCACTTGTGAGGTCCCTTCATGTGTAACTAGCAAATGTGTCCAAATTTCATATGCGGACTTGCAATGAATCACTCTAGCTATGTCATCATCATTAAGGGCTTGAAGTAGTGCATAGTGAGCCCTAGCATTGGCATCAAATTCTTTGGTCTCTATTTTGGACCAAGTGGATTCATCACCGGGGGGGCACTAAAAGGTTTGGTCACGGCCTTTGCAACTCGACTACCTAGAGATTGCAAGAAAACGGTCATCTTAACCTTCCATATGGGAAAGTTAAGTCCATCAAACTTAGGGGGTGTCTTAATACCATCGGCCATCTTTACTAAGTGAGAATGAATGAAATGATTAGCAATATTAGGATCTTTCTAGGGTTGTTAAGCCAAGAGCCTAGTAACCAAGCTCTGATACCAATTGAAATACACCTAGAGGGGGGTGAATAGGTGTGATTGCTAATCTAATGATCTTTTTAAAACTTAGTATGATGAATGATGCAACGATCTCTCAAAACAAGACTAAGAGCCGAATACCCCTGAGAGGTTCTGAACTCCTTCCTCCCAATTCCCCTTTAAATGGGTTAGAGGTGCGCAATGCAACCTTGTTGTATGAGATAATGATCGATCAAGGCAAGATATGATGGATGAATGGTGAGATGCACACAAGTATTACAAGCTTGAAATAAAAGCACAAATAAGGAAACAAGATCACAAGCAAGTAATTGAAAACAATAAAATGCAAGAGAATTTAAAGACAAAATTGACGCAAGGCAATCGCAAACACAAGAAGTTTGTTTCGAGGTTCGAGCCACCGCTCTACTCCCCGCCTTCACCTCCGTGAAGGGTTTCCACTATCCACCGAGGACGCCTTACAATGGTCTACCGAAGACCAGAGCACCGAGCTCTTACAATAACCTCTACCGAAGAGGTGTCTCCACAAGAACAAGGATCACAAGAACAATAGTGATCTCCACAAGATCACAAAACTCTTTCCCAAACTCTTTTACAATTTCTCACTCTTTTACAACTTCTCTATAGTATGAGTAAAGGATTTTTGGCTCTATGAAGTGTAGTGAGAAAACTTCAGTTGTAGAGTGATATTAGCAATCAAACACAACTGAAAAACAAGCTTAAAAAGAATTGGAATTAGAAGCTTTGAAAACTATCTTTCTTCTCTTTTGAAAAATAATGAAAACTTGGGATTTTTTCTTTGGTAAATAGTAAGGACCCATTCCCCTCTATTTATAAGGAGAGAATAGGTTAAAAACAATTTCTTTACACCTAATTTGGCCTGAAAAAGGTCTCCAACAACTCTCAAAAAGTCTGTTAAAACAGAAAATAAAAACAGATTTCAGAATTGCACCAAAGAGGAAAGAGCCGTTGGGCTCTTGCAGGCGTAGCGGTCGACGGGTCGGTCGACCGTTTGCCCTGTTGGCAAAGAGCCGTTGGACTCCGGTCGACCGCTCGGTCGACCGTTTCCTTCAAAGGAAACACAGTTTCCTTAAAGCGGTCGACCGGGCGGTCGACCCAAACAAACCGAGAGCAGACCTGCTCTCAGACGGTCGACCGGTCCGGTCGACCGTCAGACGTGCACAGACGTGCACGCCCAGGTACAACGGCCGGTCGACTGGGCCGGTCGGCCGGTCAACCTGAAACAGGAAAACTGGCAGTTTTTGAAGTTGGAAATTTTTGTAAAAATATTTTGAAAAACTTTCAACTAAGTATTATGCAAGAAATAGTCTATACACATGTTTTAAACAAGATATTCAAAATGTAACAAGTTGGATACATGAATATATAGACTAAGGCATAAAACTTAGAAACAAACGTTTTTTTTTTTAAAACATAGAATTTGTAAAGAATAATGTGTGTGTGTATCCTAGAGCCAAATATCCTACACTCAAACTTTAACATTCTATTCTTACAATGTTCTAGGGACTTCAAGGCTTCAAGAGGGGCTATCTCCACATGATCTTCAATTTGCATCTTGAGCCCAAATTGAGTTGTCTTGAGTCCAAAGCACTTTCTTTTAGGATGTAACCTTTTAGTATAGTTAGAACCCTGCAACACACTTAAACAATAAACAATATTAGTACAAATAACTAATATGTTTTGTAATCATCGAAACATACTAAACATGGGTGATTGTAACCTTGGGCCAACAAAGTAGAATCATGTGTGTGAGCATTATGAGAATGTGTATGCCGTGAAGGTGTGCATGAATATGTAGTGTATGTTTTTTGCGAAACATAGATTCCAACCCCGTGTGGTTCATGGCACTATGGCTCAAAGTGGAGCCCGAACAATCTACATTCTTCTTTAAAATACAATTATCATTTTCAATGATTGAAGAAGTGAAGCATGCAACATGTTATCAATAGAAGATGAATCTATAATAGCATGACAAACATGGGAATCAAATCATTTTCAAAAATTATTTTTATTTGAAATAAAATCTATTTCTTTTGAAATTAAAGTAATTTTGTTTTTCAAAGAATCATTCTCTGTTAAGTCAAAAATCAAGCTTTGAAGATAAAACCTCATTTTTCTTAAAAACATGATAAAAAACTCATTTTTATTTTAAAATTTTACTTTCATTTAAAGCAAGGTCAAGTTGAACTTTCAATGAGTCCCTCTCATTTGAAATGTCAACCCTTTCTTGCAAAAACAAATCAAGTTTTGAAAATAAATTTTTATTTTCTTCTTTTAATTCAAAACTCTTGTTTTTCAAAGCTTTGTACTTAAAGAGCAAGTTTTTACAAAACAATGAAAGTTCTTCATTTAAAGTATAGGCATCCATAGTATTATCATCACATAAAGAATTAGCACTATCATCTAGTTGAGTGTCCGATTTTACCTCAAGGGAGTCAATCCCTTGGACCATGAAGCAAGTTTAGTCGGACTCATCTCCACTAGATTCTTTCTCCAAAACATGTGTCGTTTGTACCTTGGGAAAAGTCAATGTGTCCACACTGCAAAAGTGAATTACAATGAGAAACAATAGAAAGATCATCTTTGCTTAGTGTGTGCCTAAGTGGCTCTAAGACTTGTGTATTAGCCTTAATGTACTTGTCATTACCAAGATAGGATTTCTTGGTAGTGGCAAGATAAACATACAATCTTAGGGCTTTAAGATATTCACTCATCTTAAACTTCCACATAATGATGTTGAAAAGGGGCAAGATAATCCATGAGTGTAGTTATAAATAATATGTGAAATGCAAATCCTGATTAGCTATCAAAAGATCTCAAGCCTAAGTGGTTAGATCAAATATCAGGAGTGTAGGCTCTGATACCAATTGTAAGTCACCAAGAGGGGGTGAATAGGTGGCAAGCTAATCAAATGCAAAACTAATGCGGAATTAAAACTAATTGTGCAAACTAAAACTATTATGCAAACACACAAAGTATAACCAATGAGTGTAGCTGAATTCCCGATAAAGGCCTCTAGACTATCTCCTCAAGATTCCTCTAGATTAAGAGTTGAGGTGTGATTGAGTTAGAACCTGCACACAGAAAATATAGAATTTAGAACTTTATAATAGTAGTATAAGGCACTCAATCATACCGCAATTGTAAGTGGCTATGTGGGTCGTGATCCTCAAGGAAGGACTAGCGATGGAAGCTTTTGGCAAGTTTCTTTTTCAGTTACAAAATGGTTAAAGTTTTTCTTTTAGTTCTTGAAAAGAAAAAGAAAATAAGTTATGTTAAATTGTGAAAGTGGTAGATAGAAAGAGATGGTGATTTTGTATAAAGAAAGTGAAAAATAATAGAGATTTGGTGCTGGAGGTGATCTAAACTAAAGATTAAAAGAAAAGAAAGAAAAACTAAAAGAAATACTTACCTATTTCCGGTTGATGACTTATCTAGAATCCTTACATGTTTACCTTGATCTGGAGGTGATCAACGCATAATTTATAAGATTAACTTAGTCCCAATTCACATTACATCATCAAGGCTTCTTAGAGGAAGTTTGAAATGATACAAACATAGGGAAGAATCTATCGTCATGAGCTATCTATGGCACTCGCTAAGGCAAGGCAACACCGATGCTATTTGACTCACTTGGACTATCATCAAAACAGAAAGAGGATAGTAGAAAGAAGAATATAAAAAAAAGTTATCTTTTTATTGCTTGCAGAAATGATGGAAGAAAGGAGGAGGTTACATCGGTGTCACTCTCAACATAAATCTTTCTCTCTTACTTACATGAATCTTAGTCTAACCTTTACTTATAAAGAAATAAAGATTACATAATAAAAACCTACACTAAAAAGAAAGAAAAACTAGCCTAAGAATTCTTCTTTGCTTAATCGTTCCCATTTGCCTTTGAGATTGCAAGTATTTATAGGAGAAATGCAGAGGGTAGAGGAGTACGAAGATAGGGGGAGTAAACGCTCCCCCAACTGTTGCAACAACCCCGTGGATCCGCAGCTTTTGTCGCGGATCCGCGGCCAGGATGTCGCCAAATGGCCACATCCTGGGGCAGATCACCCCTGCGCTTCGTTTTGTCGGTTTATCCAAAAGATATGTCGTTTGATTTTCTGATTTTTGATGATTCTTCTGCTGATTTTCGGCTTTAACTAATTGATTTATAGAGATCTGATTTTACTGATTTTCCAACGGGTTTTGTCTTCTATGATTTGCCCTTATTTGCCCTGACCCTTGATCTGTTTTGGATGTGGTGATATCCTAATAGATCTTTAAGTTAACCGAATTGATTCACCAAAATCTGATTTTAACTGACTGGATCTGGGATCATCTTCAACTAACCAAATAGATCCAGTTAAATTTGATTTTAACTGGTATTTATTTGATATAATTCTCTTTCTCTTCATGATTATCTTCTTTAAAATAGACGTTTAACACAAGAAAATTAGCAGATTTATTACACGATAAATGTAGGAGTGTAATGAAAAGAATGCAAAATATGTGTACGATCACACCCCCACACCTATCTTTTACTTGTCCTCGAGCAAAACAACAAAACTAAACCAAAGATTATTAGACCACTTGCGCAGGTCACGCGATTGCACGAGCATGTGCAACAAGCCGTTAAACCTCTAGGTTCCCGCTAGATGACGAGTTTTGTCTTGTAACAGTTTTCAGTGGATTACACCCACAAAATCTATAAAGAAAGAGAAACAAAGTGTTAGTATTTTGAAAACACATTTAAAGAAAAAAAATATTGAAGTATTATTGTAAGAATTAAGTAATCTACAAGTCATAGGAAAACTGAACTTTTCATTCTTAAGCTTAGTCTTTATTCAAAAACTTATTATCAATTAAGGCAAGGAATCAAACTGTATTTCTCATCTAGTCTATTATTTTACCCTAAGTTATATGCACCTTTGTGACTGTGAAATTTTGACTCAGGGTTCTTTAACTCTAACTCTTATGCGTTATGTTTTTCTTTTATTTTTTTAAATTTTTGGTGATATTATTTCTTAGTTCTATTAGGCTTTCTAATCTGCCAATATAACAAGCCTTTAATCGGTGACTCTCAAACCAAATGGTCTTAGGGCACCGGGTGAGAAATCACCCCAAGGACTTAAGGACTCGAGCAAACAAGGACACAAAACTAAGGATTTTATTATATGAACCGCTTTTAGGCATGAATAATTATGCATAATGAAGCACAAATACCCAGCTTAATCAGAAGATTTTTGATATATTATATATATATTTTTTCTTTTTTTAATAAGACATAAGAATCTTTATTTTTTTGGACCCTACATGTGTAATTGTATAAAGCATGCATATTTCATCAAGGTAAAAATCAAGACTAAATAATTTTTTCAACTTTTCTTCCTAACCCTAGAAATCAAACAAATAATCTTATTTTGACCAGGTATAAGAAATCCTAATTATGATTCTCCTATTCCTTAAAATTAACTTAATTTCTTATAAAAATATGTCAAGATATTGCTCTCTTTTCAAAAAGTTTTTTTAATTTTTTTAAAGAAAGGAAAATGTTATTTTTTTATTTTAAATAAAAAGAAAACCTATGTTATGTTAGAACCCTTCCCCACACATATCTCATGCATTGTCCTCAATGTATGAATGAATGCATAGATGCATGAAAAAGAAAAAAGGGAAGAAAAATATTACCTTAAGGTGATGGTTCCGATGGTGGTCAGATTGGGTCAAGCATTACTACCCAATCAAGATAATGTGGTGGTTCACGGAACCCACCTTTATTGACCTCTTTTCTATTTATATATTTACAGTCCCCAATATGAATAGGATCATGGAAGATCCTATCATGAAACTTATTCCCTTTTCATGATCAGTCTTGGAAAATCATCACAGAGTCATCATGGTCGATATTTATGTCCAACAAAAGAATGTGACTTAGTGGAATGGTTGACTTGGGCTCAAGAATGATAGGTTCAGGAACCAATACTAACTCCAGAAAATCAACTTTGGGTTCGAGAGTCAGTTTTGGTTCAAGAGTTGAGTCTAAATCTAAAAATTGAAATTCACATTCTTCTCCCATCAATGGAATGTGACTATCCAAAATTTTTGATTCAATTTCTAGATCTATGGGTACGGGAATAAATGTTGGCTCGAAAAATTGGTCCAAATTAGGTAAGAATACCAGAGTCAATATAGATTCGAAGATGGTAATTGAATCACAAAGTTGGGGATCAGGTTCACATTCATAATCAAGTTTAATCTCATTAAAATGAAAACTTGCTAACTCGTCAATGGGTTGATATTGGTCAAGTTCAAGGTTTTGTGGTGAAATTAAATCTAGGTCAAAATCTTCAAGATATCATGATTCTTGATTTTCATTAATATTACTAGATGTGTCGGGAATAGTCAAAGATTAGGTAGGGAGAGTTTTCTTATTCATACGCATGTTTTCCAATCGACTAAGTCTTGCTTCTGTCATATCGATTAGATCACTTTGGAATTGAATCATTGATTCTACACACTTTTCTAAGTTGGTATGTTCTTTTTTTAGACTTGAAAAATAGAGTAAGGATCTTGGATTTGAAAATTTTTATGGGATTTCGAGTCTTCTAGATTTTGAATTCATCGCTCGAGCTCTTCTAAGACTTTCATCCTCTTTTCCCAGTCAATTGATTTTTCTAATGGTTGTTCCGGAGAAGGAGTATATGAAGCTGGATGTTGGTAAGGTGGTTGACTATATGACTCGGGGGAGTTGTATCCCCACTGACTCTGTGAAGAGTGGTGATGATTGTTCCAGTTTTGTTCATAGTATTGGGACTGAGTCATATATTGATTCGGATAAAGCCAATCTGGCACATTAGGTTGGTTAAAGTTATGATATGCCGGGTTGGTAATATCTGAAAAAGAGGTCGGGGTGTAATATGGATTACCATTAAAATTGAAAAAAATATTGTTATAAGCCATATCACATAAGAAATGTTAAAAACAAATCGAGAAAAATAAACAAATAAATAAAAAGAAAAAAATCCAACCTAAGATAGGCTAGAACCTTAGACCTAGACGACTTCTAACTGGTTAGACTGTCCACGGGGGGTATATTGTCGAATCTGACCACAAGTTAATTGGTCAGGTAGGGAAAAGATTGGTGGAGGTATCTGTACTTAAAACAACTGGCCTAATTAAGCCAAACCACCAGCCTTCGGGGTTTCGCCCCTTAATCCCCAACCTTTGATGCTGATTTGGTAAGAGTCAAATTCTAATCAACTTTCCCCTTAGGTCAGTCTCCTATTGAGTCCAAGATGTCCCTAGGGCTAACGTCTACTCAGTTTTAGTTAGGCTTGGGTTAGTGAGTGAGGAGATTGTTTGTGGGATAAGGGAGGGTAATGACTTCCCCACCTTATCTTGTTTATAGGACAAACCCTTAATTCAGTTTAGTGGAGTGTACAAGTATATAGAAAAAGTAACACTCAAGCAATATTTCATACAAGAATGAACCTTATAATAAATTCTATACACACTTACCTTGACTCTAGTACTCTTCAACAGTAAATAGAAAATATAACAAAATAGACACGTGCCTAAATACAAAGTCTACACCATTTTTAGCATTCACAATCAACCTTTTACTGTTGAATTAGAAATGTATGTACAATAATTTAAACAAAGAAATAATAGCTACAGATATTTAAACTTTGCAATTTAACCAACCTGCAAAAAAATACAGTTTAGTAGTTCACTCAGATTGCCACTGAAATGTAGCAAATCTGAGGGCTTCTGACCTCTGCTTTCTTGAGCAGAGTTCAGGGCCACTTATATGTCCACTGCAGCAAAAATTTCTTTGATATCTATCACTGCATACCAAGAACAAAGAAGAAAGTTAACAAAAAATATAAATTTAAAAAGAGAATTACTTACCGTCCCTCCCCGACAACGGCGCCAAAATTTGATTTAGTTAAAACCTACACACAGAAAATACAGAATTTCAGAACTTTATAACAGTATTGCAAGGTACTCGGTGCTATCGCAATAGCAAGTGGTTATGCGGGTCATGATCCTCAAAGAGGGACTAGCGATGGAAGCTTTTTGCAAGTTCTCTTTTAAATTACAAAAATTGTAAAGTTCTTCTTTTAGTTCTTGAAAAAAAAGAAGAAAATAAGTTATGTTAAATTGTGAAAGTGGTAGATAAAGGAGATGGTGATTTTGTACAAAGAAAGTGAAAAATAGTAGAGATTTGGTGATGGAGGTGATCTAAACTAAAGATTAAAAGAAAAGAAAGAAAAGCTAAAAGAAATACTTACCTTTTTTCAGTTGATGACTTATCTAGAATCCTTACATGTTTACCTTGATCTGGAGGCGATCAGCGTATAACTCAAAGGATTAACTCAGTCACACTTCATATTACATCATCAAGGCTTCTTCGAGTAAGTATGAAATGATACAAACATAGGGAAGAATCCCTCGTCATGAGCTATCGATGGCACTCGCTAAGGCAAGGCAACACTGATGCTATTTGACTCACTTGGACTATCATCAAAACTGTAAGAGAAAGAGTAGAAAAAAGAAGAAGAAAATGAAAATAAAGAACATAAAAAAAGTTACTTTTTTATTGCTTGCAGAAACGATGGAAGAAAGGAGGAGGTTACATCGGTGTCACTCTCAACATAAATCTCTCTCTTACTTTCATGAATCTTAGTCTAACCTATGCTTATAAAGAAATAAAAATTATATAAAATAAAAATAAAAACATACACTAAAAAGAATGAAAAACTAGCCTAAGAATTCTTCTCTGCTTAATCGTTCCCATTTGCCTTTGAGATAGCAGGTACTTATAGGAGAAATGCAGAGGGTAGAAGAGTACAAAGATAAGGGGAGTAAACGCTCCCCCAACTGTTGTAACAACCCCGCGGATCCGTGGCTTTTGCGACGGATCCGTGGCCAGGATGTGGCCAAATGGCCACATGCTGGGAGCATATCACCCCTGCGTTTCGTTTCGTCTGTTTATTTACAAATATATGACGTTTGATTTTCTGATTTTTGACGATTCTTCTGTTGATTTTGGCTTTAACCAATTGATTTGTGGAGATCTGATTTAACTAATTTTTCAACTGGTTTTATCTTCTTTGATTTGCCCTGATCCTTGATCTATTCTGGATGTGGTGATATCCTAATAGATCATTAAGTTAACCGAATTGATTCACCAAAATTCGATTTTAACTTACTGGATCTGGGATCATCCTCAACTAACCAAATAGATCTAATTAAATCTGATTTTAACTGTATTTATTTTGTTTAATCCTCTTTCTCTCCATGATTATCTTCTGCAAAATAGACATTTAAGATAAGAAAATTAGCAGATATATTATACGATAAATGTAGGAGTGTAATGAAAAGAATGCAAAATATGTGTACGATCAACGTGCCACTATGGCTCTCTTGGTTGAATGCAAGTGTGAGCAAACAATCCCAAGCATATATCAGTTAAGCACAAGAAAATATCAAGCTTGTAATATATATGAACAATAAGAGCATGCAAAATATAAAACACAAGTGAGAGAGAGAGAGAGAGATGAGCAATCGCACACACGGAAGAATTGTTTCGAGATTTGAGCACACTTGATCTATGTCCCCGAATTTTCACTAAAATCGATCCCGCAAGATCACTCAGTGCCGCAACACCTACAACGAGCTTCCTCAAGAACTCTTGGACCCGCAAGTCCCTCACTTGTTCCCGCAAGTATAACACATGCAAGCACACTAGCTTGCCGAGGCCGCACCTCTTACACCGAGCTCCACAAGAACTCGTCACAGCACGAACCCACAAGTTTGCCTCCTCAGATACAAAGATGAACTCTTGGTGATCTCTACACTTTGATCACCAAAAATAACTCTCATAACAAGGATCCTAAGAGGATTGATATAGCAATTGGAAGCTCAAGTATGAGAAAAATAAGATAGAGTTGTGGTGAAAACTCAAGAAAATCTCTTTTGAAAACACTCTTAAAAACTCACCTTTTAATATGAAAGTTTTAGCCCAAAAACATGTGGAGAAAAATCCTAAGAGAGATGGAAAAAACTGGCTCTAAAACTTCTCCAAAATCTTGTATAAAACTAGCCAAAACAATCCCTTTTTATAGAGCTACAAAAACTAACCGTTGGGGTAAATCCCCAGGCCAGATGACCTGTCGGCCGACCGGCCGGTCGACTAGCAAATGGTCATATTTATATGACCGTTGGGGTTGCCGGTCGATCGGGTGGTCGACCACACCCAGGTCTTAACCTGTCGACTGACAGGTCGGTCGATCGAGGCTAGAACCAGAGAGCACTGCTCTCTGGCGGTCAATCGCTCGGTCGACCGGGGCCAGATCTAGAGAGTAAACTCTCTGGATCGGTCGACTGCCCGGTCGACCGGCCCTCAAGCCAGGGCTTGTACATGTTTCTCTGCATATCGGTCGACCGCTCAATTGACCGACTTCTAACTCGGTCGACCGTCAGAAGGCCAGGTTAGGGATAATTAGGGATTCAAACTTGGTTTTTTTATTCATCCTATAAAATCCCATAAAATCATATAAAATCCACAAAATCAGTTCATTGAAATACTTTAAAATCTAAATATGTGTGGTCAAAAATCAACACATATTATAAATAAGTTGAACTATTTTTGTGATATAGAAATTCAGCTTTAAACAAAAACTTGTATTTTTAAAAAATCAACTTTGAAATGAAAAGTCGATTTTTTCAAAACTTGTTCAAATACAAAAATAAGATATTTAACTCATTTTGAAGCATAGTATGTATGGATAGAATTCAATACACATATAAAAGATATATCTATGTTTTTGACAATAAGCTCTAAAATAAGTTTTAATAAATACAAAACTTTAAAACCATGAACTAAAAACATCAAATAAGTTTTTCTAAAACATTTGAACCATCAATGTGAATGGATGAAATCCAAAACACATATAAAACATATAAACTTGTTTTAATGAACTCTATTCATGAACATAAAGATATCTTCTTTGAAGCTCAAAATCAAAACGGTATTTTTTAAAATCAAAACTATTCTTATGAAAACACATATAAATTTATGTGTGTGTATATGAGCATGAGCAATTCACAACTAATTTATCATTTACATTTTATCTAAAACACAAAATCTTAACACTTTCAAACAAAGACTCAAGTCTTGAAAAATCTTCTCTAGAAAATCTTCTTCTCCATCTTGACTTGGTCAAAAAATCGATCCAAAGAGCTAGACTCCTATTGAGTACTTGATGCGAACTTGAAGCGCGAGCTCTTGAATCAACACGTGCTAGCTTCAAAACTTGACTTCGAATCTTTTGTTGAAGCTAAACACCGACTAAGATCTTTATCAAATATCTGAAACTTCTTAAACACAAGATTATTAGTACTATAACTACATGAGTTAATCATCATCAAAACTAGAGTGATCGGCCTTGGGCCAACAAGAAATCCTAATTATGATTCTCCTATTCCTTAAAATTAACTTAATTTCTTACAAAAAATAGGTCAAAACATTGTTTCTCTTTTCAAAAAGTTTTTAAAAAGCAAAGAAAATGTTAATTTATTTTATTATTTTATTATTTTATTTTTTTTATAAAAAGAAAACCTATGTTATGTTAGAACCCTCCCCCACGCCTATCTCATGCATTGTTCTCAATGTATGAATGAATGAATAAATACATGAAAAAAAGGGAAGGAAAATATTACCTTAAGGTGGTGGTTTCGGTGGTGGTCGGATTGGGTCAAGCGTTGCTGCCCAATCAAGATAATGTCGTGATTCATGAAAACCACCTTTATTGACCTCTTTTCTATATACATAATTAAAATCCCTAATATGAATAGGGTCATGAAAGATCTTATCATGAAACTTATTCTCTTTACATGACGAGTCTTGAAAAATCATCACAGAGTCATCATGGTCTATACCTATGTCCAACAAAAGAATGTGACTTGGTGGAATGGTTGACTTGGGCTCAAGAGTGATAGATTCGGGAACCAATACTAACTCGAAAAAATTGATTTTGGGTTCGAGAGTCGGTTTTGGCTCAAGAATTGAGTCCAAATTAAAGAATTGAAATTCACATTCTTTTCTCATCAATGGAATGTGACTATCCAAATTTGGTTCTTAATTTCTAGATTTATGGGTACGGGAATAAATGTTGGCTCCAGAAATTGGTCCAAATTGGGTAAGGATACCGGAATCAACATAGATTCGAAGATGGAAACTGATTCACAAGGTTGGGGATCGGAGTCACATTCACATTCAAGTTCAATCTTATTGAATGAAAAGCTTGCCAATTTGTCCAAGATTTGGAATTGATCAAGTTCAAATTTGTGTGATGAAATTGAGTCTTGATCAAAGTCTCCAAGACACTAAGATTCTTCATTCCTATCAATACGGTTAGGACAATCGGGAATGGTCGAACATGTGTTAGCTAGAGTTTCGTCATTCTTATCTTCTACTATGTTGATATAACGACTCATTTGTGCTTCTAGCCTATTGATAGATTGAAAAAAAATTATTTTCAGACTGCATAAGGTTTTTCATACTCCTATTTGAGTCCACAGGTTCTTCTTCTTGTTGTGGAACTTAGAACATGGAGTAAGGATCTTGGATTTGGGAGTCTTATGGGAATTGTGAGTTTATCAATTTCAGCTTTTGTTCTTGGGACTCAATCATAGCTTCTATACTTTTTATTGCCTCAGATTTTTCTTCTATGGGTTGATCATGACTGGGAAAATTAGAAGTTGAATGTTGAAATGGTGGTTGACAATATGACTCGGGAGAATTGTATCCCCATTGACCCTATAAAGAGTAGTGATGATTGTTCCAATCTTGTTCATAGTATTGGGACTGGGGCATGTATTGATTCGGATAAGACCAATCCGGCACACTAGGTTGGTTAAAATTATGATATGCCGGGTTGGTAATATTTGAATCAAAAGAGGTCAGGGTGTAATATGGATTACCATTAAAATTGAAAATTATTGTTATAAGCCATATCATACAAGAAATATAAAAAACAATTAAAAAGAAAAAAATCTAACCTAAGTTAGGGTAGACCTTAGACCTAAACGACTTCTAACTGGTTAGGCTAACCACGGGGGGTATATTATAGAATCTGACCATAAGTTAATCAGTCAGGTAAGGGAAAGATTAGTGAGAGGTATCTGTACTAAGCAGCGGGCCTAATTATGCCAAACCACTGTTCTTCGAGATTTCACCTTATCAATCCCCAACCTTTGACACCGATTTGACAAGAGTCGAATTCTAATTAACTTCCTTCTTAGGTCAGTCTCCTATTTGAGTCCGAGATATCCCTAAGGCCAACGTCTACTCAGTTTTAATTAGGCTTGAGTTAGTAAGTAAAGAGATTGTTGGTAGGCTAAGGGAGGGTAATGACTTCCCCACCTTATCTTGTTTATAGGACAAGCCCTTAATTCAGTTTAGTGCAGTGTACAAGTATATAGAAAAAGTAACACTAAAGCAATATTTCTTACAAGAATGAGTCTTATACTAAATGCTATGCACACATACCTTGGCTCCAGCACTCTTCAATAGTAAATAGAAAATGTAACAAAATAGACACGTGCCTAAATGCAATGTCTAAACCGTTTTTAGTATTTACAATCAACCTTTTACTGTTAAGTTAGAAATGTATGTATAATGAGTCAAGCAAGAAAATAAATAGCTATAGTTATTTAAACTTTACAATTCAACCAATCCGCAAAAAATACAGGTTAGTAGTTAACTCAGATTACCATGGGAATGCAGCAAATCTGAGGGCTTCTGGGCTCTGCTTTCTTGAGCAGAGTCCAGGGCCACTTATATGTCCACTGTAGCAAAAAATTTCTTATTGTTAAACCTGTACACCAAGAACAGAGAAAAAAGTTAATAAATAAAGTAAACAAAAAAAATTACTTACCGTCCCTCCTCGGCAATGTCGCCCAAATTTTGATTGAGCTTTTTATCTGTAAAAAAAATACAAAATTTCTGGAATACAAAACAGAAGTGCAAGTACTCAATACTACTGTTATAGCAAGTGTCTATGCGGGCTGTGATCCACAAAAAGGGACTAGTGATGGAAGCGTTTTGTAAGTTCTCTTTAGTTCACAAAAAATAGTTAAAGTTCTTCTTTCAGTTCTTGAAAAGGAAGAAAAATAAGTAACGTTAAATTGTTAAGAAAGTGGTAGATTGAGAAGGTGGAGAAAAATAGAAAATGGTTTTGTACAAAGAAAGTGAAAAATAATGAATAGAGTTGAGAGATGGTGATATTAGTGATCTAAACTAAAAATTAAAAGAAAAAAGTTAAACGCTTAAAAATACCTACTTACCTCTTCGGCGCCTGCTTATTATTTGACCTGTATCGACGATGTACCTTTGTTTGAAGGCGAGCAAAGTATGACAAATAGAATCTTCCCCATTCTCGATTTACACTATGAAATGAAGGGGCAAGCTACACTACCATAGAAATGGCTATCCATCACCATAAGCCATCAATGACACTTGCAAGGGCAAGGCAATTTCGAGGCTATCAGAGTTATTTGGATTCACAAACATAGAAGAGAGAAGCAAACAAAAACAAGAGTAAAGAAGAAAAAAACTTCAATTTGATTCAAATAACAATAAAAGAAAAGACTTACTTATTCCGGTGTCACCTTCAGTACAAGCTTTGATCTCATTCCTCCATGAAACTCTCCTCTCCTCTTAGTTACAAAAATAAAACAAAAATTACAGAAAAGAAAATAAAAACCTAAGTTACAAACTACAGAATAGCATAACTTCTACTCTCTGCGTCGTCGTCCCCCGTGGTCCAAAAAATCCAGTATTTAGAGGCAGAAATCAAAAGGAAAGAGGAGTATACAGATAAGGGGAGCAAGCGCTCCCCTTGATTTGCAAAGATTGTCGTGGAAACGCGACTAGGGCCATATTTTCATGGCCTAGGTATAGACAGGTGGTGACACCTGGGGGTGGAAATCCCTGATTTGACAATTCTTCTTTATATCTTGCTAGATTTTCAATTTAGATCCTGGATTTTGACGATTCTCCTTTGATCTTCGGCTTTAACCACTTGATTCACCAAAATCTGAATTTGGGATCATCCTCCTCTAACCAAATAGATCTAGTTAAATCTGACTTTAACTGATATTTACTTGATTTTATCCTCTTTCTCCCATGATTATCTTCTGCAAAACAGACATTTAAGATAAGAAAATTAGCAGATTTATTACATGGTAAATGTGAGAATATAATAAAGAATAATGCAATAAATGTGTGCAATCAATAATGATGCAAAAAGTACGCTCATCTCCACCAAGAAGGAGCGCGTTCCTTTGCTCCCATTGCTGAATAAGGAGCTTGCCCTTGAAATTGGAAATGGACGTTCCCGTCCATCCCCCTCATGGACCTAAATAGAGTGTTGGCGGGCCAAGAACATAGTGCACTGCAAGACAAAGAAGGACAAACATATTAGACTGCGAACAGGAAAGCAAGATGTAAAAAAGATCTAAGGCATAGCTTCGCTTACCAAACGAAGCTATCCTCAGCAACAGCTTCGCATCCTCAGCGGAGCTCACCTTGGCGTTAGCTTCTCTCAGAAGCATGGCTTCGCACTCTGCACAGAGGCAGAGTGCAAAAAAGTCACAAGGGCTAACTTTGCTTCAAAAGCTCAGCTTCGTATTCTGTCACTTGACAGAAGCAAAAAAGTCTGAAGGACTAGCTTCGCAGAGAAGCTTAAAAGGCACTACTGCCTAAAGGAAGGATGCCCTCCCCTTCAGCTTTGCTCTGAAGTTTAGCTTCACATCTCTGATACAGAGAGAGCAAAAAAACATAAGTGCTAGCTTCACCTGGAAGCTTATAAACCCATTGGTTTCTGAACTTTAATCCACCAAATTAATGGGAATAAATCCCCTAAAAATTTGGTAGAATAAGATTCGAAGGAATTTGACTCCCTGAGATCGTCAAATCCTGATGGATCTAAAAAAAAATCCACCACAGATTAAAGCCAAAATTGGATATAAAAGTGATTGAAAAACTCTCTGTAAGGGGCGAACCCCTACTGGTGATGGGACGTTCAACGGCCGGAGGTAGCGGCGCCGCCACCGCAAGGTGGCAATATCTTTTCGTGGGCATTGTTTTGGTGCCATCGGAGGTCGTGAAGAAGTTTTTAACATCTTGAGCAAAGGAAAGAAGAAAGAGATGGTTCAAATCTCTAAAGAAACGAAGCTTAATGAAGAAGATGGCTTCTTTTGATGCAGCCCTTGGGCTTTTATAGACAAATTAATGTCTAGCTTTGTATCCTCAAAAGGAGTGCAGCTGTCGTTTCAAATTAAATTTGAAATGGTGGTTAGAGGTTCGAAAACCTAGACAATGAAGTTATTTAATTTTGCTCAGAAGCGAACCTGAGCTTCGCGTGAAGCCTTGTCTTAGCTCCACTATGGGCTCATCATTAGCTTTGTAGGAAGCTCGATCAGCTCCATTGAGAGCTCATACTTTAGCTCCGCTGAGAGCTCATCTTTAGCTTCACTTGAAGCTTCATCTTAGCTCTGCTGAGAGCTCATTCCTCGTAGAATTCCTAGGTTAAGCTAGACTGGTTACATAATTCAGTGCACATTTGCATCCAATGAATTTTCCTGACCTGATCAATACCAGAAGTTAGGTCTAAGGCTTCAGGTTCAAAGTGTTTCAGAATCTGTATAATCCATTACAGATTCACAAAAACTTTGAAGGGGGTTTTGTTGACACTCCGAAAAGACAGAAGATTGGTCGCTAATGTTGCATATTTAGTATCATATTTCCATACTTATTATAGAATAAAATCTGCATTGTCTTAATTAAATGTTTAATTTATTTGCAGGCCCATTCTTTAAGGAGATGAAGAGAAATGAGCCCAAAAGCCCACCAAAATTCTAAATTAAATAAGAATTAATTCGCACTCAGTAAATCAGGGCAAAATCAAGAGGTTGAAAACCGGTTGAGAAGAATCCTCTCAGAATCAATCGGTTGAAGCAAAGATCAACAGCCATTTCTTCAAAATCTCGGAGCTGAACTGCAAATCTAACCCAAGATAAAACCAGAACTCGAACCCGGGGAGACCCACCAATAGGGTGTGGCCACCTGGCCACACCCTGGCCGCAGAAATGCGGCCAAAGCCGCATTTTCCCGGCTTGGTTGGGGAGTTAGGGGGAGCGTTTGCTCCCCCGATCTCCCCGGGATCCTGCACGTTGGGGTTTTGCCTATAAAAGGCCAGTATTTGCACTGAAAATGGGACGACCATGCAGAGATAGGATTTAGCCTAGTTTTCATTCTTTGTAGTTTAGGTTTTTCTTTTCTTTTTATGTAATTTGTATGTAATCTTAGGTTAGATGAAGATTCATGTAAGTAAGAGAGAGAGGCTGATGTTGAGAGTGACACCGATGTACCCTCCTCCTTTCTTCCATTGTTTCTGCAAGTAACAAAGATAAAAGCTTCTTTTTATGTTCGTATTTTCTTTTGTTTCCTTCTTCCTCTTTCTACTTTACCTCTTTTGTTTTTGATGAGCTTGCAAGTGAATCCAGAAGTATAAGTATACAAAAGCCTTTGTGAGTGCCAACGATACTTCATGAAGACGTTCTCCTCCTGAAGATCCGTATCACTTCATTCTTACAAGGCTTGATGATATAATGCAAACAGGGACTGAGCTCGATCTTATGACCTATGCGTTGAACGCCTCCAAAGCAAGGTAGAACATGCAAAGGTTTCCAAGTAAGTCATCAATCAAATTAGGTAAGTATTTCTTCAACCTTCTTTCTTTTCTTTTATTTCTTTAGTATAGATCACCACATCTCCCAATCTTTCATCATTTTTTCCAACTCATTTGTACATAGTCGCTTTCTGATTCCCCACCTTCTTCATCTATCGCTTTCTTTTTAACTTTACCTTTAACTCTTCTTTAATTTATATTTCTTAAAACAAAGAAGAACTTTCGTTTTGTCTTCATTAAGATTTCAATAAAGAACCGTGAACGCTTCTATCGCAAAACCCTCCTTGTGGATCACGACCCGCATAGCCACTTGTTATAGCGGTAAGAATTGAGCACTTGCACATCTTTATTCTAAATCTGAAATTCTTTATTTTGTGTGCAGGTTTTGCCTCAATCAAATTTTGGCGCCGTTGCCGGGGAAGGTAACGTTTTTATTGAAATCTGATTTTTATTGAAAATTTTTTAGAACTAAAACGAACTTTCTTCTCTGTTGCAGGTTATAGGGCAAGCAAAGCAGGAAATTAAGATTGCAGTAACATATAAGTGGTATTGGGCCTCTGCTCTAGAAAGCAGAGACCAATTACCCTCTGCTTTGCCGCGTTTTCGCGGCCCATGCCGCGGTTCCGCGGCAAAAAGGAGTTGACTACTAACGTTGTTTTTGCAAGGCTGCTTGACTTGCAAATTCTAGTTTTCTGCAATTTGTTTTTTCTTATATGCCATCACCATAAGCCTGCTAATAAACCAACAGTAAAATACTTGTTGAAAAAGATAAAAAATTGATTAGACGTTTGCATTTTAGGCACGTGTCTTTTCAATTCTTTTATTTTACTGTTGAAGAGTGCTAGAGCAAGGTACGTTCGCATTGCATGTAGAATAGGACTCACGTCTTGGTTGATTTTCATTGCTTTGAGTGAATCTTATTTACATATCTTGTACACTTGCACAAACTGATCTTAAGGGCACCACACATTAACAAGATAAGGTGGGGATTTAATCACTCTACCTTAGCCCAAAAATCAGATTCAAGCACTCACTAACCCAAGCCTAACTAAAAATGAGTAGACGTTGGCCCTAGGGACATCTCGGACTCAATTAGGAGATTATCCTAAGGGGGAAAGGTGTTGGAATTTGACTCCTGCAAAATCAGTGTCTAGGAAAGGGATTAAGGGCCGAAAGCCCGAAGGTTGGTGGTTATTTAATTAAGGAACGTCTTTGACGGAAAACCTTCCACCAACCTTGCCCTGACCTGGCTGATTAGCTTGTGGTCAAAGTCTGCATTAAACCTCCCGTGGACAGTCTAATCAGTTAGGAGACGTCTAGGTCATAGGTCTGTAAGTTCACCTAGAGGGGGGTGAATAGGTGATGGCTAATCTAATGGTCACTAAATGACAAATAATGCAGAATTAAAAACAATTATGACCTAAACTAAACTCTTACACTAAAGACCACGTATAACACAAGAGTGTTGCCGAATTTCCCGTGAAGGGCTCTGGACAAACTCCTCTAGATTCCCCTAGATAAGGGTTGAGGTGCCGCGTTGGCTCTCTTGGTTAAATACAAGTGTTAGCAAACAATCCCAAGCAAGTATATCAATTAAGCTCAATGAATATCTAGCATGTAAAAATAAAGACAAGTAATAGCATGCAAGATATAAAGACAAAGAGAGAGAGAGAGAGAGAGAGTGAGCAATCGCAAACACAAGGGATTTGTTTCGAGGTTCGAGCACCCTTGCTCTACATCCCCGCCTTCGACACACGAAGGATTTCCACTATAATCGATCCCAATGGATCACCCGGTGTCGCAACACCTATAACTCTCGGACTCCCTAGTCCGTACACACCGCAAGCCCACCGGCTCGCCGAGGCGCACCTCAAACACGGAGTTCACACACAAACTCGAAACCACCGAGTCCCCACTAGGACCCGAAATAATGCGAACACAACCGTCCGCCTCCTCAAAGGAATAAAGTAGAACTTTGGTGATCACAACTCTTGATCACCTAAAATCCTCTCACAATAACACTCCCTATAGGGTAGATATAGCAATGGATAGCTCAAGTGTTTGTGTGAGAAAATAAGGATTGAGATGGTGGAGGAAAACTCAAAGAATCACTTTTACACTATTGATAAAACTTTCCTTTTGATTGGAAATATTTGCTCTCAAATATGTGGAGAAAACCTTTTGAAAGGATTAGAAAAACTGGCTTGAAAGCTCTCCTCAAATCTTAGTGAAAACAATGCCCAAACCCCAAATTTATAGGCTGTCAAAAACTAGCCGTTGGGGTCTGTCAAACCTGTCGGTCGACCGCCCGGTCGACCGCCAACGGTCAAGAATCCGACCGTTTGAGCCTCCGGTCGACCCAAAAGAACAGAGAGCACTGCTCTCAGTTCCAGTCGACTGGGTCGGCAGACCGGCCATCTGCCAGATCAAGGCGTGCACGTCGTGCACGTCGGTCGACCGAGCCGGTCGACCGACTTCAGGCCTAGTCGACTTGATAGGTCGACTAGTCGACTTGGCTGAAGCCTGGAACTGCAAATCTGGGATTTAAACTAAGGCTTTTTGGTTCATATAAAATCCCATAAATACTTAGAAAATCTACAAAAATAGTTTTACCAATATACTTTGATAAACAAACATGCTTGCACAAAATCAAGGCATGTTATAAAAGATTTGGACTATTTTTGTAAGTTGAAAATATTGGTTCAATTGAAAAACTAGTATTTTTCTAAAACTTGTTTTCCAAACTTCTTCATGATACAAAAACAAGATATTTTGAATTCATTAAAGCATAGTGTTTATGGATATGATCCACTACACAATTAAGATGAAATATCTATGTTTTTGGCACTAAGCTCTAAATATGATTTTGGATAAAAGACATGCATATAAGAAATTCCAAAAACCAAAAAGTATTTTTCCAAAATGAAAGTCTTTTCTAAATCTGAAAATTCATTTATGAAAAGACAACTAAATCAAGAGTGTGTGTGTGATATATACTTGAGCAATCAACCAACTATTCTATCCTTTACATTTTATCTAAAAATAAAATCTTATACCTAGACACAAGTCTTGATCTTGAAGTCTTCCCTTAAAGTCTTCTCATCTTCTTGACTTGGTCCAAACACGATCCAACGAACTCAACATATAATGTGGTCTTGATGCATAGGCTCGTGAATCAACCGGTGCTAGCTCCAAAACTTGACTTTAAATCCTTTGTTGAAGCTTCACACCTACTAAGATCTTGATCATAAATCTGACACTAATTAAACACAAGATCATTAGTACTATAACTTCATGAGTTGATCATCATCAAAACTAGAGTGATGGGCCTTTGGGCCAACAATCTCCCCCTTTTTGATGATGACAAAACTCATGAAGTTATATATGCATGGATTAAAGAAAAGCTTCAAAGAAGCTCCCCCTTAACTCATGCATAACAAATAAACAATAAATATGCAATGTATGCTCATAAATATGTATTCAAATGTATGGAGATAAAAAATATCAAATTCTTTTTCTCCTATTTGCAAAACAAAACATATATGCATAAAAATAAATCTTTCTCAAACATGCATATAAACCCCAAATTCTTCTCCCCCCTTTTGTCAATCATCAACAAAGGGGTTAAAGTAAAACAAAATCATCAAATTTTTTCTCCCCCTTTTTGTCCGAAAGAAAGAACCAAAGAAGGGGTAAATCAAATCAATCAAGAAAGGTTATATGCGATATACACTCATGAAGAGGAAGACGCTAAGTTAGCTTCCCTACACATATGCATTACATGAAGAAGGGATGACAAGCCCCAATTCACATAACACATATTATGTAATGCATAAGAGGAGATGTGAAGCTCCCCCTACACACGTGTACCACATAAAGAAGAGTTGTTAAGCTCCTCAATATACAATACACTCAACATGAATCTATATGTAGAAGAGATGTTAAGCTCTCATTGCATATAAGCAATACAAATCAAAAATTTTGAATTTTTCTTATAAAACAAAATTTTGAATTTTCTCAATAAAACAAATCTTGAGAATTTTTCTTAAAATATTTATTTTCTTATCATAAACAACTTTTTGCTTTAAACATGTAAAACAATTTTAACTCAAGCACAAATAACAAATCATATATATGTATGGAAAGAGTATACCAATAGAAATTGATACATACATATATGGGAAAACAAAATATGAGTATATACAAAAGAAGTTCATATTGATACCAATTGAAAATATCCAATGATACCAATAGAAAAATAAGCTTAAGTGTATACATCTTATAATCTACCACATGAAGAATTCAAACTAGTTAAATGAAAATGTTTGAAAAACTAGTACGGAATCCTTCAATCAAGGAATAAAATAAAATATTTTTCATGAAATATGTGTAAATCACATGAAAATGGCAATGAAGCTCAATATTCCTTTAAATAAATTTTGAAAACATAAAAATTACCACAAATTTTTTTAAAAAAAATTATATTTCAAGGTATATGTATGTTTTGACAACACAAGGAGTATACATACATATCCCTAAACACAATTGAGTCCATATATAGATTTGCATGAAAGGCAAATGACTCAAGAGGTATACATATATATCTTAAAGTTTGGCAAAATAAATATATACATGAAATGAAAGCACATAATCATAACACAAATTCAAAATGGGAATACAAGTTTAAAAGTGTAAGGATCATCAAAATTAGGCTATACTAGCACACCAAATAGGCACAAATAAGCAATCAAACCCAACCATATATAGATTTATTTGTGACCCATAATATGTACAAGTATAAATCCTAGTGTTGACAAAAACTATCATTTAAACTAATATTCAATTCAAGAAGCATCAAATCTTGAGAATACAAAAGAATTTATCCAATGGATTAAAATAGGATCACGTGTAAATTTTATAAACTAATTGAAGAATAAATAACTAGTATAAAATAGTTTTTGAACAACTAGTTAAAGATCCTTCAAATACATCAAATCATGTATTTTTCATAAAACATAACTAAGTACATAAAGATTTAATCACTCATGGTCTATAAAGCTCAAAATGATCATGAAACTAAGTCATGAAATAATAAATGAAGATGTGAGTGTTAAAAGATCATGTAAATAGCATTTTTATGAAAATAGTCATTTAAGCTCAAAAAGATTATAAGTCACATTTTTAACAAAACAAAACATGAAAAATCATTTTTCATAAAACATTAGTCTTCATGGTATATGTATGATTTATCCAAAGCTAACAATACACATACATATCACAAACATAAAAGAGTCTATCAAATGTATTTGCATGAAGGCAAGAGACTCACTGGTATACATGTATATTTATTAGATTTGAATTAGAAATACATATACATGAAGTAAAATCATAAAATTTGGCAAAGCATGTATAAATGAGAGAATCATCCAAACTAGTCTATACATGTGCATATAGTGGGTACAAATGAACATGAAGTGCAAATATATATATAAATCAAATGTAACTCACTATTAGTACATGTATAATACAAGTTTTGATATAAACTACATCTATGCATGTTTTTACCACATGAAGCACATTAAATCATAAAACATGAACATGTTATGAATATTAAGAATGAACAAGCATGAACATAAATGAAATAGGAGTTTAGAGATTGTTACCAACTCCAAAGCTCAAATCATGGTGGTTGTCCCACCAAAACCTCCTTGATAGTGATGCATCCAATGTGTGTCCATCAAGTCCATGTGCATCCACTACCAAGGCACCAATCCTCTCACGTCGTGTGAGAGCCCTCACCTACATCAAATACACAAGATGGGAATTTTGGTACCCATATTTTCTTGGGTCCTTTGGGGTTAGTCTTGTAAGGAACCCAAAAATTTTTATTAGCAAAATTAAAATGATTTAACCTATCATAACAAAATTTTGCTAAATGGCCTTTGCGGCCACAATGTGTACATGTGTACACCTTAGTATGCTTATGTGTGTGTGAATGATCATGGTGTGCAACATAAGCATATGCATGATGGGTATGATGTGCATGAACAAGTGGAGTTTGTTTCTTTGAAAATATAGACTCCAATCTAGTATGGTTAAAAGCACACGAGCTCAAGGTAGAGCTCAAACCATTCATTTTATTTTTAAAATCTTTAATCTCATTAGTGGTGGCATGTAAAGCATGATGAGATAAAGAATCATTTTTCTTTTTCTTTATCGAAACAAAATCTTTTTCTTTTTCACAAAATTTTCTTTTTAAAGACTTATTTTCTTGAAAAACAACTTCCTTTTGTTTTTCCACCAAATCAATTTTATTTTTCAAAGTATTGTTTCCTTCACACAAATCATTCAATTTTGAAAACAAGGAAACATTATCATTTTTCAAATTTTCTTTTTCTCTTTCTAAGCATGCAATATTATTTCTAAATGAATCATTTTCATTAAGCATGCAATGAAAATTCTTTTTCAAATTTTTATTTTCTTTCTTAATCATGTCATATTTCTCAAGCAATTGTTGATAAAAAGAAGTGAGCTCATCATATGACATGTTATCATCCTCCTCGGATTCGGTAGTTACCTCAAGGGGGTTATCCCCTTGGACCATATAGCACTTGTTGGAGACGTCACCTCCAACATCCGAGTCACTCCCCGCATAGTATTGATCATTTTCGCCAAGGGAGAGGAGGGTGTTCCATACTACAAAAGCCGAATCAAAGTTAGAAACCCTAGATAAATATTCATCATTTAGGGTTGACTTTAAAGCATTTAGGGCTTTTATATTAGCCTCAAAATTCTTACCATTTAAACAATATGAATCATTAGAGATGGCAAGATAAACATGAATGCGTAGGGCTTTGAGGTACTAAGACATCTTTACCTTCCAAATTTGGATGTTAAGAATGTCAAAGGTGGGTGGTGACATGAAGTCCATAGTGTGTGTACAAAATATTGTGATTAGCCTAAAAATGAGGATCTTTAACTCTAGGTTGTAAGACCTAAATCAGAGTACCAAGCTCTGATACCAATTGTAAGTTCACCTAGAGGGGGGGTGAATAGGTGATGGCTAATCTAATGGTCACTAAATGACAAATAATGCGGAATTAAAAACAATTATGACCTAAACTAAACTCTTACACTAAACACCACGTATAACACAAGAGTGTTGCCGAATTCCCCGTGAAGGGCTCTGGACAAACTCCTCTAGATTCCCCTAGGTAAGGGTTGAGGTGCCGCGTTGGCTCTCTTGGTTAAATACAAGTGTTAGCAAACAATCCCAAGCAAGTATATCAATTAAGCTCAATGAATATCTAGCATGTAAAAATAAAGACAAGTAATAGCATGCAAGATATAAAGACAGAGAGAGAGAGAGAGAGAGAGAGAGAGAGAGAGAGAGAGAGAGTGAGCAATCGCAAACACAAGGGATTTGTTTCGAGGTTCGAGCACCCTTGCTCTACATCCACGCCTTCGACACACGAAGGATTTCCACTATAATCGATCCCAATGGATCACCCGGTGCCGCAACACCTACAACTCTCGGACTCCCTAGTCCGTACACACCGCAAGCCCACCGGCTCGCCGAGGCCGCACCTCAAACACGGAGTTCACACACGAACTCGAAACCACCGAGTCCCCACTAGGACCCGAAACAATGCGAACACAACCGTCCGCCTCCTCAAGGAACAAAGTAGAACTTTGGTGATCACAACTCTTGATCACCTAAAATCCTCTCACAATAACACTCCCTATAGGGTAGATATAGCAATGGATAGCTCAAGTGTTTGTGTGAGAAAATAAGGATTGAGATGGTGGAGGAAAACTCAAAGAATCACTTTTACACTCTTGATAAAACTTTCCTTTTGATTGGAAATATTTGCTCTCAAATATGTGGAGAAAACCTTTTGAAAGGATCAGAAAAACTGGCTTGAAAGCTCTCCTCAAATCTTAGTGAAAACAATGCCCAAACCCCCAAATTTATAGGCTGTCAAAAACTAGCCGTTGGGGTCTGTCAGACCTGTCGGTCGACTGCCTGGTCGACCGCCAACGGTCAAGAATCCGACCGTTGGAGCCTCCGGTCGACCGCCCGGTCGACCCAAAAGAACAGAGAGCACTGCTCTCAGTTCCGGTCGACTGGGTCGGCAGACCGGCCATCTGCCAGGTCAAGGCGTGCACGTCGTGCACGTCGGTCGACCGACTTCAGCCCTAGTCGACTTGATAGGTCGACTAGTCGACTTGGCTGAGCTTGGAACTGAAAATCTGGGATTTAAACTAAGGCTTTTTGGTTCATATAAAATCCCATAAATACTTAGAAAATCTACAAAAATAGTTTTACCAATATACTTTGATAAACAAACATGCTTGCACAAAATCAAGGCATGTTATAAAAGATTTGGACTATTTTTGTAAGTTGAAAATATTGGTTCAATTGAAAACTAGTATTTTTCTAAAACTTGTTTTCCAAACTTCTTCATGATACAAAAATAAGATATTTTGAATTCATTAAAGCATGGTGTGTATGGATATGATCCACTACACAATTAAGATGAAATATCTATGTTTTTGGCATTAAGCTCTAAATATGGTTTTGGATAAAAGACATGCATATAAGAAATTCCAAAAAACCAAAAAGTATTTTTCCAAAATGAAAGTCTTTTCTAAATCTGAAAATTCTTTTATGAAAAGACAACTAAATCAAGAGTGTGTGTGTGATATATACTTAAGCAATCCACCAACTATTCTATCCTTTACATTTTATCTAAAAATAAAATCTTATACCTAGACACAAGTCTTGATCTTGAAGTCTTCCCTTGAAGTCTTCTCATCTTCTTGACTTGGTCCAAACACGATCCAACGAACTCAACTTATAATGTGGTCTTGATGCATAGGCTCGTGAATCAACCGGTGCTAGCTCCAAAACTTGACTTTAAATCCTTTGTTGAAGCTTCACACCTACTAAGATCTTGATCATAAATCTGACACTAATTAAACACAAGATCATTAGTACTATAACTTCATGAGTTGATCATCATCAAAACTAGAGTGATGGGCCTTTGGGCCAACAAGGTCTACCTTAACTTAGTTAGAATTTTTTCCTTTTATTTGTTTTCTTATTTGTTTGTTTCTTTTTGTTTGTATTCTATTGTGTGATACGGCTTATAATAATAATTTTTTCAACTTCAATAGTAATCCATATTACACACCGACTTCATTTTCGGATATTACCAACCCGGCATATCATAACTTTAACCAACCTAGTGTGCCGGATTGGTCTTATCCGAATCAATATAACCCATGCCCCCAATCTAATAACTATAATTTCCAGAATGATTTCAACTCTTCACAGAATCAGTGGGGATTCACCTACCCCGAGTCCAATTTTCAACCAACTTGTCCTCCTTCTCCACCTAGTCCACAATATTTTCAAGATTCATACTCAGTTCCACCAGTCCAAATATAAAACCATCAATTTTGGAAATGAGTATGCGTGAGTCCAAACAAAAATCACAAATCTAATGGACTCACAATTTCACTACCAATTCCATGACAACACTTCATCTTTTCAACACAACAATGAACATATCACCTATGAAGCGATGCTTGAAGTCATGACTCAGGCTCAAAACGCTCGTAATCGTGATATAGATATGATGGTCCAATCTCTACGTTCCCACCGTTTGACCAGTTCTGATGTCACTAACCATCCTGTTAGAGCCGATGAGTCAGGTTGTTTTGGAAATCAAGGTTCCATTTCAGAACAATCATTTGAACTTGCCCAAACTTCAAATTTTGAAAAGAATATTCACAGTTTGGTAAGTTATTCTTTTCCTGAAATCAAACTTGAAAATGAATATGATCATGAATCTCAACTTAGTGATTCAATTTTACTTCCTGATTCAATAATGACTCCAGTGTCTTCACCTGATTTCAATCTTTTTCCTGAGTCAACATTGAATCCTGTGCCAATTCATCTGAAATTGAATCACCCATTCTTGATGATCATATTGAACTTGACCAATTTTACACTTCTGAAAATCCTATTGACACATTGGCAAGTTCTCATTTTTTTGATATTGAACTCAATGAGATATGTGACCTAGATTCTCAAATCTGTGATCTAGTTCAACTTTCTGAATCAATATTGACTCCTGTTTTGTTACCAAACTTGAGTAATATTTTAGAGTCAGTTTTGATTCCCCCACCCATCATTCCTGAACTTGAATCACCAATATTAAGTCACATTCCATTGTTGGAAAATAAATGTGGACTTGAGTTTCACTTTCTTGACTTGGACCCACTTTTTGAACCAATCTCGACTCCTGAACCTTTACTTGACTTAAGTCACCTTCCTGAGTCGGTATTACTTCCTGTACTTCCTGAGTCCAAGTCAATCATTCTATCTTTTCACACTCTATTCTGGGACGAGGTGGTTGACAAATTTGACTCCGAAATTAATTATGGAATTTGGAAATTAGATGGGGTTAAATTTTTAATAAAAATCCTTCATGGATACACAATTTTAATGGGTTATATTAAAGAAATTTCTGGTGGGTTCCTCTGAACCCAACGAAAAGTCGATTGGGCCGCATTTCGTGGACCAATCAGACCACCACCGGAACCACCACCTTAAGGTAACATTTTCCTTCCCTTTCTTCTTTTTCATGCATCTATGCATTAATTTATACATTGAGGACAATGCATGAGATAGGTGTGGGGAGGGTCTAACATAACTTAGTTTTTTTTTTTCCTTTAAAAAATTTTATTAACATTTTCTTTACTTTTAAAAACTTTTTGAAAATAGAAATAATACTTTGACATTTTTTTTGTAAGAAATTGAGTCAATTTTAAGGAATAGGAAAATCCAAATTAGGATTTCTTATATATTGTCAAAATAAGATTATTTGTTTGATTTTTAGGGTTAGGAAGATAATTTGTCAAAGTAATTTAGTCTTGATCTTTACCTTAATGAAATATGCACACTTCATACACTTACAAACTTAGGATTTAAAAACAAAGATTCTTATGCCTTATAAAAAAATATATAAATAAAAAAAAGAAAAAAATAAAACAAATCTAATTATTGATTAGCTAGGTGCTTTGGCCTAAGCAAGCCTTAGTATTTATGCAAAAGATGATTAGATAAGTTTGAGGAAAAAAATCCTCTGATTAAGCTGGGTATTTGTGCCTAATAAAGTATAAGTATTCACGCCTAAAAGTGGTCCATATAATAAAATTCTTAGTTTTGTGGCCTTATTTGCTCGAGTCCTTAAGTCCTTGGGGTGTTTTCTCACCCGGTGCCCTAAGACCGTTTTGTTTGGGAGTCATCGATTAAAGGCTCGTTACATGGGCAGATTAGAAAGCCTAATAGAACTAAGGAATAATACCACAAAATACATATATAAAAATAAATAAGGCATAAGAGTTAGAGTTAATGAACCCTTAGTCAAAATTTTCACAATCACAAGGTGCATATGACTCAGGGTAAAGTAATAGACTAGATGAGAAGTACAATTTGACTCCTTACTTTGATTGATAACAAATATTTGAATAGAGACTAAGTTTAGGAATGAAAAATTCAGTTTTCCTATAACTTATAGATTGCTTAAATCTTACAATTATATTTCAAATATTTTTCTCTTTCAAAATGCTTTTCGAAAATACTAACTCTTTATTTCTCTTTCTTTATGGATTTTGTGGGTGCAATCCGCTGAAAACCCTCACGAGACAAAACTCGTCCTCTAGGGGAAACCTAGAGGTTTAACGGCTTGTTGCACATGCTCAGTGCAATCGCGTGACCTGCGAAAGTGGTCTAATAATCCTTAATATAGTTTAGTTGTTTTGCTCGAGGACGAGCAAAAGATAGGTATGGGGGTGTGATTGGTCGCTAATGTTGCATATTTAGTATCATATTTTCATACTTATTATAGAATAAAATCTGCATTGTCCTAATTAAATGTTTAATTTATTTGCAGGCCCATTCTTTAAGGAGATGAAGAGAAATCAGCCCAAAAGCCCACCAAAATTCTGAATTAAATCAGAATTAATTCGCACTCAGTAAATTAGGGCAAAATCAAGAGGTTGAAAACCGGTTGAGAAGAATCCTCTCAGAATCAATCAGTTGAAGCAAAGATCAACAGCCATTTCTTCAAAATCTCGGAGCTGAACTGCAAATCCAACCCAAGACAAAACCAGAACTCGAACCCGGGGAGACCCACCAACAGGGTGTGGCCACCTGGCCACACCCTGGCTGCGGAAACGCGGCCAAAGCCGCATTTTCGCGTCTTGGTTGGGGAGTTAGGGGGAGCGTTTGCTCCCCCGATCTCCCCGGGATCCTGCACGTTGGGGTTTTGCCTATAAAAGGCCAGTATTTGCACTGAAAATGGGACGATCATGCAGAGATAGGATTTAGCCTAGTTTTCATTCTTTGTAGTTTAGTTTTTTCTTTTCTTTTTATGTAATTTGTATGTAAGCTTAGGTTAGATGAAGATTCATGTAAGTAAGAGAGAGGCTGATGTTGAGAGTGACACCGATGTACCCTCCTCCTTTCTTCCATTGTTTCTGCAAGTAATAAAGGTAAAAGCTTCTTTTTATGTTCGTATTTTCTTTTGTTTCCTTCTTTCTCTTTCTACTTTACCTCTTTTGTTTTTGATGAGCTTGCAAGTGAATCCAGAAGTATAAGTATACAAAAGCCTTTGTGAGTGCCAACGATACTTCATGAAGACGTTCTCCTCCTCAGGATCCGTATCACTTCATTCTTGCAAGGCTTGATGATATAATGCGAACAGGGACTGAGCTCGATCTTATGATCTGTGCATTGAACGCCTCCAAAGAAAGGTAGAACATGCAAAGGTTTCCAAGTAAGTCATCAATCAAGTTAGGTAAGTATTTCTTCAACCTTCTTTCTTTTCTTTTATTTCTTTAGTATAGATCACCACATCTCCCAAATCTTTCATCATTTCTTTTCCAACTCATTTGTACATAGTCGCCTTCTGATTCTCCACCTTCTTCATCTATCGCTTTCTTTTTAACTTTAACCTTTAACTCTTCTTTAAATTTTATTTCTTAAAACAAAGAAGAACTTTCGTTTTGTCTTCATTAAGATTTCAATAAAGAACCATGAACGCTTCTATCGCAAAACCCTCCTTGTGGATCACGACCCGCATAGCCACTTGCTATAGCGGTAAGAATTGAACACTTGCACATCTTCATTCTAAATCTGAAATTCTTTATTTTGTGTGCAGGTTTTGCCTCAATCAACAGACTCCTGGACAATACTTCAACTGGTCTGAATGATATCCAAACTTATTGACACTTTCAAAAGATAAGTCATAGATAGTGTAAAGACCTATCCATCCCTGATGGATAAAGCAGTAATATGGACTCCACTAAAGCAGAATAGTGAGCCAAGTATCATCTTCTAAAGAAAGCCAAAAAAGCTAACACCTTGCTTCGCTGTAAGCTCTATTTAAGCTTCGCAGCAAGATCAATAGATCCGCTATGAGCTTGTCTTCTAGCTTCGTATGAAGCTCTTCATAGCTCGATTAAGAGCTATATTCTAGCTCCGTTGAGGGCTTATTTCTAAGCTTCGTGGCAAGCTTAGTGCTAGCTTCGTAGCACGCTATTTGTAGCTCCGCTGTAAGCCTACAATTTAGCTTTGCATGAACATTTTGTTAGCTCCGTCGAAGAGCTGTTGTGGTTATTTTTGATCATTTTTGAATCTCAACACGAGATCAATATGGTTAAAATCAAATTTGATAGTTGATTGACATGATCTCTTGACCCCTTAATCAGTTAAGAAGATCAGGAGAGATCTTTCAATTGGTTGGAAGATTGAGACAAATTTCTCTATTAGTTGAGAGGATTGAGGCAAATCCCTCAATCAGTTGAGAGGATCAGAGAAAATCCCTAATCAATTGGAGAAAAGTCTGGGGATTGTTGTAAAAACCCCAAACCAACTATCTGATTAGCTTCGCACACAGTTGCTAGCTCCATGCAAGTTTCGTTTAGCTTCGCAACGAAGCTATTTTAGCTTGGTGCGAAGCTAGATTGACTAAATTAATCAGTTGATTTTTAGGAGGGGTTGTTACACCCCATAAAGACTATAAATAGCCTATTTCTAGGCAGGTAAAGGGGCTGGCTATGAAAAATCAAGAAAAGAGCCTGAATTTTGGAGAGCCATTGGCTGGCAGAAGAGATATATTCTCTATAGCTTTCAAGCTTTCTTAGAGAACTTTGCTTCTCTTTCAGGGTGCTAATACCCTCAAGATCTTCCTCTCTTAAAGGACTTCCAAAACTAGGCGAGAAGAAAACTCCTAGGCAGAAGACTAGAAGTCTTGATCCATCGCATTGTCAATGGAACAAAGTAAACGCGCTGACCAGACTTCCATAAGCACACTTATCCAGAAACTCTAAGAAGAGAGTTCTTGTAAATTTTCTTTTAGTTACTTGTAATTCTCTTCAGATATTTTGTAAGTTTTCCTCTTTGCAAATCAATGGAAAACACAACTGTTTGTTGGTAACCTCAACCCTCGGCTCTGGTATATTGGAAGTCTGATTGACGGTGCTAGAACTTGAAGGCACTTTATCGCCAGATGCACTGGAGCTCAATGCTGCATGCCACATCAGACTCCCACGCTGCTTACAACCCTTAGATTTGCCAATGGTACAAGGTATCAAATACGTTTCCCTCCTCATACAAAGTAAACTCCTCTGGTATAAATTTGATCGCTGCCTGGTTGAGGGGAAGGTCGCAGAACAGCAGAAAGGGAAATGCATCAGAGTACCCATGATTAAGGAATTCCTTGATGACATTGGTAGCGAGGCTTCGGTGGCTATGAGTCCACACCATGGTGAAGTAGACACCGAGCTTGCCTAGAAAGTTGCTGCAAGCCCCCAAGCTTATGAACTGGGCAGGGAGGCTGCTCTGGAAGTCACCGCAACTGCTGACATGAAAGAGGATGAGGATGAGAATCACGACACCCACTTTAAGAGAAGCATAATTTGCCTTCTTCAGTTGTTTCTCCCCGAAAGAAGAGGAAGCAGACCGCGAAGCCCTCAAGTCGACATCAAGGACTTCGCAAATCAAAGAGGTCGAAACACTGGCAGTTGATGTTCCTCCACCAACTATTCCGGTGATTATTCCTTCGGCTCCACGAGTGGTTACTCCTGTTCCAACTCCATCTTCACCCGTAGCTGTTTTCGTTCCTCCACTAGCTACTTTGATGGCTACACCAGTTGCTGGTACATCTTTAGCTCAGTTTTTAAAGTACACCTAGAGGGGGGGTGAATAGGTGTAAGGCTAATCTAATGACAAATGATGCAGACTTAAAAACTAATTGCAACACACTTAGTGTAACCAAAGAGTGAAGCCAAATTCCCAGTGAAGGGCTCTGGCTATCTCCTCTAAATTCCTCTAAATAAGAGTTGAGGTGCTATGTAAAGCTCTCTTGGTTCAACACAAGTGAGGCACACAAACAATACGAAGCATATATATGATATGAGTATGATCCAATGCAAGATATACAAGAGAGAGAGAGTTAGAGATAGTGAATCAATCGTAAACAACAAGATATGTTTCGAGGTTCGAGCCACTGCTCTACGTCCCCGCCTTCACATAGAAGGATTTCCACTATATCGTCCACACAGGGAACCTCCACTGAGATTTGGGTAATACAAAACTAGGAGTGCACAACTCCTCTCTCCAACAAACACAATCTCTACACAAGAGCCAAGGCACAACAACAATCACCTCTACACTTAGAGGGATAACAACACAGCCAAACTCAACCTCCACAATCACCTCTACACAAGAGGGATACCCACAAATAAAAGAAGGTTTCAACTCTTGGTGATCTCAAAGACCACAAACGAATTTTCTCACCAAAAATAAGATCCTAATAGATAGGATAGATAGATAGCTCAAGTGTGAGAAAATAAAGTGTTTGGAACAAAGAAAAACACTTGGGAATACTTTTAGAATAAAATAGAAATGAAGAACAAAAACAATTCCCGAAGACTTCTCTTTTTCTTTGATTTTTTCAACCCTTTAAAACAAATAAGAATTAATATTTTGGCATAAAAACTCGTTTAAACTTGTTGCTAAAACACTTAAGAAGATGAAAAAATTTTGCTCTCAAAAATCATAAAGAAACTAGCTCAAGAGATGGGTATAAATACCCTCTCAAAAATTTGCCCATTGGCATCCAGGAAAGGGCAGAATTGCCCTTCCGGTCGACAGGCTAACGGTCATTTTTATGATTGTTGTGCCTTTGGTCGACCGCCCGGTCGATCGAGGCCTGGATACAGAGAGCAGATGCTCTCTGTCGGTCGACCGCTCGGTCGACCGGGGCCAGATCCAAAGAGCAGAGCTCTCTAGCGGTCGACCGACCCGGTCGACCATCCCTCCAGCCTATATGGCCGTGCACATTTGTGTACATTGGTCAACCAGACTGGTCGACCGACTTCTGCCTCGGTCGACCATCCGGTCGACCGGCAGAAGGCCAGTTCAAACAGATTATGGGGATTAAAACTTGTCTTTTTAACTATCAATTAAATCCCATAAAATCACATAAATTTCAAAAAAAAATAAGTTCTTTTAAGATCTTTGAAATACAAATATGTGTGACTAAAATTCAATACATATTATAAACAATTTGAACCATTTTTGTGATATTGAAATTAGGCTTTAAACAAAAATCGTATTTTCGAAAACTTGAATTTTTGAAATGAAAAACCGTTTTCTCCAAAACTCATGTAAATACAAAAACATGATATTGAAACAAATTTGAAGCATATTGTATATGAATAGAATCCAATATGCATATATAGGATATTATATCTATGTTTTTGACATGAAATCCCAAATTGGTTAAACCGAAACCCAATAAACTTTAAATTTGCGTGTGTATGTGAACTTGAGCATATCAACACTATCTACCTTTACACAATACTAAACTAAACATAGGCCAAAGTCTTCTTGTCTCCAAGCTGAAATCGATCCAAACGCGATCCAACGAGCTTGATGCGATCTTGAGCTCGAGCTCTTGAATCAACATGTGAAAGCTCCAAAACTCCTTTGTTGAAGCTAAACACCTACTAAAATCTTGATCAAATATCTAAAACTAAATATCACAAGATTATTAGTAAACTATAACTACATGAGTGTTTGGGTGAGGAAAAATTGAAGATCGAGATGAAAATTCTTTATCTGATTGTAAAGAAAATTATAACAGATCAATAATCCTTTACAAGAGAGGGAAGATATTCAAGTTCAAATCTCTCCTTTGTTTAGTACTGGTTTCTTGATGTGGCGATGAAAAGTGAATCTTATTTTTCGTTGACCGGGTGAATATCAGGACCTCTTGCGAATCCTCTCTTTGGATGGTGGATGAAGTAACACAGCTTCTATCCAACAAGAATCTCAAAGAGATTGTAGGCAATAACAAACTTGTACGCAGCAAGTTGTTAAAAAAGTTGAACTTTCTCTTTTTTTTAGCTAGAGATCGTGGTCCTTCTACAGCTTACAACCGAAGTTCTTCTGACCAAGGATTTTTCTGACCCCTCTTCCATAGCAAACTGGGCTATTTATAGAGGCTTCAGGGGGTAAAAGTGTCCCCTAAAAATACTCCATAATGGGGGTTAACTCCCTCATTACGTGGGCAGTAATTGACCCAGTAATGAGGGCAGTTATAACCGAGATGCGGACTTTGGTCCTCGCGTTTTGCCATTGAAGTGATGCTTGAGAAACGCGAGCTTCAAATTCTACGTCAAGCTTCACGCGAGACGCGGGCTTTGAACTCTGCGTCTTGGTACTACAATAATGCTGAGACGCGGCTTTCACGCTCCGCGTCTTGGTCCTTGCAGAGATGTTGAGACGCGGGTTTCAACCCTCGCGTCTAGGTGGTGCGCTGGTGGCGATGATTAGCCTTGCGTCTGGAGTTTTGATTCTGCTTTTGGATGACATGTCATCAGTAATTTTTAGACAGCCTACAGAACTCCCTCCAAAGTTTTCGATATTTCGTGGTTGACTGGGAAGGATTTCGAAATACTTTGGACTATGGTTGAATTCATACTTGTCATGATTAGACTGACAATCATTTGAGATACTCTGAGTTTGTTCTTGTCTGGAGTATGGTCTTCGTGAGTATACTGTGAAACCCTTTGAAACCACCAGAGATAATCGTGGTGAGTGTCTAAATACGCAGTCCAGACCTCCTCAGTGCTCTGAGCTGGTTGTTCGTGTACTATTGAACCAGGGGTAAACATTCGTTTGCTTGTGCCAGTGTACTGTTGAACTGATTGTAGAAGCAAAGACTGGATGCAACTCTTGTAGATGCAGGGGTCATGTTGCTTTAGAGACGCAGTCCTTACTCGGAGTGGGATGCGTCTATTAATTTGCTGAAGGAACACGGCCTCTGGAGGGACATGATTTTTGAAGTGAAGACACAACTCTCACCCTGTTGACTAGACACAGATCTAGTCTTGTTGAAGAGATGCGACCTTTAGAGGGACGCGGTTTTTGTTAAACGCGAGTCCCGCATTTTTGGAGGCGTTGCCACATGTCCGGCGGAGTTGAGGGGGCATCCTTCCTTTGACACGCGAGATTCGTGTCGCATTTAAGATGCATGCCACGCGTCGGGCGGGGATTAGGCCTCGAGACATGCGCCGCGTATCTCTGCGGATCACTGTGACCATAAAAGACAACAGTCTTTCAAGAGTCATCATTAGACTCTTCTTCTTCTTCGCTGAGCTTTTTATCGAGGGTTAAGAAAAGCTTAAAGCTTTTTCCATTTTCATCGTCTTCAACACCGATTTCACGATTACGATGGCACCAAAAGTCAAGCATGTTGCTTCGTCCTCGAGTGCTGCTGCTCCTGAGACTCAAATGGGTGGTTTATCTACGCAAGAGAATCCCATTTCAGGTAGTAAAACCATATGATTTGGTTTCTGATTGGAGTTCATTAATGCATCATTTTCACTACCATACTATGCTTTATATGAAGAAATATGAGATTTTTATTGCTTTTTTCTCTCCTTTTTCAGGTCCAACATTAATGGAGATGAAGGCCCAACAACAATGATTTTTTTAAGGGAATTAAAGGATTAATTTAGAAGCCCACAAGAAAGAAGCCCAGTTCTGGATTAATCCAGGCATATTCCCTACATTCTAGAAGATCCAGCGAGGCACAGGAGGGATAACAGAATGTCAGAAAAATTCGCTGGCGCAATAGCCAAGATTCTGCCGCTGAAACGCGGTTTCCGCGGCTTTGGCCGCGGATCCACGGTAATCCTTTGGACGTTGATCCAGCGTTTAATCCAACGGCTGTGATTGGAAGGCCTCGTCTCCTGAAGCCTATAAATAGACCCCTAGGGCATATGTAATCAGGGGGAAAGAAGAGCATTGTCTTTTTAGGAAAATTGTTGGGATTTTCTCTAGGTTTTCTTTAGTCTCTATTGTAATTTTCTTTCTCCTTCTATAATCCAGAAAAGAGAGAGTGAGTGAGAAATCTTGTAATTAGAGCAGGTGACAACTCAATACAAGGATTGATCTCTTCTTCTTTCAATCTTTTCTTATTCTAGTGCATTGTCTTCTTCAAGCTTTTATCATTTTGTATTTGCTTTCTACAATGGATTGTTGCTTTGTCTTTACTTTCATGTCTAGCTAACTTCCTAACATGACTAACTAACCTCTAACTTTACTAACTACTAACTCTTAGGTAATCGCTAACTCATGTGAATCATTGGATGCTTTATTGTTAGTCTTGCAATTTTCAAGTCTCTCTTATTCCCAATGAAGATGAGTTACTTTTAATTCTTAATGCTTGTTCCCATTCCATATGATTCATGTGAGCCTCACTTAGAGCCTTGTCTTTAGAATAAGTGCCTTGATGGAACATGAAGATGGATCACTTAACTATGCTAATGACTAATAGTACAAGTTTCTTTTTTTATGCTAGCTTAAGTATAGCTTTGATGGACTAATGAATCTTGTCTTTTCTTTCTTAGCATATCTTCGAGTGACTATCCTTGTTCCATTACTGAAAATCTATCTCGGGAGCCGATGAATCAATGAGGCAACTAGTCAAGCCAAGAAGATAACACATCCTCTACATGGGACAATACATTGACTTAACAAGCAAGACATATCTTTGCCGATGAATCAATATGAGGCATGCATCACCCTATGAGATTAGTAAGTTAGTAAATTAGAGTGTTAGTTAGTCATGATTTCTCTTCCTATAGTACTCCAAAGTTTCTTTTCTTAAAACGTTCTCTTTTCAAAATATATCCATTTTCATTTCATCTTTCTTTCGATCCTTTTCCTTTTTCTTCTACAAAACCCATAAAGAATTTTTCATTCACTTTCTCCGTCATTTTGTTTTTCTCAAAACAAAGAAGAACCTTCATTTTTCTTCTTGAAAAATCTCAATATAAAAAAAACCGTGAATGTTTCTATTGCTAACTCTCCCTGTGGAATCGATCCGTTATAGCTTGTGCTACGAACGATGATTCAGAAGGAGTATAGTAAACCTACAAACACATTTGGAGTTTTTGAATATCGACACACGAACATCAAAGGTTTACTCTAAACCTTCTCTCTGAATACGATTAAAACTCCATTCCGAACAAATTTTTGGCGCCGTTGCTGGGGAGGGTAACGGTTTTTATTTGAGTTTTTGGAACTAAAATGAATTTTTCTTTTCTATTGCAGGTTACAGGTTAGGGAAACAGAAAACAAAGACTTGCAGTAACATATAAGTGGTCTTGGGTCTCTGCTCTAGAAAGCAGAAACCAAGTACCCTCTGAATTGCCGCGTTTTCTCGGCTTTGGCCGCGGAACCGCGGCAAAGAAGAGTTCACTACTAACTGGTTTTGTGCAGGGCTGCTTGCTGCGTAAAAACATAGCTTGCTGCAAATTTTATTTCTTGTATGATATCACCAGGAGCCTGCTAATAAATCAACAGTAAAACATTTGTTGAAAATTTTAAAAATTGATTAGACATTTGCATTTTTGGCACGTGTCTTTTCAATTCATTTACTTTACTGTTGAAGAGTGCTGGAGCAAGGTACGTTCGCATTGCATTTAGAATAAGACTCATCTCTTGGTTGATTTACATCGCTTTGAGTGAATCTTGTTTGCATATATTGTACACCTGCACAAATTGATCTTAAGGGCACCACCCAATAACAAGATAAGGTGGGGATTTAATCACCCTTCCTTGGCCCAAAAATCATAATCCAAGCACTCACAATCCCAAGCTCTTTAATAAAAATTGATAGACGTTGGCCCTTAGGGACATCCGGACTCATTAAGAGATCAGCTAAAATTGAAAATTGTTTTTGATTCATACTCGAGTCAAATCAGTGTCTAAGGTTGGGGATTAAGAGGTTAAGCCTCAAAGATACCGTGGTTTGGTGTAATTAAGGCCCGTTGCTTACGCACGGATACCTCCCACCGTATTTTGCTCCTACCTGGCTGATTAACTGTGGTCTGACTCGAGCAATAACCTTCTTCGATTCATCGAATAGTTAGGAGTCGTCTAGGTCCAGGTATCCTAGATAGCTTGTGATTGTCTTTTTTTTCTTTTTTCTTGTTTGTTATTTTTCTTTTTCTGCTTGCTTGATCGGTGAACGTTGTCTGTGATTGTGCATGCAAGAGTGGTACCTAGATCCAATTTCAGTAAGACTTGTTACGACTTCTACACTTGCACAAACACCACTTCCTGACACAATCCCAATCATGGCTAACAATACATCTCTCCAAGACAAGTTCTACCCTATTCGCACTTCACTTTCTTCATGCATTCTTTTACCTGAGGCAAATGGAAACAATTTTGAGTTTAAACCACAATTCATAAATACACTCCCTATGTTTCATGGCCTAGAATCCGAGGACGCATATTTCTTCATTCGTGAGTTTGAAGAAGTGTGTTTGATGATGAGAATTCCCCAACTGGGAGAAGACGCTGTTAGATTAAGGTTCATACCTTTCGCGCTTAAGGATATAGCCAAGAAATGGCTATATAATCTGCCCGCCAGTTCTATCTCTTCATAGGATGATTTTGTCAAAGTCTTTCTTAAGAAGTTCTATCCCATTCATAAAACAGCCCTCATCAGAAAAAATATAATGCAGTTTAAGCAGGAATCTAGTGAACCATTTTGGAAGTATTTCGAACGGTTTAAAGATTTACTAGCCTAATGTCCTCATCACGGCATAGTGAAGTGGCAGCAATGCCAAATTCTCTATGACGGACTAGACTACCAAACCAAGACACTCCTTGAGACCGTATGCCAAGGGAAATTTTTGAAAAAAAGATGAGAACCAGGGTTGGGACCTCTTTGAAGCCTTAGTAGAAAAAATCATTCAGTGGGAGTCTTGCCCAGAGAAAACCAATCCCAAATCTTCTAGAATGGGTATGCATTCGATTGAATCCTCTATAGCTGCTGAGGCGAAGATAACGCAATTGATGAAAAGACTAGAACTGCTCGAAGCTAGGGAACCAAATGCTGTGAATCAGGTCAACCCACCACCAGTGATCAACCCGGGTTGTACCTACTGCCATGCTCTTAACCACCTGTTTGAAGAGTGTCCTATCTACCAAGCTCAAATGTACCCTGAAAATATGAATGCAGCATACACCAGACCCAACTACAATCCATACTCTAAAACATACAACCCAGGACGGAGGAACCATCCAAATTTCTCATGGAGTCTGTCTGGTCATGAGCAACCAAGGCAACAATTTACCCACCAATATCCTGCTCAGTCTCATCAACCCAGTTTCCACCAGAGTCCACCAAATTTTCAGTCAAACTTCCAGCCCACATATCAGCAACAACAAACACAAAATCATCCAGATAAAAAAATTGTCAGATTTGGAAAGAATGATTGAAACCTTATCCAAAACTCAGGCCTCAATGATGAACACCCACAATCAGGCTATCAATAGGTTAGAGGTTCAGATAGGTCAACTGGCTAACTCTTTGAATGAAAGACAAAAGGGAACATACCAAGTCAGCCATCGCCCAATCCTAAAAACCCCTTCCCTATTCATGAAGCTGAAGACATAGGTCCAAGTCAATGCAATATTGTTCATATTTTGAGATCTGGAAAGCAGATAGACAATCAGATTTCTAATCAACTTAATAAATCAGTATCAGTATCAACAGCTCCTGTTCTGGTACAACCAACTCAAAATGATCCATCTTCAAGTTCACAACCATCAACCACCTAATCCAATGACAAAGACTGTTGGCCCAAAGGCCTATCACCCTAGTTTTGATGATGATCAACTCATGAAGTTATGTTTACTAATGATCTTGTGTTTAATTAGTGACAGATTCATTATCAAGATCTTAGTAGGTGCATAGCTCAACAAAGGATAAAATATCAAGATTTGGAGCTAGCACGGTGTGATCCAAGGAGCTTTTGGATCAAGCTTGGACCAAGTCAAGAAGATGAGAAGACTTCAAGTGAAGACTTCAAGAAGATGAAGACTTGTGTCTAGGTATAAGATTTTGTTTTGGTTTTAGATAAAATGTAAAGGATAGATAGTTGGTGGATTGCTCAAGTACATATCACACACACACTTTTGATTTAATTGTCTTTTCATAAAAGAATTTTCAGATTTAGAAAAGACTTTCATTTTAGAAAAATATAGTTTTGGTTTTTATTCAAAGTTATATGTTTCAACCAAAACCTTATTTAGAGCTTAATGTCAAAAACATAGATATTTCATCTTGATTGTGTAGTGGATCATATCCATACACACTATGCTTTAAAAGTATATCTTGTTTTTGTATTTGATGAAGATTTGGAAAAACAAAGTTTAGAAAACATGTTTTGAAAAAACATTGTTTATCTTGAGCCAAATATTTCCAAGTTACAAAAATAGTCCAATCTTTTATAACATGCCTTGATTTTGTGCAAGCATGTTTGTACATCAAAGTATATTGGTTAAACTATTTTTATAGATTTTTATGTATTTTATGGGATTTTATTTAAGTCAAAAAGACCATGTTTTATATCCCAGAAAACTGTTTTCAGGCTTCAGCTAGTCGACTTGCCTACCTTTATAGTCGACTAGTCCTGAAATCGGTCGACCGGGTCGGTCGACCGACGTGCACAAACGTGCACGCCTTTGTGTACTAGTGGACGGTCGACCGTGCCGGTCGACCGCTCCAGATAGCAGTGCTCTCTGGAAAGTTCGGTCGACCGCACCGGTCGACCGTAGCTCCAACGGTCAGAAATCCGACCGTTGGCGGTCGACCAGGCCGGTCGACCGGCAGTACTGACAGATCCCAACGGCTATATTTTTCTGGCCTATAAATTGGGGGGTCTTGTCATTGTTTTCATATAAGATTTTAGGAGAGCTTTGAGCCAGTTATTCCCAGACTTTTTAAAGGGTTTTCTCTACAAAATAGAGAGCAAATATTTCCTATCTAAAGGGAAGTTTTTATCAAGAGTGTTAAAAGAAAGTCTTTGAGTTTTCCTCCACCTTTCACATCCTTATTTTTCTCACACCACACTTGAGCAACCATTGATTATACATCCTATAGGTGTGTTGTAGTGAAAGTGCTTTAGGTGATCAAAGTGTTGTGATCATCAAAGATCTTTTCTTTGTTCTTTGAGGAGACGGGCAAGTGTGCTCGTCGTTGTTTTGAGTTCGGGTGCGGACTCGGTTGTAGAGGTGCGGCCTCGGCGAGCCGGTGGGCTTGCGGTGTGTACGGGACTAGAGAGTCCGAGGGCTTGTAGGTGTTGCGGCACCGAGGAGAGATCCATTGGGATCTTGCATAGTGGAAATCCTTCGTGTGTCGAAGGCGGGGATGTAGAGCAAGTGTGCTCGAACCTCGAAACATACCCTTGTGTTTGCGATTGCTATTCTCTCTCTCTCTCTCTCTCTTTGTCTCTTGTTATATCTTGCATGTTATTTATTGTGTTCATCTTTATATGCATGATATATTCCTTGTGCTCATATTGATATATTGCTTGGGATTGTGACTAACACTTGTATTCAACCAAGAGAGCCAACGCGGCACCTCAACCCATTCAAGGGGAATCTAGAGGAGTTTGTCCAGAGCCCTTCACGGGGAATTCGGCAACACTCTTGTGTTATACATAGTGTATAGTGTAAAAGTTTTAATTTGGTCATAATTGCTTTTTAGCTTCCGCATTATTTTCATAATTCACCATTTAGTGACCATTAGATTAGCCATCACCTATTCACCCCCCTTCTAGGTGAACCTACAATTGGTATCAGAGCTTGGTACTCTGATTTGGGTCTAACAACCTAGAGTTAAAGATCCTCATTTTAGGCTAATCACAAGATTTTGTACACACACCATGGACTTCATGTCACCACCCACCTTTGACATTCTTAACATTCAAATTTGGAAGGTTAAGATGTCATTGTACCTCAAAGCCTTAGGCATTCATGTATATCTTGCCACTACTAATAATGCATATTCTTTAGATGGTAAGAATTTTGAGGCTAATGCAAAAGCCCTTCATGCTATCAAGTCAACCCTAAATGATGATTATTTATCTAGGGTTTCTAATGTTGAATCGGCTTTTGTAGTATGGAACATCATCACCTCCCTCGGCGAAAAAGATCTATACTATGCGGGAGTGACTCGGATGTTGGCAGCGACACCTCCAACAAGTGCTACATGGTCCAAGGGGATAACCCCCTTGAGGTAACTTCCGAATTCGAGGATGAGGATAATAATATGTCATATGAAGAGCTTTCTACATTTTGTCAATTATTGCTTGAGAAATATGACATGATTAAGAAAGATAATAAAAATTTGAAAAAGAAACTTGATTGCATGCATGTAGAACATGATACATTTAAATCTAGCATTGCATGTTTAGAAAAAGATAATAAGAATTTGAAAAAGAATTTTGATGCCATGCTTAATGAAAAAGATTCATTAGAAAATAAAATGGCATGCTTAGAAAAAGAAAACAAAGATTTGAGAAATGAGAATGTTTCCCTCATGTCAAAATTGAATGATTTATGTGAAGGAAACACTATTTTGAAAAAGAAAGTTGATTTGGTGGAAAAACAAAAAGAAGTTGTTTTTCAAGAAAATAAATCTTTGAAAAGAAAAGTTTGTGAAAAAGAAAAAGAATTTGTTTCTAAAAAGAAAAAGAAAAATGATTCTATATCTGACCATGCTTTACATGCCACAACTAATGAGATTAAGAATTTGAAAAATAAAATGGATGGTTTGAGTTCAACTTTGAACTCTTGTGCTTTTAATCATTCTAGGTTGGAGTCAATGTTTTCAAAGAAACAAACTCCACATGTTCATGCACATCATACCCATCATGCATATGCTTATGTTGCACAACATGATCACACTCCTACACATAAGCATACTAAGGTGTACAAATGTACACATTGTGGCCGCAAAGGCCATTTAGCAAAGTTTTGTTATGATAATATTAATTCTCTAAATTTTGCTAATTATAAAAGATTTTGGGTTCCTTACAAGTCTAACCCCAAAGGACCCAAGAAAATATGGGTACCAAAACCCCCACCATTTGCTTTTGATATAGGTGAGGGCTCTCACAAAACGTGAGAGAATTGGTGCCTTGGTAGTGGATGCACATGGATTGGATGGACACACTTTAGACGCATCGCTATCAAGGAGCTTGGTGGGACAACCACCATATTTGGAGCTTTGGAGTTGGTAACACTCTCTAAACTCCTACTTTTATTTACATGCTTATTCATTTGATATCATATAGCATGTTCATGTTTTATGTATCTTTGTGCTTCATGTGGTATGAACTACTTTAAATGTAGATTTTATCAAAACTTGCATGTATACATGTACAAATAGTGAATTACAATTGACTCATATATGATTGAACTTCATGCTCATTTGTATCCATTATATGCATATGTATAGTCTAGTTTTGATGATTCTCTTTTTTTTACATGTTATACCTATTTTATGCTTTACTTCATGTATATGTATTTTAAATTCAAATCTAATAAATATACATGTATACCCGTGAGTCTCTTGCCTTAATGCAAATATCATTAATAGACTATTTTAGATTTGGGATATGTATGTATATTGTTAGGATTGGATTAATCATACATATACCATGAAGATTAGTGTTTTGATTAAAAATGATTTTTTTTCGTGTTTTTGTTAAAAAATGTGACTTATGAGCTTCATTGACTATTTTCATAAAAATGCTATTTACATGATCGTTTAACACTCACACTTTTGTTAAAATCATTTTTGAGCTTTATAGACCATGAGTGCTTAAATTTTTATGTATCTAGTTATGTTTATGAAAAACATAAGATTTGATATATTTGAAGGATCTTTAACTAGTTTTTCAAAAACAATTTATACTAGTTGTTTATTCTTCAAATAATTTTTTGAGATTGACACATGATTCTATTTTTCTCAAATTTGATGCTTCATGATTTGAATATTAGTTTATATGTTAGTTTTTATTAACACTAGGATTTATACTTGAACATATTGTGGGCCACAAATAAATCTATTTATATTTGTGCTTGAATGCTTATTTGAACCCATGAAATGTGCTTGTATTGCTTAGTTTTGATGATACATACATTTTTAAACTTATATTTTCTTTTGGATTTGATTTATGGTCATGTGTTTTCATTTCATGTATATGTGTATTTTGCCAAACTTTAAGATATACATGTATACCTCTTGAGTCATTTGCCTTTAATGCAAATCTATTTATATGGACTCAATTGTGTTTAAGAGATATGTATGTATACTTATTGTGTTGTCAAAACATACATATATCTTGAAATATAAATTTTGTTTTTAATAAAAAATTGTGTGATGATTTTCATATCTTCATGATTTAAAGGAATATTGAGCTTTATTGACATTTTCATGATACCATGTTCCACATAACACTAGTGCACTCACCTCTTTTGAAAATTTTATGGACTTCATGGATATTAGAGTGTTTTTAGTGCCATGTGATTTACTTGTGTTTCATGAAAAACATTTTTGCTTTATTCCTTACTTGAAGGATTTTGTACTAGCTTTAAAACATTTTCATATTAACTAGTGCAATCTCTTCATTTGGTAGAGTTTTTCAAACTAAGCTTATTTTCAAATCTATTTTTTGAAAACCCCTACCATCTATGGGAGGATGGATGGGCGTGTATGCCTTGTAAGCTTAATTGTCAAATCTTTTACCTTGTGCATATCAAGGGATGGTAGGTTATGAGTTATACACTTGATCTTATTGTTATGTCAATTGGTATCATTGAATCGTTTCAATTGGTATCAATATGAACTTATTTTGTATATACTCATATTTTGTTTCTTTTATATATGTATGTATCAATGTCAATTGGTATACTCATTTCATACATATATATGATTTTTAGTGCTTACTTTACAATTGGTATTCATATTTAAAAGCACAATGTTTATGAAAAATAAAAATAAAAATTGATCATTATGTTTACCATTGATATCAAAATGCTTCAACTTCATATTTGTTAAATGTCAATTGGTATCTATATGTTTTACAAAAATGATTATTTTCAATATGGTATCTTTAAAAATTTGTTGGTTTTTACAAAAGCTCTGATACCATTAAAAATTTTGTTTAAGAAAAATGTTTTGATATGTATTGCCTATATGTAAGGAGAGCTTAACATCTCTTCTACATATAGATTCATGTTGAGTATATTATAAATTGAGGAGCTTGACAACTCTTCTTTATATGATATACGTGTGTAGGGGGAGCTTCACATCTCCTCTTATGCATTACATAATATGCGTTATGTGAATTAGGGCTTGTCATCCCTCTTTCATGTAATGTATATGTGTAGGGAAGCTAACTTAGCATCTTCCTCTTCATGAATGTATATCGCATATAAATCTTTATTGATTGATTTGTTTAACCCCTTCTTGATCTCTTTGTTTTTGACAAAAAGGGGGAGAAAAATTTGTTTGATTTGATTTTACTTTGAACCCTTTGTTGATGATTGACAAAAAGGGGGAGAAGTATTTGAGTATATATGCATGTTTTCATTGCTTAAGGGGGAGTAGTATTTGTCTTCCTTGTTATTTATGCATATATGTTTTGTTTTACAAATAGGAGAAAAAGTTTTTGATTTATGCTTGTTGCATGTATTATCTCCATACTTGCATACATATTCATGTGCCTCATTGCCATATCTATTATTTATTTTGTATGCATGAGTTAAGGGAGAGCTTCTTTGAAGCTTTACTTTAATCCATGCATATATAACCTCATGAGTTTTGTCATCATCAAAAAGGAGGAGATTGTTGGCCCAAAGGCCTATCACCCTAGTTTTGATGATGATCAACTCATGAAGTTATGTTTACTAATGATCTTGTGTTTAATTAGTGACAGATTCATTATCAAGATCTTAGTTGGTGCATAGCTCAACAAAGGATAAATATCAAGATTTGGAGCTAGCACGGTGTGATCCAAGGAGCTTTTGGATCAAGCTTGGACCAAGTCAAGAAGATGAGAAGACTTCAAGTGAAGACTTCAAGAAGATGAAGACTTGTGTCTAGGTATAAGATTTTGTTTTTGTTTTAGATAAAATGTAAAGGATAGATAGTTGGTGGATTGCTCAAGTACATATCACACAAACACTCTTGATTTAATTGTCTTTTCATAAAAGAATTTTCAGATTTAGAAAAGACTTTCATTTTAGAAAAATATAGTTTTGGTTTTTATTCAAAGTTATATATTTCAACCAAAACCTTATTTAGAGCTTAATGTCAAAAACATAGATATTTCATCTTGATTGTGTAGTGGATCATATCCATACACACTATGCTTTAAAAGTATATCTTGTTTTTGTATTTGATGAAGATTTGGAAAAACAAAGTTTAGAAAACATGTTTTGGAAAAACATTTTTATCTTGAGCCAAATATTTTCAAGTTACAAAATAGTCCAATCTTTTATAACATGCCTTGATTTTGTGCAAGCATGTTTGTATATCAAAGTATATTGGTTAAACTATTTTTGTAGATTTTTATGTATTTTATGGTATTTTATTTAAGTCAAAAAGACCATGTTTAATATCCCAGAAAACTGTTTTCAGGCTTCAGTTAGTCGACTTGTCTACCTTTATAGTCGACTAGTCCTGAAGTCGGTCGACCGGGTCGGTCGACCGACGTGCACAAACGTGCACGCCTTTGTGTACTGGTGGACGGTCGACCGTGCCGGTCGACCGCTCCAGAGAGCAGTGCTCTCTGGAAAGTTCGGTCGACCGCACCGGTCGACCGTAGCTCCAACGGTCAGAAATCCGACCGTTGGCGGTCGACCGGGCCGGTCGACCGGCAGTACTGACAGATCCCAATGGCTATATTTTTTGGCCTATAAATTGGGGGGTCTTGTCATTGTTTTCATATAAGATTTTAGGAGAGCTTTGAGCCAGTTATTCCCAGACTTTTTAAAGGGTTTTCTCCACAAAATAGAGAGCAAATATTTCCTATCTAAAGGGAAGTTTTTATCAAGAGTGTTAAAAGAAAGTCTTTGAGTTTTCCTCCACCTTTCACATCCTTATTTTTCTCACACCACACTTGAGCAACCATTGATTATACATCCTATAGGTGTGTTGTAGTGAGAGTGCTTTAGGTGATCAAAGTGTTGTGATCACCAAAGATCTTTTCTTTGTTCTTTGAGGAGACGGGCAAGTGTGCTCGTCGTTGTTTTGAGTTCAGGTGCGGACTCGGTTGTAGAGGTGCGGCCTCGGCGAGCCGGTGGGCTTGCGGTGTGTACGGGACTAGAGAGTCCGAGGGCTTGTAGGTGTTGCGGCACCGAGGAGAGATCCATTGGGATCTTGCATAGTGGAAATCCTTCGTGTGTCGAAGGCGGGGATGTAGAGCAAGTGTGCTCGAACCTCGAAACATACCCTTGTGTTTGCGATTGCTATTCTCTCTCTCTCTCTCTTTGTCTCTTGTTATATCATGCATGTTATTTATTGTGTTCATCTTTATATGCATGATATATTCCTTGTGCTCATATTGATATATTGCTTGGGATTGTGACTAACACTTGTATTCAACCAAGAGAGCCAACACGGCACCTCAACCTATTCAAGGGGAATCTAGAGGAGTTTGTCCAGAGCCCTTCATGGGGAATTCGGCAACACTCTTGTGTTATACATAGTGTATAGTGTAAAAGTTTTAATTTGGTCATAATTGCTTTTTAGCTTCCGCATTATTTTCATAATTCACCATTTAGTGACCATTAGATTAGCCATCACCTATTCACCCCCCCTCTAGGTGAACCTACAAAGACAAGACAAATGAGCAACCATACAAGCCGATTGTACCATTCCCTAATAGGCTAGCAAACCAAAAGACTAATGCTCAAATGGAGAAGATTTGGGAAATGTTTAATCAGGTCCAGATCAATGTACCCCTTCTTGATGCCATGCAACAAGTCCCCTCATATGCCAAGTTCTTAAAAGATATGTGCATCTAGAAAAGAAAAGCAAATGTCCCAAAGAAGGTCTTCCTAGCTTCAAACATAAGTGAGTTGCTAACTGGGCCAATTCCTGTGAAATATAAAGACCGAGGGAGTCCAACCATTTCCTGTATTATAGGACAGACCACGATTAACAGGGCGTTACTTGATCTAGGAGCCAGCATCAATCTTCTTCCTTTCTCTGTGTATCAGCAACTTGGGTTGGGCGACCTACGTCCAACCAGAGTTGCTATACAACTGGCTGATCGATCTGTAAAGATTCCCAAGGAGGAGATTACAGATGTTCTAATACGGATCGGGGAATTCATTTACCCCGTAGACTTTATTGTTCTAGAGACGCAACCCGTACACAATCCCAATGCTCAGACACCTGTCATTCTAGGACGACCTTTCCTAGCCACTGCAAACGCAATCATCAACTGTAGGAATGGATCAATGCATCTGACTTTTGGAGATATGACAAAAGAGATAAATGTTTTCCACCTGGGAAAACAACCTCGAGATTTGGACAATGAGTCGTTTGAAGTGAACTTAATCGAGGGATTAACAAGTGAACATGACATAGAGATTGAATATGAGTCCGATAGAGAATTTGACTTGGAGTCTGATGACTTCAACCTTGATCAGATCATCGAGTCCACAGTGGAATGGGCCACAAATGCCACCCCTATCCTTCCCTTGCACAAAGAACAATCATTGATAGATCCTGTCCCTTCTTCCGAGCTTAAGGTTCTTCCCAACCATCTCAAGTACCAGTACTTGGATGAGAAAGAAGCTTTTCCCGTGATAATTACGTCCCATCTCACTAAACAACAAGAAGAGGATCTCCTTACGGTGTTAAGAAAGAATCGAGAAGCCATTGGTTGGACCATGGCTGATATAAAGGGGATTAGTCCATCCATTGTACAACACCGGATTCACTTGATGGAGGATGCAAAACCAAAACGTGACCCACAACGTAGACTGAACCCAATCATGCAGGAAGCCGTTAGAGCTAAGATTTTGAAGCTATTAGACAATGGGATTATCTATCCCATATCCGATAGCCAATGGGTAAGTCCAGTCCACGCTGTGTCAAAGAAAGCAGGATTTACCGTGGTAGAAAATGATAAGAAAGAATTGGTACAAACTCGACTTCCTATGAAGATTCGAGTCTGTATTGATTACCGAAAATTAAACACTGCCACATGTAAAGATCACTTTCCCCTTCCGTTCATAGACCAAATGCTCGAGAGACTAGCTGGACACGAGTACTATTGTTTCCTGGATGGATATTCAGGATATAATCAAATCCCTATCGCTCCCGAGGATCAAGAAAAGACTACCTTCACCTGTCCCTTTGGAACATTTGCATACCGAAGAATGCCCTTCGGCTTATGCAATGCTCCCGCAACGTTTCAACGTTGCATGCTCAGTCTTTTTTCAGACATGTTGGAAAGATTTTTGGAGATTTTCATGGATGATTTCTCTATTTATGGCGATTCCTTTGAACAATGTTTGCACCATCTTAAGCTGATTTTACAACGATGCATGGAGAAAAACTTGACACTCAACTGGAGAAGTGTCATTTTATGGTCAAGTAAGGAATAGTCCTAGGGCACGAAGTTTCAAACAAAGGAGTTGAGGTTCATAGATCTAAAGTGGAAGTAATAACAAAGCTCCCTGAGCCAAAATGCTTAAAAGACATTAGATCATTTCTAGGGCACGCTGGTTTCTATAGAAGATTCATTCAGGGGTTTAGCAAAATTGCTAGACCTTTGACAAATCTCTTAGGAAAAGATGTACCCTTCAAATTTGATGAAGAATGTTTACAAGCTTGGGAGGAGCTTAAGCACAGACTTCTCTCGGCACCGATAATTTCAGCACCAGATTGGACTAGACCTTTTGAAATCATGTGTGATGCCTTAGATTATGCTATAGGCGCTGTTCTAGGACAGCGTATTGATAACAGGTAACACGTGATTTACTATACTAGTAGGACGCTTAATAAAGCCCAACTAAATTACACAACTACTGAAAAGGAATTTTTAGCTGTTGTGTTTGCATTGGAGAAATTCCGTCAATACCTACTAGGATCTAGGACAACGATTTTTACTAATCACTCTGCCCTTAGATACTTGATGCAAATGAAGGACGCAAAGGCTAGACTGATTCGATGGATACTTCTTTTGCAAGAGTTTGATTTGAAAATTAAGGATAAAAAGGGTGTTGAAAATGTGGTAGCAGATCACCTTTCGCGAATTTCCAATGCACCAATGGAGACAATCCCAATCAATGATAACTTTCCTGACGAAAACATTTTCACAATGTGTAAAGAGCCCTGGTATGCTGATATAGCAAACTACCTTGCCACTGGGCGAACTCCTTCCGATTGGTCAGGTCAGGACAAATACCGCTTTAGGAGTCAAATACGGTTTTTCTTTTGGGATGAACCGTATTTATTCAAATATTGTCCTGACCAGATAATTAGAAGGTGTCTTCCTGAGGATGAACATCATAGTGTTTTGACATTCTGTCACAAATTAGCTTACGGTGGACATTTTGGTCCACGAAAGACTGCTGAAAAAGTTCTTCAGAGTGGATTCTACTGGCCCACTCTCTATAAAGACGCTTATACTTTCTGCAAGCTCTGTGCCAGATGTCAAATGATGGGTCGAATCGCACGTAGAGACATGATGCCCCTTACACCTATCTTGGAAGTAAAATTTTTGATTTGTGGGGTATTGATTTCATGGGACCCTTCCCTTTGTCCTATGGCAACCAATATATTTTGGTGGCTGTAGACTACGTTTCTAAGTGGGCTGAAGCCATTCCAACTAGGACAAATGACAACCAAGTTGTCATCAAGTTTTTACGGGAAAACATCATTTCACGCTTTGGATCCCCCCGTGCGATAATTAGTGATAACGGGAGTCTTTCTGCAACCGGGCTTTTGAAGCCCTAATGCGAAAATACTCTATCTCTCATAAATTATCCAAGGCCTATCATCCTCAGACGAACGGGCAAGTGGAAGTCACCAACAGACAAATTAAACTAATATTGGAGAAAACTGTCGGACAGAATTGTAAGGACTGGTCCATCAAACTTATTGCTGCTCTATGGGCTTATAGGACCGCCTATAAGACTGTCCTCGGTATGTCTCCATATCGAGTTGTATTTGGAAAACCCTACCACTTGCCTGTGGAGTTAGAGCACCGTGCTATGTGGGCATTGAAATAGCTAAATTTGGACTTAGACAAAGCCAGTGTTTTGAGAAAATTACAGATATCCGAATTAGAAGAACTGAGAAACGAAGCATATGATAACGCTCAGATTGCTAAACACAGAACTAAGCTCTTCTATGATAAATCAATTCATAGGAAAATTTTTGTCTCAGGACAAAAAGTTCTGTTGTATAACTCAAGACTCCACCTTTTTCTTGGTAAACTGAAAACCAGGTGGTCAGGTCCATACATCGTCCAAAGTGTCTTCCCTCATGGTGCCATTGAAATTTTTGATCCTAAAAATGGCAACACTTTCACAGTCAATGGTCAACGCCTAAAGCCGTTTTTTACCACAGAGTTTGAGTCACACGATGTTCTTAAACTGGGTCTTTGTGACCCAGTCTACATGTGACCATATCATTTGTCAATTTTCCCAGTATCTCCTGTGTATTATTTTGGGACCTCTCCTGTAAATAATAATAAAATAAAAAAAAGAAAAGAAGAAAAAGAAAATAAAAAAATAATAAATATAAATAAATGGACTTAGGTGCTAAATAGCACCTAGGACTTTTCTCTCTCCATAAACTCCTTTAAATTGCCCTAGGGTTGTAAATTCCTAATCCCAACTAGGGTAATTTGGGGATTTTATCTTTCTCAGCTCTCTATAAATACCCTCTATCCCGTCTCCTGTTCCTTACCCTAGTTCTAACCCCAGATCTGAAAAGATAAACGCCAGCGCTGCCCCTTAAAATTTTCTCCCCCTCTGTCTCTTCAACAGTGCCGCGTTTCCTCGGCCTCAGCCGCGCGTCCGCGGTAATCTGAAAGCCTCTGGAGCGCCGCCAAATTTCTTTACTGTCGCGGCCCTCTGCAGTCTCCAGATCCACTACCTGTTCATCTGCTACCACAGCTGATTGCTCTTTGCAATCGATTTTGAGTTTTTCCCCCCACGTAGTCCGGGGAGGTTTGCGTATATCTTCCCGTTGCTTCATATTATTAATCATGGCACCGTCAATTTTGGCTGAAAAAGATTTTTCTCGAATTCTTAGCGATGTTAACGGATATGGGCATATTTTCTTAGATCGTACTCGTGCTTGGGATTGGTATGCATTGATATATGATAATTCAGATCGAGAGGCTTATTATTGTCCTGAGCTAGTCAAATTGTTCTACACTTCTATAGACCACGCCTCTGTAAACTTTGACACATACCAAATCATGGTGCACATGCCCACGGGAGACATTACTATCACACTTCCTCTGCTAGAGGAATTCACAAATGTCCCTTGCAACCCATATCATTGCGATCCCCTTCCTTTAATCGATTACATGACTGTCATGGGGATTCACTGTACAGAGCAAGATAGGGGGCTCAAAGCTAATACTACGTTTAGAAATGTACATTACGTTGGTCGCTGGATTCAACGCAACATTTTAGGGCTTAACCACACGACCTCCTTTAACAGGCCGGTGCTGCAAATCATACACGACCTCATGACTCGGCAGCACACGATCTATATTAATAAGACAATCTTCCATAACAAACTCCTCACGCACACGCGGTGCAAAATACTCACACCCAGTTCTGATAACTCGTCTGTGTAGGACTTTCCTACCAGATGCAGTTTTTGACTCATATGATAGGGTATTCATTGCACCAGAGAGGGCCACTAGTGCTTACAACATTTGTCTTCATGCGGTCTGGACTCCTAGTGTCCAGTCCGAAGATGCACCAGTTGAGTTCTCTTCAGAGGAACTTTTAGAGGAAGAGGATGAGCCGGCCTTTTGGCAACAGGACCCCCCGCTGATTCACGTGCCTTCATGTCTACCATTTGGCGAGGCATGAAGAAGATATTTTGGGGAAAATTAGACTACGCAAACAAGTTGAGGAGCAGACATCTCGTTTAGATCGCATTGAGGAAGGTCTGCGGCGTTCACAGTCAGTCGGACCTAGCACCACCGCTGGTCCAAGCCGACGGAGAGGGTGACACCTTTTCTTTACCTATTTCGTGCATGCATTATCTTACATACATTGGGACAATGCATGAGATAGGTATGGGGGGGGTAGATACTAACATAGGATTTTTTCTCTAGATTTTCTTTTTAGGATAAACTTAAAATATATATATATATAAATAAATAAATAAATAGTTTGATCCATTTTTTTAAAAGAATTGAACTTGATCTTAGGAATTACGGATATTCTAAACTAAGATTTCTTAATATAAGTTGAAAAAAGAAGTTTTGTCGGATCTTTAGGTTAAGGAAGAAAAAGAATAGAAAAGATAGCTAGATTTTGATTCTTTCCTGAGCATTATATACATTTACATAGTGAGGGATTAATCAAAGACTTAGTGATTCTATTTACACATATATATCAATAAAAAAAAGGAAAAATAATAATAAATAAATATATATATTAATAAATAAATAAAATAAAAACTTAATCACTAACTAAGCTGGTTAGCTGTGCCTTAAGAAGCATGGCTAGTCACGCCTAAAGGTGGTTAAGTCCTTAGCATTCGTGGCCTAGTTTACTTGAGTCCTTGGACCTTAGGGATGTATCTTCATCTGGTGCCCTAAGACCGGCTGGTTTGGGAGTCATCGGTAAAAGGCTCGCTACATGGGTAAATTAGAAAGCCTAATGAAGCTAAGGAGATGTGAATATAAAAATAAAATTAAAAAAGAAAAAAAAGATAAAAATAAAAGAAAAAATATATGTACGTATATAAGTAAATAAATGAACTCAAATCTAAGAAAAATTCCTCATACATATAGATGTATATATATTAGGCTCGATACAAAATCCAGTTTTCTCTCTGTTCCTTAAAAAACCTAAGTTGAAAACAAAACTTTAAATGGAAACTTATAGAAAGAAGGAAAAGTTTAGGGTAACCCGAAACTGATAGATCACTGAAATTCTTGAAACAAAAATGGATCATAAATTTTTTCTTTTTCTCTTTCACTAACATTTTTTCTTTCTTGGATTTTGTGGGTGCAATCCACTGAAAACACTCAGGAGACAACACTCCTCCTCTAGGGTAACCTAGAGGTTTAACGGCTTGTTGCACGAGCTCAGTGCAATCGTGTCACCTACGAAAATGGTCTAATAATTTAGTTAGGATTTTTTCTCTTTTCTTTTTGCTCGGGGACGAGCAAAAGCTAGGTATGGGGGTGTGATTGGAGTTCATTAATGCATCATTTTTACTACCATACTATGCTTTATATGAAGAAATATGAGATTTTTATTGTTTTTTTCTCTCCTTTTTCAGGTCCAACATTAATGGAGATGAAGGCCCAACAATAATGATTTTTTAAGGGAATTAAAGGATTAATTTAGAATCCCACAAGAAAGAAGCCCAGTTCTGGATTAATCCAGGCATTATCCCTACATTCTAGAAGATCCAGCAAGGCACAGGAGGGATAACAGAATGTCAGAAAAATTCGCTGGCGCAACGGCCAAGATTCTGCCGCAGAAACGCGGCTTTGGCCGCGGATCCACGGCAATCCTTTGGCCGTTGATCCAGCGTTTAATCCAACGGCTGTGATTGGAAGGCCTCGTCTCCTGAAGCCTATAAATAGACCCCTAGGGCATCTGTAATCAGGGGGAGAGAAGAGCATTGTCTTTTTAGGGAAATTGTTGGGATTTTCGCTAGGTTTTCTTTAGTCTCTATTGTAATTTTCTTTATCCTTCTAGAATCTAGAAAAGAGAGAGAGAGAGTGAGAAATCTTGTAATTAGAGCAGGTGACAACTCAATACAAGGATTGATCTCTTCTTCTTTCAATCTTTTCTTATTCTAGTGCATTGTCTTCTTCAAGCTTTTACCATTTTGTATTTGCTTTCTACAATGGATTGTTGCTTTGTCTTTACTCTCATGTCTAGCTAACTTCCTAACATGACTAACTAACCTCTAACTTTACTAACTACTAACTCTTGGGTGATTGCTAACTCATGTGAATCATTGGATGCTTTATTGTTAGTCTTGCAATTTTCAAGTCTCTCTTATTCCCAATGAAGATGAGTTACTTTTAATTCTTAATGCTTGTTCCCATTCCATATGATTCATGTGAGCCTCACTTAGAGCCTTGTCTTTAGAACAAGTGCCTTGATGGTACATGAAGATGGAGCACTTAACTATGCTAATGACTAATAGTACAAGTTTCTTATTTCATGCTAGTTTAAGTATAGTTTTGATGGACTAATGAATCTTGTCTTTTCTTTCTTAGCATATCTTCAAGTGACTATCCTTGTTCCATTACTGAAAATCTATCTCGGGAGCCGATGAATCAATGAGGCAACTAGTCAAGCCAAGAAGATAACACATCCTCTACATGGGACAATACATTGACTTAACAAGCAAGACATGTCTTTGCCAATGAATCAATATGAGGCATGCATCACCCTATGAGATTAGTAAGTTAGTAAATTAGAGTGTTAGTTAGTCATGATTTTTCTTCCTATAGTACTCCAAAGTTTCTTTTCTTAAAACGTTCTCTTTTCAAAATATATCCATTTTCATTTCATCTTTCTTTCCATCCTTTTCCTTTTTCTTCTACAAAACCCACAAAGAATTTTTCATTCACTTTCTCCGTCATTTTGTTTTTCTCAAAACAAAGAAGAACCTTCGTTTTTCTTCTTAAAAAATCTCAATATAAAAAAAAACCGTGAATGCTTCTATTGCTAACTCTCCCTGTGGAATCGACCCGTTATAGCTTGTGCTACGAACGGTGATTCAGAAGGAGTATAGTAAACCTACGAACACATTTGGAGTTTTTGAACATCGTCACACGAACATCAAAGGTTTACTCTAAACCCTCTCTCTGAATACAATTAAAACTCCATTCCAAACAGTTTTTGCCATTGAAGGGGCTTAGAGAGTTCTCTTAACTCTTAAGTCTCTTTTGGATGTGAACCGCCAACGCGAGGCTCATGCCTGTGTTTGATTTTTAGACGCAGCTCTTGAATTTGTAGGCAAGACGCGGGTTTGACGACCTCCGCGTCTTGGCTTCATCAACTTGAGTCCGTATCTGATTGTTGAACGCGGGCCTCGTTGAGGCCTACGTTTTCAGTTCAATACTCAGAATTTTTTTCTTAGTATGGGAGGTTTCAGACGCGGACTTCATGTGATCCTTGTGTCTTTAAAGCCAGGCGCAAGTTTTACTGAGTCTCGCATCTGAGTCCGATACTTAGAAATTTTTCTAAGTTATGGATTTTGAAATTCAAGCCTCGCATTTTTGAGTCTAGACGCGGATTTTGGTGTTTTTCGCGTCTGGATTTATTCTTGCGTTTGAATTTCAAACATCTAGCCATTTTCTTTTAGATTCCTGACTAAGTGTTATCTTCTTTGCAATGCGATATTCTTCCAACCCCTTGACACGTAGGTGGAGCTGATCGTAATCTGACCTTCGTGCTTCAGAAGACTGCTCCTGTGACTACTGGTAAGTCAAATGAGCGAAAGGAGAGGATCTCCAAGGCCAGCATGGTGACCCTTCGGGAGATTATCTCTGATGGGCTGTTCGAGACGAATTCCCGCACTCCATTAAGGAAGCTTGTTTTCTTCTTTGGTGATGCCATTGACGAGGATGATGGGATTCTGCATGACGGAGATTACAAGTGGCTCCGTCAGATAGGGGACAGGAGGTTCTTTCTTCCCAATATGGAGAGGATGTATTCCTTATCCTATCTTCAACATATGTCCGTTCATCGTATGATGGATTGGGATCTTTCCTGGTTTGTCTCCGGCGTCTCTCTCGGTAGATTAAGTGCCAAAAAAGTATACTCTGCTGGCCATGGGAAAGATGTCTTCGGTTTATTTCCCGGGTTAGTCAGGCCTGAGTATCCGAAAGGAGAAACCCCTCAGCTTGGCGCCACCTTCATCAATCAGTTTTTGAAAGTTAGGGGTGATTTTCCCGTTGACTTTCGTCCACAAGGGTGGGTCCATTCTACCGACAAATCATGGTAGCATAGAATGGTTGGATTTGTTCTTGTCGAGCTCGGGGCTCTACTGCAACAGGTGGGGTTATATCATTTGGTGAGGGCCGTACAGTATGGCCTCCCGCAGAGTTCCCACAATTTTTATGGCGTCCCGGAGCATTATAATCCTCTGGCTGGCATATTTTTTACCCTAGCCGAAGAGATGGGGCTCGCTATTCATGAGCTATATGAAGTCTCGGGGCTAGTTATGGGAGATGTTCTTTATGAAGAATACGTCCCGACTTCTGAGGAGCTTCACCTCTAGAGGAAAGAGGACCCTCAGGTGTATGAGACATATTGGGAAGTGTTGTGTCACCCCACATTTGCGGGCAGATATCCTCCAGGAGGAACAGGGGTGTCAATCAGATGTCCTGAGCGAGCTATCTATTCAATGGCTAAATGAGAACAATAGCCTAGTGACTAGTCTGGCCCCTTGCACTGACGAGGAAATTGCTGAGAGGATCAATGCCTCTACAAGCTCTTACACCACTGAATCGAACGAGGACACTTTCAAACCTGAACGGTTTTTGAAAGTTTTCATCACCAGGCCCGAGTTCCCATTTCTGACTGGACTCTATTGGCGGGCTTCCTCATGCTATGGCTGAAGTATTGTATTGTGCCAACGCTACCGCATGAAGTAATCGTTGCCGATGTGGTGTACCCGACGGTCCTGCTTGCCTACGGGAAGTCTATCGCTCTCCTTCCAGCGATGGTAGCCAGAATTCACAGCGGTTTACGGGCTCTGGTCAAAAGCCTGTGACAAGTGAAGGCCATTGTAGATTCTGAGGGCAGGCCAGTGGTCGATTCGGAGGGAAGGCTGAGAGTGAAGACCCCTAACCCCAGGATCGAGATTCCATATACGTACCTGATGGCCTGGTATGTTATGCACTGCCCTTCACTGATGACAACGGTGCCTCTTTCTGCAGGTTTTGTTCCCTTCGTGCAGAAGCTGGAGAATTCAAGCTGGACTCACAACTATATGTTCTTTGTTCGGAAATCTATTCTGAACATTTTGAACTATCAGCTCGACCGTTGCTTCCTTGAGATTGCTGATGCGTCTTACAGGGATAAGTTTGCCTACCTTATGGGACCAGATGATTTCACAAGGCTACCATCGGGAGTCTTCTGGTGGCTGATCAATATTCGGCCTGGATATTTGATCTTCCGTAAAGGAAATTCATGTACGATCGAGCCTTACATGCCCAGTTGTTTTGCTGCGCAGTTCGGCTATGATCAGTTATATGTCAGCAACCTTAACGCTGGCCTCTGCTTTAGCGAAAATTTATTTGAAGGTACCCGGGCGTGGTACTACAGTGTAGCTAGAGGGACAAAAGCTATTTTTAGCCTGCCTCACAAGACGCCCAATTGTTATACCAGCCTTGATTTCTGCACGTGGTATTTCCTTACTAGTAAGATGCCTGATTTTGGAATAAATACCTCTTGCATTAAGAGCATCAAGGCATCTTACGAAACCAAGTTGGAGTCTAACAAACGTGTGCGAGGCATGGACGAGTACCAGGTGGCCGAGAGGGAAACAGAAGGGGAAGCGGGGATGGAGCAAAGGACAGTAGCACATAAGGGGCAACCTACTACAAAGAGTCGGCAGGCTGTGGCCAAACGTTCCCGCGACTCTTCTTCCAAGGGTGAGCCTATCCCGAAGAAAGCTAGGAGGGAATCGGAGGCTGAAGCTTCGATGCCCAAGGTAGTCCCTCCTGGTGTTGAGGAGCAGGGGGAAGAAGAAGAGGAGGAGGAAGAAGTCCCCGTCCTTCGCTCCTGCAGTCTGCGCAGCAGGGGTCCCGTGATCCTCGAGAAGGGAGAGCTCGCGGATGAACCCATCATGGCTGAAGAGGTCGAGCGACCTAAAGTTGACTTGGTATGGAGGGAAGGCGTTGAGATTCCAGGAGTCTCAACTTAGCCTAGACCTTCTTCAGTTCATGAGAGAAGGGTGGAGGTGCAACAACCTGGGTCTCCCAGTGTATTGATGCCCACCTCGCGGGTTGTCGATCCCAGCCCTACTATTAGGGTACTCAGTGGTAATGTCTCGATCACTGAGACCTCTTGTGTTGAACTGTCGTCTTCATCGTCCGAAGAACATGGATATTATTCTGGCGAAGAAGTCAATTTGGCGATGAACCCGTTCTTCCTAACACAAGCAAATTCTCGCATATCTCGGAGGAAGAGATACATGGATACACCCCTGTGACGGTTTCGCCGATAGCAAGGATCGCCGCTACTGAAGGTATTTTCTTTGTCCTCTTGAACTGATTCCCCATCAAGTTAGGAATAAGTTCTAAGATTTCTTTTTGATTTTCTTCTACAGGGCTGGCTGCGGTAGTGAAGCCACAACAACTTCTTCTCATATTGAGGAGATGATCTAGGAGTTGGCCTAGCAGGAGGGCCTCGAAGCTCTCGCTACTGGGATGCCTCACGAGGTTGCAATCGCCGAGGTCGAGGAGCCCTCATCTCCAAGTGGCTTATCCAGATATTTGCCATCTTCAAATCCTCAACTTGCTAAGAGAATACTGACATGTTGGATAGTCTCCTTTTTATCATTACCACCGACATTTAATGTTGTGATTTGCAGAGAGCACTGGGGTAACTCAAGTAGAGGATCCTGCGGCCAGTATTGGCGCAGAAGAGAGCACAGTTCAAACTTCGGCCGGGGAACTCAGTGTCGTGGATTTTGCTGTTGTTTCTGTTGCTATGGAAGCTGCTACGACAATAACTGTCCCAGAGGTATTGGTGACTACCTCAGTGTCTGACGAGCCTGTTGTCGGCCTCACCCCTGCGCTATCATGGAAAGGGGGTCCAGAGTACATCAGCAGGATTATCTCTAGCTAATGACATCATGGTAGAGCTAGCACGTCAAATGGTGCAACAATTTTTTGCTTCCATGAGGTCCTGTATCGACTTGGTCCTTTCCGGGAGTAGTGCCTTTGAGTTTGCCCGGATGCTTCTCGAGAATCAGATCGAGAATATCAGTCACACTGGGAGTCCTTCGCAGGCTAGGGCGTATCTGATGCTAGTTGAAAAGCTGGGGAGCCATCTGAAGGAGCTCAAGACCCTGGAGAATGCTGGCTCAATGGATGAGGCTCGGTCAATACTGAGTAAGCTCCTCGCCGCTCAAGAACACGAGCGAAAGGAGATAAAGGAGCAGATGGCTGAAGAAGCCCGCCATATCTAGCACTTCCAAGCCGATTACCACAGACGGGTTGGCGATCAAAAGGAATCCGAAGTCGTTATCCAAAGTGCGGAGCAAATTACCGCCATTGCTCAAATTACTATTGCTAAGGCGCAAGCCTTGATTGAAGTCAACGAGTAGAAACTTGCTGCTGCTCGAAAAAGGCTGGAAGAGTCAGAGGCTGCCAAGAAGCTGGTCCAAGAGGATCTTGCTGCTCACTCCTCCAGGTTGGAGCTCTTCAGGCACAACTAGCTACGAAGAGATTTTTGCCTGAGGAAGAGTTGAGGGTCCAAGCTTTGGTGGAAGCTGAAAGAGCGCGTCAGCATGAGATACATCGCCTTCGGGAGCAGATCTGTTCTTTGGCGAAGCAGGATTATTAGCCTCCTCCTCCATTTTGTAGCACTTCTTTTGTTAAATGAGAGTGTTTTATTACTTTTATTATTTTCGAGTCAAATAATAAAAATTATCCAATTTTTGTCTTGTCTTTATCCTTTCAGACTCTTTTGCTGCCTGGATGAACTCAGTTTTCATAGTCGTACTCCTTGACTGTTTGCGAAAATGCAATCCTTAGTCATTTTGATAGGGTACGACCATGAAGAATAAACTCAGGCTGTATTAAATTCTTAAACGAGACGCGGCGCTCATCTGCCGTGGAGACGCGGTTTTGGGCTCCTCAAGAATGGTGCGCGAGTCTTAGCTGGTTGGTGGGGACGCGGGCTCTGACTCAGTAGAGACGCGACTCTGATCCCTTGAGAGGGCGCATCCTTGAAGCGCGAACCAGGGTCCTTAATAAAGGAGACGCGGCCTTCAGGTTCAAGACGCAGCCTTCAAGTCTTATGTATGGGTGTGAGCTCAAGACGCAATTCCTGAATAGTCGTGGAGGGTGGATCCCACTTGCTGAGGAGACGCAGCTGTGGACCACTTCAGGAGACGCGGTTGTGGACTCTTCAGTAGGAATGAAAGGAACACAACCCTTGGGTTTATGAAAGGTCACAGACTTGTGGACACGACCTTTGAGTCTGCACCTGACGTCGCTTCCTAAGCGTTACATGCAGCCCATCTTAAAGATCTTGTTGGATCTTTCAATGCTAGGTCGGCGTTGACGATTGGGGACTTATGTTCTTTGATGTTTTCAGAAGTGGCAATCCACGCGTCAGCTCCTTATTGGACTTGTTGTTTGTGCGGGAATTAAGGCTGATTGCTTTGATTTTCATGCCATTAATTGTGAGCCTTATGGCTTGCCAATAAATAGGCCTCATCCCCCTTAACAGTCCATTAGTTAGACAGTTTCCCTTTGAGAGCATGTGCTCTGAGAGTCTTCATCTTGATTTGTCTATCTTCCCTTCAAGGAGATGTGTTCCAATGAACAGCAAGAACTCAAAGCTTCCATGCTTTCCTTTAATCTTTTTCAAAGATTATCACTGTCAAGTGATTTCAAGATTAAAAAACATGCCTTAAGTGCTTTTACGGTCGCGCCTTGATGCATAAAGTTCAACTTCTAGAGAATTCTTCTCCGGGTAGGAACTAGTTGTCGCCATGAAATACCCAGTCCTTCTGAGTTTCTGTCTTCCTATCCATTGAAGAAACTCGATCTCTTGATCTCTTCCTAAAGTCTGATTGATGTGCCCGTGTTCGGAAGTTGCGTCTTTCAGGCTTCTTGATGAGGAGATCTAGCTGACTTTTAATTCTAAGTCACAAGTCTTTTGACGCGAGTGTGACAAGCTCTGTACTTGATCGTGAAACGCGAGTTTTGTACATAAAGCCTGCATTTGAGGTTCTTAACTTAAGAGGATTTTAACTCTTTCGAGACCTTTTGGACATAGATGTGGCAACCTCTATTTCTCAAACGCGGGTGTGGCAAACTCTGCGTCTGGGTTACCTCGTGTCTTTTATCTTGGACGCAGGTCTGACACCAAACTGCGTTCAGATCTACACTGGCCAACTCCGCGTCTGAAGTTCACAACTTTAATCGCGTCTGCTCTTCAGCTTTTTTGTTTCTGCCTTAACAAAATTTTAACTTTTTGGTTTTTGCTTCTTGCAGGTTCTGGGAGCCTCAGTCAGTCTTCCGCATCTTCGCTGGGCTCTTGGGAGAATATTTCGACCAGCGAGCTTGTTCGATTGGCGAGCATTCGAGGAATCAAAGCTCCTGTTCATGGGCGAGGAGGATTCGCGCGGTTAATGACATCCATCAAGGCCTTTTTGGACATGACACACCAGCACTGCCCCGGGTTTATCATGGTCACAGTAGGTATGGTGGTGGGTATGGTCCTCTTGCAGGTCACGGAAAAGAGGACGTTACTTGTAAGGTCTCGGATCCTCCCCTCACCAATCTTACCCCCAGAAGTGACATCGACGAAAAACCCATCCTCATTAGATGACTTTCTGGTGGTGGAGATGTTCATCAACGAAGGATTATGACCCACACTAGTTGTCGGGTGGAATCAGAATGTTCTTCTGCATTTTGACCTCGAGAAACACCATTGTTCACAGTGAGCGGTGAGCTTCTTGAATGTTTACATAATGCATCGTGATGTAACCAGCATCCGGTCGTCTCAACACTGATCAACTGTGACATGATTCAGTTGGAGAAAAGAAGAACCTTTCTTCGGCGCTCTTCCAAACATCTTGTATTTGGAGTGGGGTAGATATCTTGACGAGTGAGTGCAGCCTTTCGCTGAGAGAGAGGTACTTTTTTATACTCCTTTATTGTAACACTCAATCTTATTGTATAAGAGAGCGTCTTGTTCATTTTCATATGTTTGAATATTAATAAAACTGACACTTTTTCTTGTCTTCTTATATGTCTTGAATTTCTCTTTTTTTTTTTGAAAATCAGACACATAGAAGTAGGGACTCTTGACTTGATAGAAATGCGATAATTAACTTAACAAGTCAAAGTTTGAAAAATTTCATTTCGGGAATTCAAGATTACTGTCAGAGGTGTGATATTAACTTGACAGGAATGTGGGTCAGAGGTGTGATATTAACTTGACTCAATGGGAATTTCAGTTTCATTTGGGAAGACTGAAAACATAACTGTCATAGGTGTAATGTTAAACTTGACAGTGAAGGTAATGCTAGAGGTGTAATTTTGAACTTGGCATTGGTCATCTCGACTTTGATAGAGAAGTTTGAGCGAAAGTCATTGTCATAGGTGTATTGTTGAACTTAGCAATGAACTGGACGCTAGAGGTGTGATGTTAAACTTAGCATCGCTCATCTCGGCTTTGATACGAAAGCCTGAGGAAAAGTGACTGTCAGAGGTTTAGTATTGAACTTGGCAGCAACTTAATCACTATTAGAAGTGTGGTGTTAAACTTAACAGTAATTTGTCAGAGGTGTAATTTTGAACTTGATAAGAATTGGTTTGCGATAGGAGCAATTTTGAGGGCTTGTCATTCTATTGATGAGAATTGACAAGTGAAATTTGTAATGTCATAGGTGTAATTTTCACTTGACAAGAATTGATCTGCGATAGGAGCAATTTTGAGGACTTGTGACTCCATGTAGAGGAGAGACAAGTGAAGTTTATACTCATTAGGGAGTATTAAAATTTTTCATTATAGAGGTGTTGTGTTAACATAGCAATGATTGTATTTGTGGACCTACCACTCTATGAAAAAGAATTGGCAGGGGATTTTGGGTGAAAAGTAAAATGAACTGTCAGATGTTTAATATTAACATGACAATCGTTGATTTCCTAAGACATGAGAAATTTGCCGTTAGAGGTGTAGTATTAACATAACAGCGAGGATTACTATGAGTTTTGTTGTCAGAGGTTTAATATTAACTTGACTGAATCCACTGGGGATTGAAATATCCAGTTTGTCAGAGGTGTAATATTAACTTGACTGAATCCACGTTCATTTCATTAGGGAGATGAACACAATGTTTTTTTTTTGGCCCTACTATTCTGTGGGTGAGAATTGGTAGGAGATTTTGGAGGAGAGAATGGGACCAAGTCCCTTAGGATTTTTAGCAAACCCTCAGCTATCAACGGATTTGATGGGCCTTTACCAATCAGCGTTTGAGTTGGACTAGCCATGCTATTCCCCTCTGCATGATAAGTTGTCGAAGACTTCTGTTGGGCTTAAAGCTAACATTTTCCTCTATTCTTAGCCGTCCGAGGCGTCGGATGTCAGTAGAAGAGTAACTAAACTAAAACAAAAGTTTTACATTTTGTTCCTTCTTTAATATTTACATCATGCATCATGATGTAACGAGCGCTTGATTAGCTTGATGCTGATTGACCGTGATGTGATCCAGTAGAGGAAGAAAGCTTTTCTTTGGCGTTCATCTTGGATCTGGAGTTTCGATCAGAGGTGTAGTATTAACCTGATCAGGAGAAGAGTGATATCAAGCATAGTATTTATTCAAGAATTTTCCATTGATTGGCATCATGAGCGTACACCATCTGAGGTTATGAGGCGATATGCTTTATTTGAGTAGACCGACTCTATTACAAATGGTCCTTCCCATTTGGGCTGAAATTTTCCTTTAGTCTTATGCGTCATCACCATAGGTCTTCTAACAGCTAAGACAAGGTCTTCTTTCTTGAAAGTTTGCTCCTTGACTTTCTTGTTAAAGGCTCTGGTAATTCGAGCTTGATAGAGCTTGATTTGTTGTTGAGCTTGCAGGCGTTTATCGTCTAAAGCCTCTAGCTCTTGGAGTCGCAGTCGATGCTTCTCCTCATTTGTCATCTCTGCTGTCAAGGCGACACGTAGAGATGGGATTTGGATTTCTAATGGGAGTATAGCTTCACACCCATACACCAAGGAGAAAGGTGTAGCCTTCGTCGGGGTTCGAACCATCGTGCGATAAGCCCATAAGCATTCACCTAATTTGTCGTCCCAGTCACGTTGGCTTTTCGAAATGAATTTCTTGAGAAGCTTTCCAATAGTCTTGTTGAAAGCTTCCGCGAGGCCATTAGCGGCTGGGTAGTATGCCGTTGAGGACACAATCTAAATTCTGAACTTATTGCAGTACCTTTGAAAAGCTTGGCTGAAGAACTGGGACCCATTGTCATGAATGATCCGTCGTGGCACACCAAAGCGGTAAATGACGTGGTGTTTAACAAATTTGATCACGTCAGATGCCTTTACCTCCCTCAAGGGAATAGATTTAGCCCATTTAGAGAAGTAATCAGTTATAGCTAAGATGAACCGATGTCCCTTGGATGAAGGTGGGCTGATAGGGCCGACCACGTCCATTCCCCACATCTCAAATGGCTAGGTTAAGGTTGTAGAGCGAAGATTTTCTGGTGCTTGATGGATGAAATCACCATGGACTTAACAGGCATGGCATCGTTTGGCATAAGTGATGGCGTCCAGAATCATCGTAGGCCAATAATATCCCAGCCTTCGGATTCGATCTCCGAGTTTCGAACCGGGCTGATGAGCTCCACACATGCCATCGTGCGCTTCTTTGAGTACTTCATGTGACTCCTTTTGTGACAGGCAGTGGAGGAGGATCCTGTCATGCGATCGGCAATACAGTATTCGCGTGATCGCATTATAGTGGAATTTGGGGCTTTCCTTCTAATGGCAGTCGCCTCTTTGGGATCATCAGGAAGGATGTCATACAATGCATATTCGATGTACGAAAATCGCCAATCCCAGAGTTTTGGACCTGTTGAACTCTCTAAAGCTTCTTTGCCTTGACAGCCTCCTATCGGCTTTTGGTGATCTTCAAAAGCGGCTTTTGGGTGATGCAAGTCGTGACTGTAGACAAGTATTTTCTCTACTACTCCAGCTGGAAGGGCTAAGGAGGCAGCGAGAGATGCCAGTGCATCTGCGTACGCATTTTGCTGGCGTGGTACATGGTCGATGTAAAAGTTTCCAAACTTTTCGGCCATAGAGATAGTTGCATTGAAATAGGGTACTAAGTCTTCATGCCTGACTTCGTACTCTCCGCGAACTTGGTTAACGATGAGTTTAGAGTCACCGTATGCTTCGAGAATTTTAATGCCAATCTCATCGGCGATTTGCATTCCAATCAAGAGGGCATTGTATTCCGCTACAATGTTGGAACATGGCTCGATTAATGAGAATGCACGAGGGATCACATAGTTTTATGGAGAAACTAGTACTACCCACACTCTTGCTACGACATGCCCTCGTGGGCCTGTTCTTGATGCACCGTCGAAGAAGAGCTGCTATATCTGTCCTTCGAAAGACGTCTGGGTCAGACAAACTTCAGCAACCTCGTCTGGGAGATCCTTGTAAAGTTTGGTCACTCTTGGATCTAGATGTTCAGCCAGGAAATCTGCCACCGCTTATCCCTTCACGGCTTTTTACTGTAGAAAGCGTATCTCATATTGGGAGAACAGTATGGCCCATTTTTTCAGTCGACCATTTAGCGATGAAGGCTTCGTCATAAGCAACCTTAAAGGTTGACTTTTGATATAACATTTATAGTCTGGCCCACCAAGTAGTGTCACATTTTCTGGACGGCGAACACCAACGCCAAACATTCCTTTTCGATCGGGTTATACTGTTGTTCGGCTCCGATCATGGTCCTGCTCAGATAGTAGATTGCCTGCTCGTGTCCCTGATCATCATTCTTGGCTAGCAAAGCTCCTAAAGAATGATCCATCGCTCAAACATATATTAGGAAAGGTTTTCCCGCCACCGGAGCTGTAAGGACAGGTGGTTGCGTGAAGTATCATTTGATTTTTCTCGGGCGCTTGTTGGCAAGCATCATCCCAAATGAATGAGACGCCCTTTTTCATCAATTTGGTGAAGGGTTGGCATCTTCCGGAGATATTTAAGATAAACCTCCAGATGTATGCTAGTCGCCCTTGCAATCCTCTAAGCTCCCTGAGATTCCTTGGAGGTTGCATCTCTCAGACGGCACAGACTTTTTCTGGGTCTAGGTGAATTCCTTTGGATGTCATCACAAACCCTTGGAATTTACCGCGGGCTACCCCCCAGGAAAAATTTAATGGGGTTTATTTTCAACTGATATGTCCGCATGATTTCAAAAACTGTCTTCAGATCGGCTATATGGTCGCCCTTGGTGCGGCTTTTCACTGCAATGTCGTCAACGTAGCATTCCACTGTTTTACGCATGTGCTCGTGAAAAATTGCATTCATAGGTCTCTGATACGTTGCCCCTGCGTTCTTCAGTCCAAAGGGCATGACAGTATAACTATATACCCCTAGTGGTGTCCTGAAAGATGTGTGATTTTCGTCATCAGGGTACATCTTGATTTGATTATACCCTGAGAATTCATCCATAAAGGACATTCGCTCAAACCCGCACGTATTGTCAATCATGACATCCGTGATTGGGAGAGGGAATTCGTCTTTATGACAGGCTTCATTTAGATCGCAAAAATCGATGCAAATCTGGATCTTTCCATTTTTCTTGGTAACGGGGACAATATTGGCTACCCAATCAGGGTGTTGCTCCTTCCTAATGAAGACAGAGTTTATAAGCTTTTGGACTTCCGTCTGGATTACTTCCATTATTTCTGGACGGAACCGTCGCTGCTGCTGTTTGACTGGCTTCAAGTCTGAATTAATGTTAAGGCAATGCATAGCCACTCAAGGATCAAGCCCCGGCATGTCATTGTAATTCCAAGCGAAGACATCTATATACTCTCGCACAAGAGATATTAGATCTTCTTTCTCAGAAGGTGATAGGCTTTCGCTTATAAAGATGGGCTTAGGACTAGCCTCATCTCCCAGATTAATCTGGGTGACCTTATCTTCCGTGGGTGGTTCGCGTTGTCCGAAGCGAATATCCGGAGAGTATTTAGGTGTTTGATCTAAGGATCTGTATCAGACTGGATCATTTTTTCATTTCTGTCTTCCAGGTGGCTTGTTGAAACCATGTTTACTGAAAGTTCTCTGAAGATATTGCCGATGCTAACATCCGACTCCCATGATGACGTGCCCGATGAGTAATTATGGTATAATGACTCTTCAGACTCAAAGGCTGACGGAATTGGAGTTGACACATAGCCCAAACCCCTGTGAGTTCGATGGTATTAGTCAGGGGTCTTCCCTTTCGGAATGAAAGATCGAAGTAGTGTTCTTCTTCCTTTGCCAAAGTTCAAACCAGGACTGTTTGTTAGATCATACCCCATGCCCTCCATCATCCTGAGTACATTTGGCTCATAATGAGAGAACTGAGGAGATTCGTTTTCGCTTTCTGAGTCTTCACGAGACATCAATTCGAACTTAATTCTTCCGAAAAGAATTGATCTTTGGCCTTTGCGTCTTGCTGGGACCATGAATACTGATTCCTGCGCATCACCGACATTTTGGTACGTTTTGAGGGATGACCTCATTGGTACATGCAATGATGTCAGAGAATTCATTGCCAACCAGGGGTTATTATCCACCTCTGTACTAGTGTCTGATGGCACTGAATCAGAAGCAAACACAGAAAAGTAAGCCAAATTTAACTCTTTATTAATATACCACTCGCCTACATCGTCGGCAGTGTTATTAACATTGACCTTATTAATGCTCATTACAAGTGGCTTTAATTTCCACATGCACTCTTCTGGCTTCGTGTCAGCTTCATTACCAGAGTCTGGTTCCTCTAGCCGTTGTTTCTTATTCGTCTCCAGAGAGTCTTGGTACAGGAGGGAGTCTGTGAAATAGTTCTCTGCTCCCTTGAACGTATGCCTTTCGGCAATCAACTTTCGGACTTTCCCACTTTCGTCGATGTACTTCATGACTTGATGGGGAGTGGATGGGATGATGGAATTATGATGAATCCACGGTCGTCCAAGCAGCAATTGTACGAAGTGTCAGCGTTGATTACATAGCACGTCACTTCAGATCTTAGGTCCCCGATCTGGCATTTGAGCTTGATCTTCCCCATTGGGCGCGTACCATTGGCGTTGAAACCATAGATGATAGTTTGGGTGGGGCTCAATCGGTCGGTGGGGATCCCTAAGTGCTGCATGACCCGGCGAGGCATGTGCTCAACGCGGATCCTGGATCTACCTGAATGCGGATCACTTCAGATGATCCAATGTACCCCGTGAAGTATAGGGGCCGATCATGTTTTCCCTTGACCTGCATGTCATCTGACATGAAAGTGATGCAGGGAGCATTTTGGGAGGCATGGAGGAAGTCCTCTTCATCTTCCTCCTGTGATCCAGTCGGGATCTGGGCCATGAAAACCTCAGCATTAGCTAGGGCTTCCCTCAGCACTTCTCTTGTTGACTTTGATAGTCTCAGGAGCTCGTAGAGGGTGATCCTGGCCAGGATATTGGCCAGTTAAGCCAAGACGTCAAAACGGTAAGGTGTTGTGGATCCTTCCGCGTTGTCCTTTAGGAGAGCCTTGGAAAATTGAAGCTCTTTTTTGCTTCTCCACCGGTTGCTTTGCGGAGGGTTTGGCTGGCTCTGTAGTAGGTTTAGGAGAGCTTGCCACCATGTCATCATACTTCTTTAAATACGACTGACCCGAACGAGTTTCTGTCACGAGTGGTTTATTGAGTTCTGCGACAAGGACGATTGTTTCCTCTTCTGAATCGGTTAGTGCGGGAACATCAGTTTCTGCTTCTCGGGAGGAAGCGCACACCACATTACAGGATGAAGATTTCGCCTTGCCGTTGGACTTTCTGTTGGTAACAGTAATCCACTATTGGCCATCCACCATGTCGGGATGAACCCACATAATTTCTCCCTGAGGTGTAAGGATAGGCACAAGACCTTTCACCTGCTGATGGTGTGGTCCGTATTGATCATTCTTAGTTCCCCTTTCGGGATGGGAACTACTCCGGCTGGTGCTGGAGCCTATTTTTCAAACTGAAGAAATGATGTCAAATTAGCCGTCACTTTCTTCTACTCTGGACGGAGCTTTAGCACTTCCGCATCGATCAGAGCTTGAAGGATATCTTTGAAGACGTAACAGCTCTTGGTGGGGTGCCCTAACATCCTATGATACAGGCGATAGTTAGGATTGTCGGACTTGCCGACTTCTTCAGGACGTCTAGCTTCAGGAAGCTTTAATCTATTGCTCTTAATAAGTAACTTGAACAACGAATTGACATGCTCGTCTTTGAAGGAATACTGCTCGTTGGCACATGGCTGACTTGAAGAACCACCTCCCTTGGCCGGCTGAGATTTGATGGGGGATTTTATTTCTATCGCCAACGTATCTTTTCTTTTTGATTGAAAAGATATTTCTGGCGCGCGCCTTGTCGACTTCTTGGGTCGGGGCTTGTTTTCTTCTGCCCTAACCCTGGCGATAATTTCTTCAGCCTGTTCACCTTGCTGAACCAATTGCTTTCATGTGCGGCTTTCAGCAACCCCTATCTAGGCTAGGAGTGAAGTTTGTAGATTGTGGCGGCATGTTTCTACCAGGGTGGCCTGGGTTATTCCTCTAGGACCTCGGAGCGCCATATTTTGAAATCTCTCCACAAATGTTTTGACTGACTCTCCCTTTCGCTGCTTTGTTGCCAGGAGAGTGGGCATTGTAATTTCCACGTCGTCTTCAAAGAAGCGTGTCAGGAAGAGCTTTTCCAAATCACCCCAGTTTTTGATGGAGCCTTCTGATTGTTACACATATTTGCATTTTATACCACCTTTATACCTTGCATATTGTATATTAAATGTGATTTTTAATCCCTAGTTTCTCTATTTTTGCAGATCCACACTTTAAAGAGAAGAAGTCATTAACCACTTTAATTAGTGATAATTAAAGGGGTTAAATCAAAAAGAGCCAAAAAGATCAAATCAGATCTCACAAGATCCGCGCGCCAATTGGAGAATCCAAGTAGTCCACGTGGCTAACTACCCAACTACCAAATCCTTCCAGAAAATCTGGGCCCAACGGCCCAGATTCTGCCGCAGATTCCGGGATTTTCCGCGTATCTGCGGCAGTTGAGAGGCCGTTGGGGCCCGGATTTTGTGGCAACCACCAAGGCTCCAGAAGCTTCCCAAAAATGTCTATAAATAGGTGACCAGGGTTCGTGCGTGCAGGCAGTGAAGAGAGAGAGAAAATTAGGGATTTGTTGTAATTTTTGTTCTAGGTTTTTAGTTCTCTTCTCCTTCCTCCTTGAGTTCTAGACAAATTGAGAGAGAGATTTCAGTTTGAGAGCTTGTAATCAAGAGAGTGACACTCTTGAATCAAGGATTCATCAATGGAGCTTTCATCTTCTCTTTGCAAGACTTGAGTATGCTTTCTTTTCATATGCTTTAATTTCTTGCATTTAATTCTAGTTCTAGTTTAATTGCTTAGATCTTTGCTTTTTATGGAGAATTATAGCTTTGTTATTAGTCTAATGGAGGGCTAAGTTCTTGTTGCATGGCTAGCTAAGACTCACCTAGCTACTACTATCTCTTGGTTGATTGTCTACTTCAATTCTTGCATAATTCTATGTTTCTTGTGAATTCCAATGAAGTATGGTTGTATCCTTTGGTAATGGCTTGTTAGATCTCCATATGAATTATGTGCCTCTTATAAGAGCCTTTGATGAAACATAAGGATGGATCACCAAGGATGTGTCACTTGTGTAGCAAGATCAACTCATGTACTTCAAGCTAACTTTGTAGTTAAGCTATGAATGTTCAAAAGAGTTTTTGATTCTTCTAACCCTAGCACTAATTGAGTACTAATCCTAGAGTTCCTCAATGAACATCTATTAAGAGAGCCTATGATTCAAGATGAGGCTTCAAGTTAACAACAAAGGAACACTAGTCTTCAACAAGGGAAACAACACTTGAATATGCAAGCTATCTTCAATTGCCTATGATTCAATATGAGGCAATCTTGCAATCAACATAGAGTTAGTATGTTAGCAATGAGGTGTAGTTAGGCTAGCCATGTATCTTTCTATCAAAAGAGTTTACACACTTTCTTCTAGCATTCTTTTCTTTACATTACACTTCATTCTTTTCATTTCTTTTTCCACAATTTAATTTCTTTTTCCACAATGAACCAATCCACCATTTCTTGTACATTTCTTGCAATTGTGTAATTAACAAAGAAGAGATTTCGTTTCTTTTTCTCACTCATATCGTAACGCTTCTACGCTAGCTCTCCTTGTGGTTCGACTCGGTATAGCTATATGCTATAGCGAAAGATTGGACAAGGTATATCAATTACATATTTGAAGTGAACAAGATCAAAGGTGAACTCTAAACCTTATCTTTAATACCTAATTCTTGTGCAAGAACTTCATATACCTTGTTGATATCCAACCAATTTTTGGCGCCGTTGCCGGGGAGAGCAACGGTATTTTTAAAAGTGAGAAACTAAACGATATATCTTCTCTGTTGCAGGTACAGGTTGAAGATTCAGAAATTTTTGCACATCAGAAACATACAAGTGGACCTGGGCCTCTGCTCTCGAAAGCAGAGACCAGGATCCCTCCAAAGTGCCGCAGATTCCTGGCTTTTGCCGTAGAATCGCGGCACAGAGGAGTTCACTACTAATCTGTTTTCTGCAGGGCTTTGCTCTCTGCTAATTACTTCTGCTGATATACCTGAAATCTTGTATTCTTCACCTGATATTTGCTAATCAACAGTAAAAAATTTGGTATAAATTGTTAAAAATTGTTTAGACATCTTGCATTATAGGCACGTGTCTTTCAATTACTTTACATTTACTGTTGAAGAGCGCGGGGGACAAGGTACGTACGCATAAGCATATAGACTAGGATTCACTCGTTATTTGATTTAATTAAGCTTTGAGTGATCTTTGGTTGTTTACATCGTACACTTGTACGAATCAACTCTAAGGGCAAATCCCATAACCAAGATAAGGTGGGGATTTTATCACCCCTTCCTTAGCCCACAAACCATTTTCCCCACGTACTTACAATCCTAAGCTTCTAAATAAAAAATTGCTAGACGATGGCCCTAGGGACATCCGGACTCATCTAGGAGATTTTCCTACGGGGGAAAAGTGTTGGTGTAACACCCCGCTCCGGAATACGTACTTAGTTGCGTATTCAGATTTTTGATCGTATTTTTTTTTTGATTTACCTTCTGTACTTATTTTGTATTATGAATTGTTTATATGATTGTTTTGTCTTAAATTTGGATTCGTGGACTCGGAGTCAGCCCTAGTCTTAACCGAAGACCCGATCCTAGTGTATTACTCGATTTGGTCTTTCCGGTATTCTGATTTGACCGATTTCTGTTTCAAATATCATTTTCCAATATTATATATTTTATATGATTTTCTAGAATTTTCCTCAATTAAAAAGAATATCTTCAAAACCGGTGTCGGCCAGTGCCGCTGACCGATTCCCGGATTTTTAGTTTACAAACGGTTTAGAATTTCTAAAAGTTCCTTTAGACATTATTTCTTAAAATCGTATTTCTTACCTAAATACTTTTTCTGGGAATTTTATGAATTTATGAAAATTCCATCGGAGTCGGTAACTAACTGATTCCGGGATTTTTTAGTTTTAAAACTATAAAGTATTTCTTAAAACGGATTTCACTATGAGTCTTAGAATATTATTCTTGATTTTTGGTAATTTTTGCGAGTCGTTCCGAGACACTTGAATTTCGGACGATTCCGGTATTTTCCCGAAAGATTTCCGCATCCGCAACCGAATCCCGGGAATCCGCCACTTTCATTATTTTCATTTTCTCTTCCAAGAGAATAATTTCCCTTTTCCATTTTCTTTTCCTTTTCCTATTTTCTTTCTTTCCTTCCTCCACAATCCACAAGAATTCCAATTTCCCAAAATTCCATTTTCTCCCAAATTTCCAATAAACTCCACACACTTCCACCAACTTCCTCATTAAATGCCCTCTTTTTCTCTCTCTTCCATGGCCAGCCAAGTGTGTCTAGGAGAGACACCTCACCTCCCCTATTTACAAAAACCCCCCTCTCTTTTAATTATTTGCACCTCCTTCACAAAATCTAAAACCTATAAATACTTTCCTTCCCCTTTCTTTATTCATTTTCACTTCATCTTTCTCTTTCTTCTCTTCACCAAAACCCTAACCTCCAACATCTCCTTCACCTCCACCACCTCCGCCGGCGCCTCCGGCCACCACAACTCCGGCGAGAGACCCCGAGCTCCGGCCACCACTTCTTCTCACCAACACCAACAACAAAACCTCCAACCTCCACTTTCTTCTTCATCATCAACTTCCATCACTACCACCATCACTCCATCACCTTGTACTCTTTTAGGTAAGTGTTCTTCTTCACCAAGCCTTGGATAATTCTTAGTATACTTGTGTCTTCAAATCATGTAATTTGATCATCAAACAAAACCATCACAAATCTGTTCTGTGTGCTGTTTCCAGTCGATTAGTCGACTTGACCTAAGGACTAGTCGACTTGAAACCCTTAGTTGAAACGTAACCTTTTCTAGAACACAGTTTTAGTCGACTTACCTTAATTATTAGTCGACTATAAATCACTGTTAGTCGACTACCCATTCTATCCTAGTCGACTAACTTTTCCTGAAACCAAAACTCAACTCTCTGTTACTCAGTATTAGTCGACTTAACGTATCTGTTAGTCGACTTGAGATCACTGTTAGTCGACTACCCTTTCCACCCTAGTCGACTAACTTTTCCTGAATCAGAAACCTAACTCTCTGGAACCCAGTTTTAGTCGACTATACCAGACTGTTAGTCGACTAACCCCTTTATTAGTCGACTACTCTTTCCACCTAGTCGACTAATTTTGGCTGTCTGTTATAGTTGATTTCTTTCTTGAATATGAACCATATCCTTGAGTCTTATATCATATATTGGTATTGCTTGACTTGTCTATTGACAAACATCATCTTCCCTTCTCTCTTTCTCTCTCCTCTTCACTCTACATATTTATATATCATATATTATGGCGCATCCCGAATTCCGTGGATTTCGGACCTTTCGGCGTTTCTGGTGATTCAGGCGAGTGTTCTCGCTCGCTACCCTCTTGCTCCCTATTTCATTGATTATGCAAATATTCTCGTTCTAGTCTCCATGTATTTTATTTCATGTTCTATATCTTTTACTGTTTTATACTATGCGTGGCCGACCCTTCGTGGTCGTTGTACTTTGGGTTACTTTTATGTTACCTTGCCATACCATTACTTCAGACCTGTCAGTTGCATGCTTCTATTTAACACATGTATATCACCTGGCATCTAGTGTGTTATCACCTGACCACCATGCATGCTATTATTTGGCAAGACCCTCTTGTTATGTCATGACTTACCCAGACTATTATCAATCTCTTGTCATGTTTGGTTGCTTGTTAAATATCATCACCTTATCATGCTATCTCTTGACACCAAGCATGATGCACCTGATTCTGATATAATTATCACGATAACGGGAATGTAGTATCTGGTCTCCTGTTATGATTCCAGTTATGATTCTTGTTATGTATTCCAGTTATGATCCTGCTCATTCCGAAATCTGGTAATTATGTTAATAAACCAAAAAAGGATAACTTGCACGGGGAATGGGAGGAAGTGATGGATGCCGGAATGATATCTTGCTTATAGTAATGGAATAAAATATTGGCGGTACGTGTTAGTGGGACTCAGGGCCCACAGGAGATGCGTGTTAGGGGGACTTAGGGCCCTCAAACTGGTCCCGGTGTACGGGAACTACTATAAGAAGCTCTATCAGTTCTCCATCTATTTCCAATAACAACCTTGTTTTACTCGGATATGGATCTATGTGCGTTGGGACGCTAGTTCACATAGCTAGATATCAGGGTAAGACGAGTAATAATAAAGTGTCGTAATAACCGGCTCTTTAAGTTGTAAGTAGAGGTATGTGGAATGGGACGCATACTAAAGCCTGCAACTTAAACGGCTATGAATCTGTGATGTGCCTTACCATAATTACTTGTTCCGGACTTTATACCGGATTTCCTGTTTTATGAGTATTATGTTATGACCACCTTGTAACTCAGGTTGTATGTGCTTAGATTACGATGATATGAGATAAAGGTATATAGATGAGGGTTTCCTTGTTTGGATTATTCCTTCGATGTACTAGTCTCATAGAATCGTGATCTAAAACCATACAATCAGATTTACTCGTCCTTGGTTTTATTCGAATTTCCTATTTTATGATTATTATGCCACACCTGTTCATATCTGCTCTAACCTATCTGCCCCTGAGTATTTCTTACTTGATATCATTTGTTATATGCATACTTGTACTCACCCTGCTTCGCCACTTGGTATTAGTACTACTCGCCTGGGGAGTATCATTTGACTCCCCTGGATCCTCATGTCCAGGTCATGGAGCTTGGAGCGTGTAGATTCTCCCCCTTGCGGATCAGAGTAGCGCAGCGGTAGCGTGGATCCCCAGCCGATCATCCAGAGCTCCATCCTTCCAGGCCCCCTTGTGAGTCTCTCGAGTTTTCTTTTAAACTCGTGAGTGCCTTTCATACTGTTCATACTTGTATATTTCCTTGTATTCTCGCATTTGCGCATATTAGTGATGTGATATTCATGTAATATTGGATCACTTCTGGTGATAACTCTGTGATTGTATTCATGTGTTGGAATGTATAATGCACCACTTACTTCCGTACTCTGATTCTTGTCTGTACTGATGTTTAGCGTATATACGGGAGGGTAGTTCTGACCTACGTATATACGTTGCAGTGACGTCTCCGTATCCGCCAGGATCGGGGCGTTACAGTTGGAAAGTGACTTTTGTAAAATCGGTGTCTAGGAAAAGGGTTGAGGGCCGAAAGCCCGAAGATTATTGGTTACTTAATTAAGGAACGTCTTCGGACGGAAAACCTCCCAACAACCTTACCCTTCCCTGGCTGATTTGCTTATAGTCAGTGTCTACACTGAACCTCCTTTGGACAATCTACAGTTAGGAGTCGTCTAGGGCAGGAAACTTAGAAGCTTGGATTGATTTTTTTCTTTTTCTTGATTGTTATTTTTCATTTTCCGACTGTGTGAAAGGTGCACGTTGATTGTGTAATTGTATGCGAGAGTGGTATCGAGAACCAATTTCTTCTAGGCTTGTGAGAACTTCTACACTGCCACATACACCACCACTCGACACAATCATGACCAATAACGTGTCGCTGCAGGACAAGTTCTATCCTATCCGCACATCAATTCCTTCTTGTATTCTCCTCCCGGACACTAATGACCATAATTTTGAGTTGAAACCTCAGTTCATAAACACTCTTCCACGATTTCATGGATTAGATTCTGAGGATGCTTACGTCTTCATACGAGAGTTTGAAGAAGTATGCCTCATGATGAGGATTTCCCAGTTGACAGAGGATGCTGTAAGACTTAGATTCATCCCGCTTACACTAAAAGATATTGCAAAGAAGTGGCTGTACAGTCTTCCTGTCAGCTCAATCTCTTCATGGGATGAGTTCGTTAAGGTCTTCTTAAAAAATTCTGTCCTATCCATAAAACAGCCCTCATGCGTAAGAATATAATGCAATTCAAACAAGAACCCAATGAGCCGTTCTGGAAGTACTTTGAGCGCTTTAAGGACCTAGTAGCCCTGTGTCCCCATCATGGTATAGAGAAATGGCGCCAATGCCAGATTATCTATGATGGACTGGACTATCAGACTAAGACTCTCCTTGAAACTATGTGTCAAGGAGAATTTCTTAAAAAGGATGAAGACCAGGGTTGGGACCTTTTTGAGGCTCTAGCGGAGAAAACTATCCAGTGGGAATCCTGCTCTGAGAAACCCACACCAACAACTTCCAGAACTGGTTTACATTCTATAGGATCCTCGATAGCTGCAGAGGCTAAGATAACTCAGTTGATGAAGAGGATTGAATTGCTAGAATCCAGGGAAAATTCTGTTGTTAGTCAAGTCAACCCATCATCAGTAGCTAGCCCATCATCTATGGCTAGCCCTGCACCTATAATCCACCCGGGTTGTACTTACTGCCATGATTTGAATCATGTGTTGGAAGAGTGTCCAGTGTATTACTCTCAAAATTTTCAGGAGAATACGAATGCAATGAACACCAGACCCACCTACAATCCTTACTCCAAAACCTATAATCCTGGATGGCGAAACCATCCGAACTTCTCTTGGAGTCAGTCTGGCCCTGAGCAGCCGAGACAACCATTTCCACATCAACAATACCCTGCTCAGGCACATCCACCGATTTACCACCAAAACCCACCAAATTTCAATTCATATCATAGTCCACCCAGATTCCAACCATATCAAAATTCTGTGCCATATCAAGCTAATTTTCAACCCCAGTATCAACAACAATAACAGCATCAACCACCCAATCCTTCAGATAAGAAAATTTCCGAATTGGAGAAAATGATTGAAACCTTGTCGAAAACCCAAGCAGCTATGATGAACAATCAGCAGCAGGATATGAATAAACTGCAAATCCAAATAGGACAGTTGGCTAATTTCCTAACTGAAAGGCAAAAAGGAATGCTGCCTAGGTAACCTGTGCCTAATCCCAAAGCTCATTTTCCTCTGCATGAAGTTGAAAACTCGGGACCTAGCCAAAGCCAATGCCAAGCCATTCATATCCTTAGGTCTGGGAAACATATAGACAATAAGGTTTCAAATCAGTCTCCAAAATCTGTGCCAATACCACCACCTTCTGTTCCAATCCAACCCATGCAAAATAGTTCTTCTTCGAGTTCACAACCATCCACATCCTAGTCTAAAGGAAAAGAGAAAGTTGATGAGCAAACATATAAGCCTGTTGTACCCTTTCCAAACAGGCTCAATAATCATAAGAATAATGCTCACATGGAGAAGATAAGAGAGATATTTAACCAAGTACAAATCAATGTCCCTCTCTTAGATGCTATTCAACAGGTCCCATCATACGCCAAGTTTCTGAAAGAGATGTGTACTAAGAAGAGAAAGGCAAATGTCCCTAAGAAAGTCTTTTTGGCTTCCAACCTGAGTGAATTGCTTAATGGTCCAATCCCTGTAAAGTACAAAGATCCAGGGAGCCCTACCATTTCTTGTATCATAGGGCAGACCACTGTAAATAGGGCTTTGCTAGACTTGGGCGCAAGCATCAATCTTCTTCCCTTTTCCGTATACCAGCAGTTAGGGTTAGGCAATCTTCGTCCAACCCAGATGACCATACAGTTGGCTGACCGCTCTGTAAAGATTCCCAAGGGGGAGATTACAGATGTTTTGATACGGGTCGGGGAATTCATTTACCCCGTGGACTTTGTCGTTCTTGAGACACAACTCGTACACAATCACAGAGCGCAGACACCTGTCATTCTAGGACGTCCTTTCTTAGCCACCGCGAATGCGATCATCAACTGCCGAAATGGATCAATGCGGCTGACGTTCGGAGATATGACGAAGGAGGTGAATGTCTTCCATCTGGGGAAGCAGCCAAGGGATGTGGAACATGAGTCTTTTGATGTAAACTTGATAGAGGGATAAACCAGCGAACACGTGGAGGAGATGGAATATGAATCTGAAGTGGAATTTGAGTTAGAATCTGATGACCTAACTCTTGATCAAATTGTTGAAAGGACTACTAATTCTACCCCTATTCTTCCCTTGCACCATGAGCAATCATTGATAGATCCAGTCCCTTCTACTGAGTTTAAGGTTCTTCCCGACCATCTCAAGTACAAGTACTTGGGTGAGAAAGAGTCCTTTCCTGTTATCATTGCATCCAATCTCACGGAACAACAAGAAGAGGACCTTCTGAAAGTGCTAAGGGAAAATAGAGAAGCCATTGGTTGGACCATGGCTGATATTAAGGGGATTAGTCCTACTATTGTCCAACATAGGATTCACTTAACGGAAGATGCCAAGCCTAAACGAGACCCACAGCGTCAACTTAACCCTATTATGCAAGAAGCTGTTAGAGCTGAGATATTGAAACTATTAGACAATGGGATTATTTATCCCATATCTGATAGTCAATGGGTAAGTCCTGTTCACGCTGTGCCTAAGAAAGCTGGCTTTACTGTTGTGGAGAATGAGAATAAAGAATTAATACAAACACGTCTTCCAACGAAGATTCGAGTTTGTATTGATTACAGGAAACTAAATAGTGCCACACGTAAAGACCACTTCCCACTTCCGTTTATTGATCAGATGCTGGAGAGATTGGCGGGGCACGAGTATTACTGTTTCCTGGATGGATATTCAGGATATAATCAGATCCCAATTGCTCCCGAGGACCAAGATAAGACAACCTTCACCTGTCCGTTTGGAACATTTGCATACCGAAGGATGCCCTTCGGCCTTTGCAATGCTCCAGCAACGTTTCAACGTTGCATGTTGAGCCTGTTCTCGGACATGGTGGAGAAATTTTTAGAAATTTTTATGGATGACTTTTCGATATATGGGGATTCATTTGAGCAGTGCTTGTACCATCTGAAGTTGGTTTTGCAACGATGCACGAAAAAGAATTTGACACTTAATTGGAAAAAGTGTCATTTCATGGTCAAGCACGGAATTGTACTGGGACACAAGATATCAAGAATAGGAATCGAGGTTGACAAGTCGAAGGTGGAGGTTATTACCAAGCTCACTGAACCACAATGTTTAAAAGACATTAGATCTTTCTTAGGGCACGCTGGTTTCTATAGGAGATTCATTCAAGGGTTTAGCAACATTGCGAGACCTTTGACAAATCTCCTAGGGAAAGATGTACCCTTCATTTTTGATGAGGAATGTCACAAATCGTGGAAAGAGCTTAAGGATAGACTTGTCTCTGCGCCGATCATCTCTGCACCAGACTGGACCAAACCGTTTGAGATCATGTGTGACGCCTCTGACTTTGCTATAGGCGCTGTTTTAGGACAGCGTATTGATAATAGGCAGCACGTGATCTATTATGCTAGCAGAACGCTAAACGATGCCCAACTCAATTACACGACCACTGAAAAGGAATTTTTAGCGGTTGTTTTTGCGTTGGAGAAATTTCGACAATATCTGCTAGGGTCCAGGACCATAATTTTTACTGATCACTCCGCCCTGAGGTACTTGATGCAAAAGAAGGACGCTAAGGCAAGATTGATTCGATGGATCCTTCTTTTGCAAGAGTTTGACTTGGAGATAAAAGATAAAAAGGGCGTTGAGAACGTGGTTGCGGATCATTTGTCAAGAATCCCGAACGCACCTCATGAGAAAATACCGATTAATGAAGACTTTCCTGACGAGCACATTCTCGAGATACATGGAGAGCCCTGGTATGCCGATATAGTGAATTACCTGGCTACCAGGCAAATTCCTTCCCATTGGTCAGGACAAGACAAACATCGTTTCCTGAGACAAATGCGGTTCTTCTTTTGGGATGAACCGTATTTATTTAAGTACTGTCCTGACCAAATTATACGGAGATGCCTTCCAGAGGATGAACATCAGAGTGTTTTGACATTCTGTCACAAGTTAGCTTGCGGTGGACACTTTGGTCCATGGAAAACTGCGGAAAAAGTGCTTCAGAGTGGATTCTATTGGCCCACTCTCTTTAAGGATGCCTATACCTTTTGCAAGCTTTGTGATAGATGTCAAATGACGGGTCGTATTACACAAAGAAACATGATGCGCCTCACACCCATCTTGGAAGTCGAAATTTTCGACCTCTGGGGCATCGATTTTATGGGACCCTTTCCTCTGTCCTACGGTAACCAATACATCTTGGTAGCCGTAGATTATGTTTCTAAGTGGGCTGAAGCGATTCCTACACGGACAAATGACAACCAAGTTGTCATTAAGTTTTTAAGAGAGAACATCATTTCGCGCTTCGGAGCCCCCCGTGCGATACTGAGCGACAATGGGAGTCATTTTTGCAATAGGGCTTTTGAAGCCTTGATGCGGAAATACTCCATTACTCATAAACTATCCACGGCTTATCATCCTCAAACCAATGGGCAAGTTGAGGTAACAAACAGACAGATAAAACTCATTCTGGAGAAAACTGTAGGACAGAATCGTAAGGATTGGTCCATCAAACTGACTGATGCCTTATGGGCATACAAGACCGCTTACAAGACTGTCCTCGGTATGTCCCCGTACAGAGTTATATTTGAAAAACCATGTCATTTGCCCGTTGAGTTAGAACACCGTGCACTATAGGCTTTAAAGCAGCTGAATCTAGATTTGGATAAAGCTGGTGTTCTAAGGAAGCTGCAGCTATCCGAGCTTGAAGAGTTACGAAACGAGGTATACGATAACACTCGGATCACGAAGAACAGAACCAAGCTATTTCACGATAGATCCATTCACAGGAAAATCTTTGTTCCTGGACAGAAGGTTCTGTTATACAATTCAAGACTCCACCTTTTCCCTGGCAAGTTGAGGACCAGGTGGTCAGGGCCATTTATTGTTCAAACTGTCTTCTCTCATGGTGCAGTCGAGATTCTTGACCCAGCTAATGGCAACAAATTTACTGTTAACGGTCAACGTCTCAAGCCATTTTTTACCACGGAAGATATGTCACACGAAGTTCACGAATTGGGTCTTTGTGACCCAGTTTATTTGTGACATTTTCATCTGTATAGTTCCCTGCATACTTTCCTGAATATCATTTTGGGGTCCACATTTGTAAATACTTTTCTTTTACACTTTTTGTAAATACAATTTTTTTTTTTAGGATTTTTTGTTTATTTTAGTTTCACATTCCTAAGAATTCTCTTTCCTTAGGATTCTTTTTCAAATTCCTTTGACCAAGGGTTGTAATATTACCTTTGACCTAGGGATATTTTTGGAAGTCCCTTTTTACCTACCCCTATAAAAACACTCTTTACTTGCCTCTTCTCCCTCAAACGCCGAATCCCTTCAGATCTGAGAAGCCTCTTCCAAACCCGACCTCTGTCAAAATTCCCTTCCCCAGATTCTTCAACTCTGCCGCAAAAACCCTTTCCTGGCCGCAGATCCACTGCATTCCGGCCATCTCTCGTGTTCAGAAAAAGTCTGCTCGGCCGATTTCCTCTGCTGGTTGTAGATCCAGAATAACTTTTTCAACCTCTTTCCCGAGTGCCTTCTGCACTGCTGTTTGGATTTCCCCCCAAGATCTCCGGGGGTGGTTTGCAACTTTCTCTCTCTAAATCCTTTGTGTTACAATTCCTTAGCATAGATGGCACCAAATTTGTATGTGGAAAGAGATTTTTCAGTGCTATTGAATGATAGTATGGGATATGGACATATTTTAGTGGATAGGATACGTTCATGGAGTTGGTATTCATTAGTCTATGATAATAACGACTATGATGTGTATTATTGCCCCGAGCTTGTCACGACATTTTACAATGCAATTGATTATGCATCTGTGCACCATGACACGTACCAATTTGTATCGCACATGCCATTCGGTGACATCTTTGTCACCATTCCACTTATTGCTGAATGCACAAATGTCCCCAGTTATCCCCACCACAGCGAACCCCTACCATTGATCGATTACATGCCTATCATGGGGGCTCGCTGTACAATTCAGGATCATGGGCTCAAAGCCAACACGACCTTTCGAAATGTTCATTGCGTTGGACGATGGGTCCAACGCAACATTTTTGGAATTGAGCACCAATCTTCCTTCAACAGGCCCGTGTTACAAGTAATTCATGATTTAATGACACAAAACCACACGGTCTGTTTAAATAGGGCTATCTTCCGTGCTATTATTGACAACTCCTCCCGCACTCGGGGAGCAAAGCATTCTCATGCCATACTAATCACACGTCTGTGTAGACATTTCCTATCAGATGCTGTCTTTAATTCATTTGACCAAGTGCCTGTTACTATAGAGAGACCCACAAGTTCTTATAATAGCTGCTTGCACGCACTCTGGACACCTAGTGCACAGCTAGAGGATTTACCTGTGGAGTCTTCCTCGGAGGAGAGTTTGGAGGAAAGAGATGAACCACAGTTTTGGAGGCAGGAGCCCCCCACCGATACACGTTCCTTCATGTCCACCATCTGGAAGGACATGAAGAAGATTTTTAAGGGGCAGGTGAGGTTGAGGAAGAAGGTGGAGGAGGAATCATCCAGGTTATCCTCCAGGTTAGATGATATTGAGGCGACGTTGAGGAGGACACAGTCGGCAGGACCCAGTGCTACTGCGGGTCCAAAGAGGAGGAGGGAGTGACTTTTTACCTTACCTATTTCATGCATCATTTTTATCTTGCATACATTGAGGACAATGCATGAGATAGGTATGGGGGGTATGTACTAACATAGGACTTTTTTTATTTTTTTTATAGGATTTTATTTTTTTAGGTCTTCCATTTTATTTTTAGATTTTATCTTTTCTTTTAGATTTTCCACTTTCTTTTTAGATTTGACTTTTCTTTTAGAAAAATAAAAAAAATAATAAATATAAAAAAAAACTTTTTGAAATAAGAGACAAAGTTTTGATCTATTTTTAAGAAAATTAAGATGTATCTTAGAAATTAAGAAAGCCTTAATTATGACATCTTAAACCTAGTTGAAATAATAGATCTTGTTTGAAATTATAGGATAAGTAAGTAAAATTGGGGAGATATTTTTATCTTGAATTAAGCCTTAGATAGTAAGCACTTCACACTTACACAATTTTTGGGATGGAAACAAAGACCTGAAATGCCAAAAAAAATATATAAAAAAAAAAGAATAAAACATCACTTATTAAGCTGGATAACTATGCCTCAAGAAGCATGGTTACTCACGCCTAACGGTGATCTCACTTATTAAGCTGGATAATTGTGCCTCAAGAAGCATGGTTATTCACGCCTAACAGTGATCAAAAAGAATAATCCCCTTTAGTTTTGTGGCCTTTTTCACTCGAGTCCTTTAACCCGAGGGATGTTTTCTCATCTGATGCCCTAGAACCATCTGGTTTGGGAGTCATCGGTTATAGGCTCGCTACATGGGTGAACTAGAAAGCCTAAGAAAACTAAGGGAAGAAAAAAAAAGAAAGAATAAATAAATGGCTTTATGGTTAGAGTTGAAATCCCAGAAATTTTCACTGAACACGGTGTGCATACTATCTAGGTTTTATGAAAGATAAAATATTCAATCCAATTTTGAATTCTTACCTTAATTAAGAACAAGATCTTGCATGGAGACTAAGTTTAAGGAAGAATGATTATAGGTGGACTTATGACCTTAGATCACTTATATTTTTGCAAAAATAGTTCGAAAACATGTCTCTCTTTCAAAATGCATTTTCAAAACACTAACATTTGTTTTCTTTTTTATGGATTTTGTGGGTGCAATCCGCTGAAAACCCTCAGGAGACAACACTCCTCCTCTAGGGTAACCTAGAGGTTTAACGGCTTGTTGCACATGCTCAGTGCAATCGTGTCACCTACGAAAGTGGTGTAATAATTAGTTAGGATTTTATTTTTTCTTTTCTTTCATTTTTGCTCGAGGACGAGCAAAAGCTAGGTATGGGGGTGTGATTGTTACACATATTTGCATTTTATACCACCTTTATACCTTGCATATTGTATATTAAATGTGATTTTTAATCCCTAGTTTCTCTATTTTTGCAGATCCACACTTTAAAGAGAAGAAGTCATTAACCACTTTAATTAGTGATAATTAAAGGGGTTAAATCAAAAAGAGCCAAAAAGATCAAATCAGATCTCACCAAGATCCGCGCGCCAATTGGAGAATCCAAGTAGTCCACGTGGCTAACTACCCAACTACCAAATCCTACCAGAAAATCTGGGCCCAACGGCCCAGATTCTGCCGCAGATTCCGGGATTTTCCCGCGTATCTGCGGCAGTTGAGAGGCCGTTGGGGCCCGGATTTTGTGGCAACCACCAAGGCTCCAGAGCTTCCCAAAAATGTCTATAAATAGGTGACCAGGGTTCGTGCGTGCAGGCAGTGAAGAGAGAGAGAAAATTAGGGATCTGTTGTAATTTTTGTTCTAGGTTTTTAGTTCTCTTCTCCTTCCTCCTTGAGTTCTAGACAAATTGAGAGAGAGATTTCAGTTTGAGAGCTTGTAATCAAGAGAGTGACACTCTTGAATCAAGGATTCATCAATGGAGCTTTCATCTTCTCTTTGCAAGACTTGAGTATGCTTTCTTTTCATATGCTTTAATTTCTTGCATTTAATTCTAGTTCTAGTTTAATTGCTTAGATCTTTGCTTTTTATGGAGAATTATAGCTTTGTTATTAGTCTAATGGAGGGCTAAGTTCTTGTTGCATGGCTAGCTAAGACTCACCTAGCTACTACTATCTCTTGGTTGATTGTCTACTTCAATTCTTGCATAATTCTATGTTTCTTGTGAATTCCAATGAAGTATGGTTGTATCCTTTGGTAATGGCTTGTTAGATCTCCATATGAATTATGTGCCTCTTATAAGAGCCTTTGATGAAACATAAGGATGGATCACCAAGGATGTGTCACTTGTGTAGCAAGATCAACTCATGTACTTCAAGCTAACTTTGTAGTTAAGCTATGAATGTTCAAAAGAGTTTTTGATTCTTCTAACCCTAGCACTAATTGAGTACTAATCCTAGAGTTCCTCAATGAACATCTATTAAGAGAGCCTATGATTCAAGATGAGGCTTCAAGTTAACAACAAAGGAACACTAGTCTTCAACAAGGGAAACAACACTTGAATATGCAAGCTATCTTCAATTGCCTATGATTCAATATGAGGCAATCTTGCAATCAACATAGAGTTAGTATGTTAGCAATGAGGTGTAGTTAGGCTAGCCATGTATCTTTCTATCAAAAGAGTTTACACACTTTCTTCTAGCATTCTTTTCTTTACATTACACTTCATTCTTTTCATTTCTTTTTCCACAATTTAATTTCTTTTTCCACAATGAACCAATCCACCATTTCTTGTACATTTCTTGCAATTGTGTAATTAACAAAGAAGAGATTTCGTTTCTTTTTCTCACTCATATCATAACGCTTCTACGCTAGCTCTCCTTGTGGTTCGACTCGGTATAGCTATATGCTATAGCGAAAGATTGGACAAGGTATATCAATTACATATTTGAAGTGAACAAGATCAAAGGTGAACTCTAAACCTTATCTTTAATACCTAATTCTTGTGCAAGAACTTCATATACCTTGTTGATATCCAACCACCTTCTGGGAGTTTCATAAACCATTCAAAGGCAAGCCCTTTTAGAGTGCCGATGAACAAACGTGCCAAGATGGCATCATTGTCTACTACATTTCCTGTCTGAGATTTGAAGTAGTCGATGTGTTAGTTCGGTGACCCTTTGCTGTCGAAAGCCTGTAAGGTCGGTACTTTGAACTTAGGAGGGTACGGAACAAGGTCCCACTCGGCTGGATATGGCCGGACCACTCCTGCTTCTTGGAGGCCTTTCTGGTTGGTAAGGCCTTCGAGGCGCTGCTCCAATTGACTCATTCTTTTAGAATGAATACCCCCATTTTTCGGGTTGCCTTCCTCTTTAGACGAGGATTTAGACAACTTGGAATTAGATTGTTCCTTCTCCTCGATATGTACGGAAGCTGAACTTTCTCCTTCTTTCCGTTTGCCTTTAGACTTCTTAGAAGAAGTTTTGTCGGTTAACTTCCTCTTATCTTCAAGTAATTGTGCAAGCATCTGTTTGAGGGAGTCGATGGATTCTTGTTGAGCACGAATCATATCGAATTGTTCCCTCTGGATCTGGGCTTGTTGTTCAATGCGCCTGGCCGTCTCCTCAGGAGTATTTGTCATGTACGCGAAGGCTTCCTTCTCTATAGAAGAGTTCGAGGTCTGTGACTCTACAACAACGGAGTGTGATTCATTTACTTCAATGCCCCGAGCTTGGGCACTATAGTTGATCGGGGCGACCGCACCAGTCCGAGTGCGAGTATGCTGATACACTCCTTCTGGTTCCGTGTCAGACTCATCAGAGCTTACCGCCGGTTGTTTTTCCCTACTTCTGCTTACCATGTTTGCAGTGACTTCAGGGTACTCCATGTCAGAGAAGGCTCCCTTTCTGTGAGAGCGATGCCTCTTGGCTGATCGAGAGGTTGAGGTCAATCATCTGAACACCGACTGTTTGCTTGTATATGAGCTGCAACGGCATTCAGAGAGTATTGTCGTGATGAGCCGTTCACAGCAACAAGACGGAGTGATCTGATTAGCACTCCTTTTCTTTGTCAAATAATCTCTTAGATCTATCAGAGGAGTACCAAAGAGATAAGCCTCGGGTTGTCGAGGGCTTTTCAGCTTCTGAGAGCCATCCTTGCGTCGCAAAGCTGAGACACAGGGTTCTGAGAGGCGGAGCTCACGTCCTGTAAGACAGATGCAGCTCTCGCATTTCGGCTTGAGAACGCAGTCCTTGCATCTCTGCTGAGAAGGGATGCAGACCTTGCGTTGCTAGTTATCGCGTTTAGCTAGCGACGGTTGAGATACGCGGAATTTCTCAATTCCGCGTCTGATTGGGGAGGCGCGGGTCTTCTGTCTCTAAGAAGAGGTATGGACCTCGCTCTACTAAATATCGCATTTGGGAAGTGGAACTTCAGAAACGCGGGCCTGGTGGGCTTCGCGTTTAGGTCTCCAAACGCGGACTTCGCGCGTCTGACGTGGTTCAGGAAAGACGCGGGCTGGAGCCTCGCGTTCTGTATCTGCTGGACAGGTAATTGTTCCAGCTTCTCGCACCTGTAGTTGACGTGCAACTCGTCTCTGTTGTCGTTCAGCGTTCCGGTTACACCGTACGGGTTGCTGGGAACCCCCGGTAACCTAGAATTGAGGAAGAGGACGGGCATGAATGGGCTGAATATCAGTAGCACTAACCTCACGGGTCTTATGAGAGACGTTGACGCGGGTGTTACGTGTGATATGATTAGCCACGGCACTCTTCTTTTCAGTCGTATCTGAAGGGATCTCAGAGTGAACTGGAGAGCGAGTCCCCGAGGAGACCTTGCGGTACTGCCGTGCTCTAGGGCTCTTAGAGCCGGAAGAGAGGAACTCTTCATACATTGCCTGGTCGAACTCGTCAATGAGTGATTCGACCATTTTTCCCATGTAGGTGACGTCACCTTGCACCACAACTTGCTCATCGGTAGAGAAAGAAGTCCCTAGCGGAGTCACCATCTCTTATTTGGGTGAGGAAAAATTGAAGATCGAGATGAAAATTCTTTATCTGATTGTAAAGAAAATTACAACAGATCAATAATCCTTTACAATAGAGGGAGATATTCAAGCTCAAATCTCCCCTTTGTTTAGTGTCAGGTTCTTGATGTGGCGATGGAAAGTGAATCTTATTTTCCGTTAACCAGGTGAACGTCAGGACCTCTTGGGAATCCTCTCTTTGGATGGTGGACGAAGTAACACAGCTTCTGTCCAACAAGAATCTCAAAGAGGTTGTAGGCAATAACAAACTTGTACGCAGCAAGTTGTTAGAAAAGTTAAAATCTCTCTTTTTTTTAGCTAGAGATCGTGGTCCTTCTACGGCTTACAACCGAAGTTCTTCTGACCAAGGATTTTTCTGACCCCTCTTCCATAACAAACTGGGCTATTTATAGAGGCTTCAGGGGGTAAAAGTGTCCCCTAAAGACACTCCATAATGGGGGTTAACTCCCTCATTATGTGGGCAGTAATTGACCCAGTAATGAGGGCAGTTATAACCGAGACGCGGGCTTTGGGCCTCGCATTTTGCAATTGAGGTGATGCTTGAGAAACGCGAGCTTCAAATTCTACGTCAAGCTTCACGTGAGACGCGTGCTTTGGACTCTGCGTCATGGTACTGTAATAATGCTGAGACGCGGCTTTCACGCTCCGCGTCTTGGACCTTGCAGCATCTTGAGACGCGGGTTTCAACCCTCGCGTCTTGGTGCTGCGCTGGTGGCGATGATTAGCCTTGCGTCTGGAGTTTGGATTCTGCTTTTGGATGACTTGTCTTCAGTGATTTTTAGACAGTCTACAATGAGTTAATCATCATCAAAACTAGAGTGAAGGGCCTCTTGGCCAACAATCTCCCCTTTTTTGATGATGACAAAACTCATGGAGTTATATATGCATGGATTAAAGTTAAGCTTCATAGAAGCTCCCCCTTAATTCATGCATGGCAATAAACAATAAAGATATTCAATGTATGCATAAAACAAATAACACATATATCCATAAATGAAGAATACTTTTTGCATAAACAAAACATATATGCTCTGATACCAATTGAAAAAATAAACATGCATATAAATGACGTAAACATGCATATATAAAACTCCAGATTTCTCTCCCCCTTTTTATATAAAACAAGAAAATTAAATAATCATGCATATATAAAACTCCAAAATTCCTCTCCCCCTTTTTGTCAAATCATCAACAAAGGGCATAAAGAAACTCAAAAAAAATTCTCCCTTTTTTGGTCAAATCGTACAAGAAGGATGTATATGCGATATACATTTGTGAAGAGAAGAGATGTAAAGTTAACTCCCCCTGCATACATGCATTACATGAAAAAGAGATGACTAAACCCTAATCACATAACACATAATATACAATGTATAAAAGGAGATGTGAAGCTCCCTCTACACATGTGTAAGACATAGAGAAGAGAGGTCAAGCTCCTCAATATGAGATACACTCAACATGAATCTATATATAGAGAAAATGTTAAGCTTCCCTTGCATATAAGCAATACATATCAAAGCAATATGATACCAATTGAAAAATATATCAATATGTGATAAAGGTATACATCGAAACATTATGATAGCAATTTATGATACCATTTGAAAATAAACAAAACATTTTTGAGATATCAATTGAAAGTAAACAAAATTTTTAATACCAAAAGATACCAATTGAAAATATCTTGATACCAAAAAAAATGTCTTGTAAATTTTTGATACCAATTGAAAGTAAAAATCAAATTGTTTAAGGTAAACATAACTCACATCAATATAGATACCAATTTAAAATGAAACATGATACCAATATTGAAAAGTTAGTATATATCAAAACAAAGTAGTTTTCATCATAAAGAGTGGGAGTAAGATATCAATTGAGAATAAAATCGATTAAAAGGCAAAACATGAATTTTCTCCCCCTTTATGAAATACCAATAAAAATGATGCATAAGCTTGTATAAGATACTAATTGAAAAATAATTGACATTAAAGAATAAATCAAGCTTAGCATAAATATATTTTGTGCTTTAAGATGTAAAGATATTGTAAGCACAATCAAATCACATATATATGTATGAAAATGTAAATACCAATCGAAATTGATACTATTTGAAGTTTGAAGCATACATATATAGAAAACAAAATATGAGTATATAAAAAAATATCAATTGTGATACCAATTGAAAATACAATGAGGATTCAGTGTATAACTCATACTACCTCTCTTTCATACACATGTTAAAAAACTTTTCAATTTGAGCATACAAGGCACGGTCGTCCATCAGTCCGCCCTTGGAAGGAAGGGGTTTTCAAAAAATAGGATTTGAAAATAATTTTAACAAGTTTGAAAATTCTTCCAAAATGAAGAAATATGCAACTAATTTTATGATAATCTTGAAAACTAGTACGAAATCCTTCAAGTAAGGAAAAAAATACGAATATATCCATGAAAAAATGAAAATCACACAATCATCAACACTCAATTAGCAATAAATCATGAGTAAACTTAAATAATTTGAGTGTACAGAGTCATGTAATCAACAAAATCATGGATGAGGCATTTAAGCTCAAATGAAATTCCGTCTCAAAATTATGAAAATCATCAAAACTAAAATAGGCTTCATGGTATATATATGTTTTGTCTAAACTAGAAGTATACATACATATCCAAACACAAATGAGTCCATAATAGAATTTTGCATAAAAAGCAAGTTACTCAAGGGTATACATGTATATTTTAAAGTTTTGAACAAAATTAACATATACATGAAGCTAAACACATTGTCATAAAAAAAATGTCCAAAAATAGGGAATACAAGTTATACTGCAAGAATCATCAAAACAATGTTATACTAGTACATCTAATGGGCACAAATGAGCAATTAAGTACAAACATATAATAATCAATTTGTGGCTCACTAGTTGTACAAGTATATGCACAAGTTTGAATGAAAATTTACATTTAAACATGTAATCAAAATATAAAGTACAAAATCATAAACTGACATAATCATTAAGGTAAATGCACGTGTTTAGAGCTTTGATATACACAATAGCTAAACTAAAGTGAGAACAAAAAAAAATAATAATCCATATAAACATGGGTGTATCTCAAAGACTACATATGAATATCAATAGTCTAATTAACATGGCATTTAACATACTAATTATGAAAAATCAAAACATGCTAAAAATCAATAATCTAAAAGCATGTAAACTAAATGGGAGTTAGAGATAGTTACCAAAACTATTAGGTCCCATCTCTAGATCTCCAAACCATGGTGGTCCTCCCACCAAACTTTCCTTGAAGGTGATGCGTCCAAAGTAGTGTCCATCAAGCACAAAAGCATTCACTATCAAAGCACCAATGCCCTCACGTCAAGTGAGAGCCCACACCTACACCAAATAAAATAGGGGTGGATTTTGGTACCCATACTCTATTGGATCCATGGGGGTTAGCACCTTTCCTAACCCAAACAAACTTGTTTGCAAAATTTGAATTATTAATCCTATCATAACAAAATTTTACAAGGTGGCCCTTACGTCCACAATGTGTACAAGTGTACACATGAGCATACCTAGTGTCATGTGTGTGAACATGAGAAGCATGTGTATGCCGTGTATGGTGTGCATGAACATGTGGTGCATGTTCTTGCGAAACATGGATTCTAATTTCTTGTGATCCATAGCACATTGGCTCAAAGTGGAGCCCAAACAATCAACACTCTTATTTAACATACATATATCATTTTGAATAATAGTAGAAGAGGTGGAGCATGCAATAGAAACATTTGATGGTGAAGCATGGCAAACATGAGTATCTAAATTATTTTTCAAAAAAATATTTTTCTTAGAAACCAAGTCCAATTCCTTTGAAATTGAAGCAATTTTATTTTTCAAAGATTCATCTTCTTTTAAAACAAAATCAATTTTTGAAGGCAAGGTTTTATTTTTCTTCACAACATCATCACAATCATTTTTGCATTTTAAGATTTTGTATTCATTTAAGACAAGATCAAGTTGGGATTTCAATGAGTCCCTTTCATTAGAAATCTCATCCCTCTCTTGCAAAACCAATTCAAGTTTTGAACACAAATCCTTATTTTCTTTATTTAATTTAAGACTTTTCTTTTTTAAAATTTGGTATTTTTCCAAAAGGTTTTCACAAACAACAAAAAGTTCTTCATTTAATACATCGGCATCCATATGATCATCTCCTGAAGAACTAGCACTATCATCTAGTTGAGATTCCGAATTTACCTCAAGGGAGTCATTCCCTTGGACCATGTAGCAAGGTTGGTCGGACTCATTTCCACTAGATTCTTCCCTACGTATTTGTCATTTGTAGCGCGGGAGAGGTCAAAGTATTCCACACTGCAAAAGCGGAATTATAATGAGAAACCATAGACAAATATTCTTTACTTAGAGTGCATCTAAGTGCCTCTAGGGCTTCTGCATTGGCCTCTATTTGCTTGTTAATTTCAAGATAGGATTTCTTGGTAGTAGCAAGGAAACAATGTATTCCTAAGTTCTTAAGGTACATACTCATCTTAAGCTTCTATACATTGATGTTAGAAACATCAAACATAGGGGGGTCATGAAATCCATGGTGTAAATTATATGTGTGCAAATGTATATTTAGACTAGCTAACCAAGATCTCACTCCCAGGTGGTTAAACCTAATATCAGGAGCGTAAGCTCTGATACCAATTGAAAGTATACCTAGAGGGGGGTGAATAGGTGTAAGGCTAATCTAATAACAAATGATGCGGAATTAAAAAACTAATTGCAACACATTTAGTATAACCAAAGAGTGTAGCCGCATCCCAGTGAAGGGCTCTGAACTATCTCCTCTAAATTCCTCTAAATAAGAGTTGAGGTGCTATGTAAAGCTCTCTTGGTTCAACACAAGTGAGGCACACAAGCAATACCAAGCATATATATGATATGAGTATGATGCAATGTAAGATATAAAAGAGAAAGAGAGAGTTAGAGATAGTAGATCAATCGCAAACAACAAGATATGTTTCGAGGTTCGAGCCACTGCTATATGTTCCCGCCTTCACAAAGAAGGATTTTCACTATATCATCAACACAGGACTTCCCACACAGGGACCTCCACTGAGGATTTAGGTAATACAAAATTAGGAGTACACAACTCCTCTCTCCAACAAACACAACCTCTACACAAGAGGCAATGCACAACTACAATCACCTTACACTTAGAGGGATAACAGCACAACCAAACTCAACCTCCACAATCACCTCTACACAAGAGGGATACCCACAAATAAAAGAAGGTTACAACTCTTGGTGATCTCAAAGACCACAAATGAATTTTCTCACCAAAAATAAGATCCTAATAGATAGGATAGATAGATAGCTCAAGTGTAAGAAAATAAAGTGTTTGGAATAAAGAAAAACACTTAGGAAAACTTCTAGGATAAAATAGAAATGAAGAACAAAAATAATTCCCGAAGACTTCTCTTTTTCTTTGATTTTTCCAACCCTTTAAAACAAATAAAGAATTAATCTTTTGGCACAAAAACTCTTTTAAACTTGTCGCAAAAACACTTAAGAAGATGAAAAAAATTTGCTCTGAAAAATCATAAAGAAACCAGCTCAAGAGATGGGTATTTATACCCTCTTAAAAATCTACCCGTTGGCAGCCAGAAAAGGGCTGAATTGCCCTTCTGGTCGACTGCCCGGTCAACCGGCTAACAGTCATTTTTTATTACCGTTGTGCCCCCGGTCGACAGCCCGGTCGACCGCGGCCTGAATACAGAGAGCAGATGCTCTCTGCCGATCGATTGCCCGGTCGACCGGGGCCAGATCCAGAGAGCAGAGCTCTCTGGCGGTCGACCGGCCCTCCAGCCTATATGGTCGTGCACGTTTGTGCACATCGGTTGACCAGACCGGTCGACCGACTTCTGCCTCAATCGACCGCCCGGTCGACCGGCAGAAAGCCAGTTCAAACAAATTATGGGGATTAAAACTTGTCTTTTTAACTATCAATTAAATCCCATAAAATCACATAAATTTCATAAAAATAAGTTCTTTTAAGATCTTTGAAATACAAACATGTGTGACTAAAATTCAACACATATTATAAACAATTTGAACCATTTTTGTGATATTGAAATTAGGCTTTAAACAAAAATCGGTATTTCCCGAAACTTGAATTTTTGAAATGGAAAACCGTTTTCTCAAAAACTCATGTAAATACAAAAACATGATATTGAAAAAAATTTGAAGCATATTGTATATGGATAGAATCCAATATACATATATGGGATATTATATCTATGTTTTTGATATGAAATCCAAAATTGATTAAACCAAAACCGAAACCCAATAAACTTTAAACTTGTGTGTGTATGTGAACTTGAGCATATCAACACTACCTACCTTTACACAAGATCTAAACATACTAAACTAAACACAAACCGAAGTCTTCTTGTCTCCAAGCCGACTCGATCCAAACGCGATCTAACGAGCCTGATGCGATCTTGATGCTCGAGCTCTTGAATCAACATGTGAAAGCTCCAAAACTCCTTTGTTGAAGGTAAACACCCACTAAAATCTTGATTAAATATCTAGAACTAAATATCACAAGATTAATAGTAAACTATAACTACATGAGTTAGTCATCATCAAAACTAGAGTGAAGGACCTCTGGGCCAACAATCTCCCCCTTTTTGATGATGACAAAACTCATGGAGTTATATATGCATAGATTAAAGTTAAACTTCATAGAAGCTCCCCCTTAACTCATGCATAACAATAAACAATAAAGATATTCAATGTATGCATAAAACAAATAACATATATATGCATAAATGAAGAATACTTTTTGCATAAACAAAACATATATGCTCTGATCCCAGTTGAAAAAATAAACATGCATATAAATGACATAAACATGCATATATAAAACTCCAGATTTCTCTCCCCCTTTTTGTATAAAACAAGAAAAATAAATAATCATGCATATATAAAACTCCAAAATTCCTCTCCCCTTTTTGTCAAATCATCAACAAAGGGGCATAAAGAAACTCAAAAAAAAAAATTCTCCCTTTTTTTGTCAAATCATACAAGAAGGATGTATATGCGATATACATTCATGAAGAAGAGGGACGTAAAGTTAACTCCCCCTGCATACATGCATTACATGAAAAAGAGATGACTAAACCCTAATCATATAACACATAATATACAATGTATAAAAGGAGATATGAAGCTCCCTCTACACACGTGTAAGACATAGAGAAGAGAGGTCAAGCTCCTCAATATGAGATACACTCATCATGAATCTATATATAGAGAAGATGTTAAGCTTTCCTTGCATATAAGCAATACATATTAAAGCAAGATGATACCATTTGAAAAATATATCAATATGTGATAAAGGTATACATCGAAACATTATGATACCAATTTATGATACCAATTGAATATAAACAAAACATTTTTGAGATACCAATTGAAACTAAACAAAATTTTTAAGATACTAAAAGATACCAATTGAAAATATCTTGATACCAAAAAAAATATCTTGTAAATTTTTTATACCAATTGAAAGTAAAAACCAAAAAATTTTTGGTAAACATAACTCATATCAATATAGATACAAATTAAAATGAAACATGATACCACTATTGAAAAAGTTAGCATATACCAAAACAAAGTAGTTTTCATCATAAAGAGTGGGAGTAAGATATCAATTGAGAATAAAATCGATTGAAACACAAAACATGAATTTTCTCCCCCTTTATGAAATACCAATAAAAATGATGCATAAGCTTGTATAAGATACCAATTGAAAAATAATTGACATTAACGAATAAATTAAGCTTAGCATAAACATAATTTATTCTTTAAGAATTGTAAGCACAATCAAATCACATATATATGTATGAAAATATAAATACCAATCGAAATTGATGCTATTTGAAGTTTTAAGCTTAAAGCATACATATATAGAAAATAAAATATGAGTATACAAAAAAAATATCAATTGTGATACCAATTGAAAATACAATAAAGATCAAGTATATAACTCATACTACCTCCCTTTTATGCACATGTTAAAAAGATTTTCAATTTGAACATACAAGGCATGGTCGCCCATCCGTCCGCCCTTGGAAGGAAGGGGTTTTCAAAAATAGGATTTGAAAATAATTTTAACAAGTTTGAAAACACTTCCAAAATGAAGAAATACGCAACTAGTTTTATGATAATCTTGAAAACTAGTATGAAATCCTGCAAGTAAGGAATAAAACAAGAATATATCCTTGAAAATATGAAAATCACGCAATCATCAACACTCAATTAGCAATAAAGCTCATATAAGCTCATGGAAACAAATCATGAGTAAACATCAAATAATATGAGTGTACAAAGTCATGTAATTAATAAAATCATAGAATGAGGCATTTAAGCTCAAATGAAATTCTGTCTCAAAAACATGAAAATTATAAAAACTAAAATAGGCTTCAAGGTATATGTAAGTTTTTCTAAACTAGAAGTATATATATATATATCCCAAACACAAATGAGTCCATAATAGAATTTTGCATAAAAAGCAAGTGACTCAAAGGTATACATGTATATCTTAAAGTTTTGAAGCTAAACACATTGTCATAAAAAACATGTCCAAAAATAGGGAATACAAGTTACAATGCAAGATTATCAAAACTAGCGTATACTAGTACATCTAATGGGTACAAAAGAGCAATTAAGTACAAACATATAATAATCAATTTATGGCTCACTAGTTGTACAAGTATATACACAAGTTTGAATGAAAATTTACATTTAAACATGTAATCAAAACATGATGTGCAAAATCATAAACTGACATGATCATTAAGGTAAATACACGTGTTTAGAGCTTTGATATACACAATAGCTAAACTAAAGTGAGAACAAAAAAAATAATAATCGATATAAACATGGGTGTATCTCAAAGACTACATATGCATATCAATAGTCTAATTAACATGGCATTTAACATACTAATCATGAAAAATCAAAACATGTTAAAAATCAATAATCTAAAAGCATGTAAACTAAATGAGAGTTGGAGATAGTTACCAAAACTATTAGGGCATATTTGTAGATCTCCAAACCATGGTGGTCCTCCCACCAAACTTTCATTGAAGGTGATGCGTTCAAAGTAGTGTCCATCAAGCACAAAAGCATTCACCATCAAGGCACCAATGCCCTCACATCAAGTGAGAGCCCACACCTACATCAAATAAAATAGGAGTGGATTTTGGTACCCATACTCTATTGTTAGCACCTTTCCTAACCCAAACAAACTTGTTTACAAATTTTGAATTATTAATCCTATCATAAAAAAATTATGCAAGGTGGCCCTTACGTCCATAATGTGTACAAGTATACACATGAGCATACCTAGTGTCATGTGTGTGAACATGAGAAGCATGTGTATGCTGTGTATGGAGTACATGAACATGTGGTGCATATTTCTTGCGAAACATGGATTCTAATTTCTTGTGATCCATAGCACATTGGCTCAAAGTGGAGCCGAAACAATCAACACTCTTCTTTAACATACATATATCATTTTCAATAATAGTAGAAGAGGTGGAGCATGTAATAGGAACATTTGATGGTGAAGCATGGCAAACATGAGTATCTAAATCATTTTTCAAAGAAATATTTTTCTTAGAAACCAAGTCCAATTCCTTTGCAATTAAAGCAATTTTATTTTTTAAAGATTCATTTTCTTTTAAAACAAAATCAAAATTTGAAGACAAGCTTTTATTTTTCTTCATAACATCATCACAATCATTTTTTCATTTTAAGATTTTGTTTTCATTTAAGACAAGATCAAGTTGGGATTTCAATGAGCCCCTTTCGTTGGAAATCCCATCCCTCTTGTAAAACAAAATCAAGTTTTGAACACAAATCCTTATTTTCTTTATTTAATTTAAGACTTTTCTTTTTAAAACTTGGTATTTTTTCAAAAGGTTTTCACAAACAATAGAAATCTCTTCATTTAATGCATCAGCATCCATATGATCATCTCCTTAAGAACTAGCACTATCATCTAGTTGAGATTCTGAATTGACCTCAAGGGAGTCATTCTCTTGGACCATGTAGCAAGGTTGGTCGGACTCATCTCCACTAGATTTCTCCTCCACATATTTCGTCGTTTGTAGCACGGGAGAGGTCAAAGTGCTCCACACTGCAAAAGTGGAATCACAATGAGAAATCATAGACAAATATTCTTTGCATAGAGTGCATCTAAGTTCCTCTAGAGCTTGTGCATTGGCCTCTATATGCTTGTTATTATCAAGATAGGATTTTTTGGTAGTAGCAAGGAAAACATACATTCCTAAGTTCTTAAGGTACATACTCATCTTAAGCTTCCATACGTTGACATTAGAAACATCAAACATAGGGGGGTTATGAAATCCATGAGTGTAAACTATATGTGTGCAAATGCAAATGTAGATTAGCTAACCAAGATCTCACTCCTATTTGGTTAAACCTAATATCAGGAGCGTAGGCTCTGATACCAATTGAAAGTATACCTAGAGGGGGTGAATAGGTGTAAGGCTAATCTAATAACAAATGATGCGGAATTAAAAAACTAATTGCAACACACTTAGTGTAACCAAAGAGTGTAGCAGAATCCCGGTGAAGGGCTCTGAATTATCTCCTCTAAATTCCTCTAAATAAGAGTTGAGGTGCTATGTAAAGCTCTCTTGGTTCAACACAAGTGAGGCACACAAGCAATACCAAGCATATATATGATATGAGTATGAGGCAATTAAGATATAAAAGAGAGAGAGTTAGAGATAGTGGATCAATCGCAAATAACAAGATATGTTTCGAGGTTCGAGCCACTGCTCTATGTTCCCGCCTTCACACAGAAGGATTTTCACTATATCATCCACACAGGACTTCCCACAAAGGGAACCTCCACTGAGGATTTGGAAAATACAAAATTAGGAGTACACAACTCCTCTCTCCAACAAACACAACCTCTACACAAGAGGCAATGCACAACAACAATCACCTGTGCACTTAGAGGGATAACAACACAACCAAACTCAACCTCCACAATCACCTCTACACAAAAGGGATACCCACAAATAAAAGAAGGTTACAACTCTTGGTGATCTCAAAGATCACAAATGAATTTTCTCACCAAAACCAAGATTCTAACAGATAGGATAGATAGATAGCTCAAGTGTAAGAAATAAAGTATTGGAATAAAGAAAAACACTGGGAAAACTTCTAGAATAAAATAGAAATGAAGAACAAAAATAATTCCCAAAGACTTCTTTTTTCTTTGATTTTTCCAACCCTTTAAAACAAATAAAGAATTAATCTTTTGGCAGAAAAACTCTTTTAAACTTGTTGCTAAAACACTTAAGAAGATGAGAAAATTTTGCTCTCAAAAACCATAAAGAAACTAGCTCAAGAGATGGGTATTATACCCTCTCAAAAATCTGCCTGTTGGCTGCGAGGAAAGGGCAGACTTGCCTTCCAGTCGACCGGCCAATGGTTATTTTTATGACCGTTGTGCCTCCGGTCGCCACCGGTCGACCGAGGCCTAGATACAGAGAGCAGATGCTCTCTGCGGTCGACCGCCCGTTCGACCGGGGCCAGATCCAGAGAGCAGAGCTCTCTGGCAGTCGACAGACCCGGTCGACCGGCCCTCCAACCTATATGGTCGTGCATGTTTGTGCATATCGGTCGACCAGACGATCAACCAACTTTTGCCTCGGTCGACCGTCCGGTCGACTGGCAGAAGGCAGTTCAAACAGATTATGGGGATTAAAACTAGTCTTTTTAACTATCAATTAAATCCCATAAAATCACATAAATTCTACAAAAATAAGTTCTTTTAAGATCTTTAAAATATAAATATGTATGACTAAAATTTAACACATGTTATAAACAATTTGAACCATTTTTGTGATATTGAAATTAGGCTTTAAACAAAAATCGGTATTTTCCAAAACTTAGATTATCTAAATGGAAAACCGTTTTCTCCAAAAACTCATGTAAATACAAAAACATGATATTGAAACAAATTTGAAGCATATTGTATATGGATAGAATCCAATATACATATATAGGATATTATATCTATGTTTTTGACATGAAATCCAAAATTGGTTAAACCGAAACCGAAACCCAATAAATTTTAAACTTGTGTGTGTATATGAACTTGAGCATATCAACACTACCTACCTTTACACGAGATCTAAACATACTAAACTAAATACAAACCGAAGTCTTCTTGTCTCCAAGCCGACTCGATCCAAACGCGATCCAACGAGCTTGATGCGATCTTGACGCTCGAGCTCTTGAATCAAGATGTGAAAGCTTGAAAACTCCTTTGTTGAAGCTAAGCACCTACTAAAATCTTGATCAAATATCTGAAACTAAATATCACAAGATTATTAGTAAACTATAACTACATGAGTTAATCATCATCAAAACTAGAGTGAAGGGCCTCTGGGCCAACAAGTTTGTGTCGATCACAGGTAACATCAACTTTTCTATTGTTGTTGTTCAATTCCGTGATTATCTTTAAATCTTGGAACGCACATGAAGAGGATGAGGAGACGTGGGCTGCTTTCTTCCCACATTGTACAGATGATGTGGGTGACTACCTTAACTTTAGGGCTCCGATGAAGACATGCCAAAAATCGGATCCTCTGCCCAGATTGAGGTAACTGTTCAAGGAGGTGAGACTGAGGAAGTGGGGACCCTTGAGACTTTCAAATCTCCTGTAGAGAACATTCCTCTTCCAGTTGCTCCTATGAAGACGCTCACTCCCCGGGCTCTTCCCGCTACTGAGGTTGCCACGACCGAGCTTGTTTTTATTGAAACTCCTCAAGATGAGGTAGCAGAATCAGAGGTTAACATCACCACCTCGGCCTCTACAGGTAAGAATTGTCGCATTTTGAATTTAGTACATATTTTTCAATATCTATTGCTAAATCCAAAAATTTTGTAGAAGCTCCCGCGAAAGTTGGTCCTATAGTGATGTCCGAGCCTGAACAAGAGGAGGAAGTGACTCCACCGGTGATTAATCTCATGATGTTGGGCGTTATCATCAAAAAGTTATTCAACAATAGGCAGCACCGGGAGACTTACTGGTGGCAACAGTTGAGGGAGCCTCACTCTCCTGCTTGGGCAGTATCAAAGCAGTGTGGAGATCAGTCCGAGCTTGAGACGGAGTTATCTTCGACCCTGCCAGCTCTTTCTAGCCCTTCAGCTTCTGACTTGGTGAAAGTAACCGAGGCTGGTTCGTCAACGCTCCCAGTTGGGCTCATCCTATTGCCTGACTTCTGATTCTCGGAGGCTGTTCCTTTTGAAGACTCCTTTTTTGAGGATTGCTCCAATGGTTGCAGCCCCAGCCATCCCAGAGTTATCCATGATGGTGTTGCCTCAGCAGAGCCCTTTCACATCCATCGCTCTTTCACCAATTGAGGTCGAATCCCAGGACAAATTCATCGGGGAGCTTGCGTATGGCTTCTACAAAATCTTGAAGCGCTATCTTCCCATGATTTTCAAGAGAACCCGAACTTCTTTTGCTTCTTGGAGAGTCATTTTCTCTCGAGTGATAGAAAATATCCAGGATGTTGGAGGGGTTGCCGAAGCTGAGGCCCTGGAAGATGTGGTCAACAATCTTGAAAGGGACGTCGGTAAATGGGATAACCTGAGACAGTTAGACCTCACTCCATTGGTCGAAGCTGAACTGTAACATCTCACAGAATAGATGAAAGGGAGTTATCTAGAGAAGTCCTAGGATATAGAGGTTGTATCTCATGAGTTAAAATTCTTGGAAGCCCAGGAGGTTGAGGTTGTAGAGGCAATGGCTATCTCCAATGAAGCTCTTGATGCTGCAAGAGAACAGATCAAGAGGGCAAAGGAGATGATTGCGAAGGCAAATCTTCTTCTCCCTAAAGCTGAGCTGGTGAGTCAAACTGAAACCATCCACCTAGAAGAGATGACGGCTAAGAGCATCCAGATCCAACACTCAGAGGCAGAGAAGAGGACAACGGGTATATTGTTACACAGTAATACCGTTCAGATTGAAGAATGCGGATGCGACTTACCAACATTCCACGAGCATAATTTTCTGTGATCATCTATGGAAAACGGCAAAATGCTATGTTGACAATATTGTAGTCGAGTCACAACAAAATCAACCATCTCGACGACTTTAGAACTGTGTTCATTATCATGCAGACTCACCAGCTGAAGATGAACCCAACCAAGTCATTTTTTGGAGTGTCGAGTGGCAAGTTCCTTGGATTCATCATCACGTCCAAAGGAATTCACGTTGACCTTGACAAAGTCAAGACAATTCAGAACATGCAACCTCCGAAGACTGTCAAGGAGCTCAAAATCTTATAAGATAGATTCGCCTAAATCTGAAGGTTCAATGCAAATCTTTTGGGCTGTTGCTAACCGTTTACACGGTGAATGAAGAAAGATGTCTCCTTCATATAGGATGAAGCTTGCCAAAAGGCTTTTGAGGATATCAAAGAGTACCTCTCCAAGCTGCCAGTCCTGGTAGCTTCCATTTTGGAAAAACCATTCTTACTCTATATATGAGTTATGGATCACTCCTTAGGCGCTTTTCTAGCGTAGAGGAACGATGAAGGCTGCAAACAGGCAATCTACTACCTGAGCAGAACTCTGATCGGAGCTGAATCTCGATACAACCTTGTAGAGAAGAAGTTTCTAGCCTTTATCTTTGCTGTCCATAAAACACCACATTATTTGGTTGGTCAAACCATACATGTTGTTTTAAGAGTCAATCCCCTGCGTATTCGCATGACAGAACTAGGGTCCTTGAACTCTAGACTGGCTAATTGGGCCATTCTACTGTCCCAAAATGATATGACTTTTGACCCCCAAAAAGCAATCAAAGGTTAAGCTCTCGCAGATTTTCTGGTAGCCAATCCAGTTCCAAAAACATCGAAGCTACATGAAAACATTTCAGACGAGGTCATCGAGGCCAACACGACCTCAAGAGATGATGTATGGCAGATGTTCTTTGATGATGCATCAAGAATAGACCCTACAGGCAAGATCATTGCTGGAGTGGGGGTAGTATTTGTCTCGTTAGAGAATCGTGTTCTTCCTCGTGCATTCTCACTGATTGAATTCTGCTCCAACAATGTAGTTGAGCACAATGCTTTGTTCATTGTCCTCCAGCTCACTCAACAAATGGGGATACAATATCTTGAAGCTTATGGTGACTCCAAACTGATCATCAACCAAGTCAAGAGAGAGTATGAGGTTCAACATGAAGACATGATATCTTATCAGTACACAGACATTAAGTTGACCGACTCATTTGATGGCTTTTACATTAGCCATATGTCTCGCCTTTTGAATACAAATGCAGATGCTTTAGCGGCGCTCGTGGCTACATGGGCCTTGCCAACAGATACCACTTATTGTCTTACAGTGGATATTTATTATCTCTTCTTTTCAAAGAATGGTTTAAAGGTTAGCGCAGTTCATACAATCTCGATAAACTTCGAACCTAGAGATTGGCGATTCCCGATCATCAACTTTGCCTTGCATGACATATTACCTAATGATCCCAAGGAAGCGGTTTCTGTTCGATGAAGATCTACTCGATTTTACTATGATACAGTGGTAAAGATGATGTATTGTCATTCATACCATGATGGCATATGTGGCGCTCATCAAGCAGGTCCAAAGCTCAAGGATCGACTACACTAACTCGGCTATTATTGGCCAACTATGATCGCGGACGTAGTCGAATACACAAGAAGGTGTAACGCTTATCAAATCCATGCGGATTTCATATATCAACCCTAGGAGCTACTCCACCCTACAGTCGCTTCATGGCCAATCGAAGCACGGGGAATCAATGTTATAGGACCTATCAGTTCTCCATCGGCAAAAGGTCATCAGTTCATCCTTGTGATAGCCGATTGCTTCTCAAATGGGCAAAAGTCGTGTTACTCACTGAAGTTAAAACCATTAATGTGGCCAACTTCATCAAACACCATGTCATCCACCGATTTAGTGTCCCCAGGCGGATCATCCATGGCAATGGTCCCCAATTTACAAGCCAATCATTCTACGGTTTTGCGACAAGTATCGGATCCAGAACTGTAGACTGTCTAAAAATACTGGAGACAAACCATCAAATGCAGGGGCTTATACTTTAGACGTAAGGCTGATTCAGTCGTGCATTCAAGTCTAAATGCGAGGCTAATCAAAGCCATTAGTCAACATCAAAACGCAAGGCTCACTCAAGTCTGTGTCTCAAACTCAAAATGCAAGGCTCACTTAAACCTGCGTCTCAGTATCAACGCGGAGCTCAACTAAGATTGCGTCTCAGTTCAAATGTGGATGTCAGCCACATCTGTGTCTTCACAAGAGCGCAGGTCTGGAGCCTCGCGTTTCAACTGCAGGACAACCCTGCATCTCAGTTGTAACTGCCCCCATTACTGGGTCAGTTACTGCCCACATAATGAGGAAAGTTAACCGCCATTATGAAGAGATTCTAGGGCATAATTTTACCCCTGGAGCTCCTATAAATAGCTAAGATTACATTGGGAAGGAGGGAATTTTTGGTTGGCTAGTTGCTGTTGAACATAGACAGAATCCAAGGAGAGGGTCAAAAGAGTCTTACTCTTTTAAAATAAAACTTGTTGCGTTCATATTTTTCTTAAATCTCTTTGACATTTTATTTGATAGGAGTTGTGCTACTCTATCAATGGTCCAAGGAGAAAGATCCCGAAGAAGCTTCACATTCACCCGATCAACAAAGAATAAGAATCACTCTCTATCACTACACAAAGAACTCGACACTAAAAAAAGAGAGATTTGAGTTTGAATATCTTCTCTCTTATAATCGAATTTTGAGTTATTGTAATTTTTCATTAATTCAAGAAAACTTTGCAATATTTTAAATTTTCTGACACGAACAAGAATGTGGCTTCGACTGCGTTATTCTGAATAATGTATGCTTCTCATCATCCGGGTGCATCTTAATTTGATTATACCCTGAAAAGCCCCATGAAAGACATCCTTTCAAAGCCACATGTATTGTCGATTATGACATCAGTGATGGACAACAAAAATTTGTCTTTAGGACCGGCTGCATTGAGATCACGAAAAGTCAATGCAAACTCTGATCTTTTCATTTTTCTTCAACACAGGGACAATATTAGCAACCAAATCTAGGTGTTGTTCCGTTCGAATGAAGCCGCATCCGATGAGTTTATGAACCTCAGTTTCGATTGCCTCCATGATGTTGGGTCGAAACTGTCGTTGTTGTTGCTTAACTGGTTTGGCGTCCGGCTTATTGTTGACACAATGCGTAACCACCTGAGGATCAAAGTCAGGTATGTCTTCATAGCTCCAAGAGAAAATATCAATATACTCCCGTATGAGGGATATAAGGTCTTGCTTCTCTATTGGTGATAGGCTTTTTTTTATAGAGATGAGATTTGGGTACGCTTGATCACCCACATCGACTTGGATCAACTTATCTTCAGTCGAAGGTTCGCACTATTTGAAACACTTTTTTCATTAAAGATCTAGTTGTTGAGCCCACAGATCAGTGTCGAATGGCTGAATGTCTTTGTCTTGCTCCGCCTAACTGATAGATATCATGTTGGTATAAAGCTTTTTAAAGAATACCCTCACATTGATATCAGAGTCCCAATTAGACGAGTCTGATGATTGCGATGGTAGGGACTCGTCAGATTCTGATTCTGACTGTGGAAGTGGAGTGACATATCCTAACCTCCTGTGAGTACGATCGTGATAGTTGGCTGGTTTTCCTTCAAGTACAAAGGGTTGCAAAAGTATGTGAGGCCCTTTATCGAAATTCAAACCATCACCACGATTCAAGTTGTACCCCATTCTTTTCATCATGTAGTATGTTGACCACGCGTAATGAAGATTATAGGGGTTCCAAGTCATCATCCAATTCCCTGAATGTCATGGCCTGAGCATGGCTTCTGCCAAATATAATTGATGATTGGCCCCTTTTAGTAGGCGGGACAATGAAGACAAACCCTTCATTGTCATCTATATACATGCATGCCATTTTCTAGATGGGTAAAGGCATGTGCAAAGACCTAATATCGATAGATATAAATACATCCTCAAGACATAAAGTAATCAAAAGCAACATTTTCATTAAGGACCCACTCGTCCTCATTTTCGGCGAGATTATTACAATCAAAATCATCTAAATACGCTACAATTGGTTCTACACCTGTAGGCTGTCTAAAAATCATTAAAAGACAAGCCATTAAAAAAGGCAGAGTTTCAGGTTCTAGACGCAGGACTAAGGACTAATGATGGCCATCCGCGTCTCAGCATCAAGGCGCGTGGGCTCAACACCCGCGTCTCAGCATCAAGGCGCGTGGGCTCAACACCCGCGTCTCAGCATCAAGGCGCGTGGGCTCAACTCTCGCGTCTCAGCATCAAGGCGCGTGGGCTCAACACCCGCGTCTCAAGGCCCACGTCTCGGTTATAACCGCCCTGGTTATGGGCCAGTCACCGCCCACATAGCGGGGAAGTTAGGCCCTCATTGTGGAGCACTTTTAGGGGCACGTTCACCCCTGAAACCTCTATAAATAGCCCGCCGCTATAGGAATGGAGGACACGACACAAAAAACAAGAGATAGACAACAAGGCAGACAGAGAGAGAAGCAAGAGAGAGCTCAACTCTTCAGCAAGCTTGCTGCGTACAAGTTGCTCTTTGCCTACCTTCTCTTTGAGAGTTTTGGTAAACAGAGCTGTGCTACTCCTTCTACCAGCCGAAGAGAAGATCCCCGAAGGTCTAGGCGGTCACCCGGTCAACGGAGAACAAGATTCACTCTCCATCGCCACTTGAAGAACCCAGCCTTAAACAAAGGGAGGATTCAAGACTCAACATCCTCCCTCCCTTGTAACCGGAATACGAGTCCGTTGTAATTTTTCAATTTGATTCAAGGAAATCTTACTTCGACCCCGTACCTTCTCCGTGTGCGTACAAGAGATGGCGACTCCGCTAGGGAATTCATTTGTTACCGACGAGCAAATCGTGGCACAAGGTGACATCCTCCGTAAGGGGAAGATGGTCGAATCACTAGTTGTCGAGTTCGACCAGGCGAAGTACGAAGAGTTTCTCTCTTCCGGCTCCAAGAGCCCAAGGACCCGCGTCTGCCACAGGGTCTCGGCGGGGAATGGCCCTGAAGCCCGATCAGAGGCTCTCTCGGGCGCCGCCGCTGCCAACTGTGCCAAGCAGGATACATGCGCCAACGCCTCTCAGGAGGCCCGCGTGGTCTCAGGCACAACTGCCGTTGCGACCAACCGCGCCGCGCGGAACACACGCGTCAGCGTCTCTCAGGAGACCCGCGTGGTCAAAATCTCTGGTGTCCAGCATCAGGTCGTCGTTGGTCTCTCTCCACCTCCACGACGCAACCGAAATGCTGAGCGTCGTCAGAGAAGGCGTGCGCGTCAGCTTCAAGTTGAAACTTCTGATTGTCCAACTGAGGCTGCACGCAACGCACAAACTGGCGTCTTAGCTGCGCTGCATCCAACGCGCGAAGTCCGTGTTTGGCGGCCCAAACGCGAGACTCCCCAAGTTAGGTCCTCTGAAGACCAACTTGTCAAACGCCAAGGTGAAACCTCTGCGCCTCGTCAAGCGCAAGAGGCACGCCCCCATAGGTGTGGGGCCCAGCAACCTACTCTCTCTCAAAATCTTCTGCCCCGACGCACTAAGCGGCAACGTGACAATCGCGTCTCATCTCAACAGAGACGCCAGACGCGCGTCTTACAGCCGCGGCGCGAAAGTCGCATCCCTGAAACCCGCGTCCAGGCTGTACAGCATATAGATGCCTCCCGTCTTCGACGTTGCGAGGTTAATCTCTTCGATCCCCCTCCCGTGGATCTGAGGGTAATCTTGACGAAGAAAACAAGTGCCAATCAGGTCACTTCATCATGTTGCTGCCAACGGCTCATCTCTATGCTCTCCGAGTGCCGTTGTGGTTCAGGTGTGTACCAGCAGTCTTCAGTTAGACAGCTGACCCTGATACCCCCGTCAGCCAAAAGAAGACGCTCTCATAGGCGGAGGATGTTCTTTGACGCTGAATACCCAGAGCTCACTGCGAATATGACAAGTAGGAGCAGAGGAAAACAGCCTGCAGTCAGCTCTGACGAGTCTGACTCTGAACCGGAAGGAGTGTATCGAAACACTCGTACCCGGACCGGGGCCATTCCCCCGATCGACTATAATGCCCTGGCCCGGGGCGTCAAAATGAGTGACTCTCATTCTGCTGTAGCAGAATCGCAGGCCTCGAATTCTTCCATCGAGAAGGAGGCCTTCATCTACATGACAAGCACTTCTGAGGAGACAGCCCGGCGCCTGGAGCTGCAAGCCCAGGCCCAGAAGGAACAACTTGAGATGATTCGTGCTCAGCAAGAATCTATCGACTCTCTCAAGCAGATGCTTGCGCAGTTGCTCGAAGACAGGAAGAAATCTCCCCCTAAAAAGTCTAAGGGCAAGAAAAAAGAGGGAGAAAGCTCGTCTTCTGTGCACCCTGATAAAGAGAAGCCCACCTCGACCTCGTCCAAATCCTCGTCGCAAGGGAAAGATGACCAAAATCAGGGGAAGATTCATTCCGAAAGAATGAATCAATTAGAGCAACGCCTTGAGGCCCTCACCAAACGTAAAGGCCTCCAGGAAGCGGGAGTGGTCCGGCCTTATCCGGCTGAGTGGGACTTGGTTCCATACCCGCCCAAGTTTAAGGCTCCAACCCTCCAAGCATTCGATGGGAAGGGGTCACCCAACCAACACCTCTACTACTTTAAATCCCAAACAGGGAATGTAGTAGACAATGATGCCATCTTGGCACGTCTGTTCATTGGCACCCTGAAAGGGCTCGCCTTCGAATGGTTTATGAAACTCCCGGAGGGCTCCATCAAGAACTGGGGTGATTTGGAGAAGCTATTCCTAACGCACTTCTTCGAAGACGACTCGGAAGTCACGATGCCCACCCTTTTGGCTACCAAACAGCGAAAGGGAGAGTCCGTCAAATCTTTTGTGGAAAGATTTCAGAATGTGGCACTCCGATGTCCGAGAGGCATGACCCAGGTCACCCTGGTAGAAACATGTCGCCACAATCTCCAAACCTCACTCCTTGCTCAAATAGGAGTTGCTGAAAGCCGCACCTGGAAGCTGTTGGTCCAACAAGGTGAATAGGCTAAGGAGATTGTTGCCCGCGTCAGGGCAGAAGAAGGGAAGCCACGGCTAGAGAGGTCAACTAGGCGTGCGCCAGACACATCCCTCCAGACAAAGCGGAAGGATAATTTGGCAACGGAGACCAAATCTCCCGCCAAACCTCAACCGGTCAAGGCGCGTGGCTCTTCAAGCCAGCCACGCGCCAACAAGCAATATTCTTTCAAGGAGGAACATGTCGATTCGCTCTTTAAGCTACTCAACAAGAGCAATAGACTGAAGCTCCCTGAAGCCAGGCGCCCTGAAGAAGTCGGTAAAACCGATAATCCCAATTACTGCTTATACCACAGGATGTTGGGACACCCCACCAAAAGCTGCTACGTCTTCAAGGACATCTTTCAGGCCCTGATTGACGCGGAGGTATTAAAACTCCGACCAGAGCAGAAGAAGGTGACGGCTAACATGACGTCAGTTCTCCAGTTCGGAAGACAACCCCCAACGCCTTCGGGGGTGGTCCCTGTTCCGAAAGGAGAGCTAAGAGTGGTCAACACAGATCCTCACCAGCAACAAGAGAAAGGCCTGATACCTGTTCCCACGCCTCGAGGGGAAATCATGTGGGTCCACCCTGACCTTGTTGACACCCAGCAATGGACTACTGTAACTAATAAGAAGTCCAAGGGCAAGGCAAAGGCGTCATCCTGCAATGTGGTGTGTGCCTCTTCTCGAGAAACGGATACCGATATTCCTTCGCTAACCGACTCGAAAGAGGAGACAATAGTTCCGGCCGCAGAACCCGGTCAGCTGGTGGCGGAAACCCGCTCAGGACAGCCCCACTTGAAGCAGTATGGCGAAATGGCGGCAACCCCTCCACAACCAACCGCAGAGCCAACCAAGCCCTCCACAAAACAACCCGTGGAGAAACAGAAGGAGATTCGATTTTCTCGAGCCCTTCAAAAGGGCATCACGGAAGGATCTACGGCGCCTTACCGCTTTGATGTCCTGGCTCAATTGGCCAACATCCCGGCGCGGATTACCCTGTATGAGCTTCTTAGGCTGTCGAAGTCAACCAGAGAAGCTCTACAAGAGGCTCTGGCAAATGCTGAGGTCTTCATGACCCAGGTGCCAAAGGAGGAAGATGTAGAGAATTGTCTCCACACCTCCCAGAATGCCCCCTGCATCACCTTCACAGCAGAGGATATGCAGGTAAAAGGGAAGCATGATCGACCCCTGTACTTCACAGGGTATATTGGATCATCCGAAGTGAACCGCATTCAGGTAGATCCAGGGTCCGCGTTGAGCATCATGCCTCGCTGGGTCATGCAACATCTGGGCATTCCTACTCATCGTTTGAGCCCTACCCAGACAACTATCTATGGGTTCAATGCCAACAAGACCCGTCCGATAGGGAAGATTAAGCTCAAATGCCAGATTGGAAGTTTAAAGTCGGAAGTGACATGCTACATCATTGATGCCGACACTTCCTACAACCTATTGCTCGGACGACCGTGGATTCACCGCAACTCCATCGTTCCCTCTACTCTCCATCAAGTCATTAAATACATTGACGAGGGTGGAAAGGTACAGACGTTGATTGCCGAAAGGCATCCATTCAAAGGAGTCGAGAATTATTTCACAGACTCCTTACTGTACCAAGATCCCGTGGAGACGGATGAAGTCCCGCAACCAGAGGAACCAGACTCTGGCAATGAAGCCAACACCGAACTGGAGGAAGATGAGTGTGTGTGGGAGGTAGATCCACCTGTAACGAGCATTGATAAGCTCGATGTTAATAATACCACCGACGATGTAGGCGGTTGGTACATTAATGAAGAATTAGATTTAGCGTATTTTTCTGTGTTTACTTCTGATTCAGTACCGTCAGACACTAGTACCGATGTGGATGATGATCTCTGGTCGACAATGGATGCTTTGACATCGTTGCATGTACCAGTGAAATCGTCCTTTAAACATGTCGAAGTGTCGGCGATGCACAACAATCAATATTCATGGTTCCCGCGAGAAGGAAGGGCCAAAGACCAATTCTTTTTGGACAAATTGACTCTGAGCCAATGGACCATGAAGAATCAGAAAGCGAGCAAGAACCCCCTCAGTTCGGTCATTATGAGCCAAAGGCACTCAGAATGATGAGAAACATGGGATATGATCTAACCAGCAAGCTCGGGTTAAACTTCGGCAGAGGAAGGAGAACACTACTTCGATCCTTTGTGCCAAAAGGTAAAGCACCCGATTATTATCATCGGACGCGAAGGGAGTTAGGCTATGTATCAACTCCGACTCCATGAGCCTCTGATTCTGGGGGCTCATTTGGCCATAAATACTCTTCAGGCACGTCATCATGGAGTCAGATGCTAGTGTCGGCAACATCTTCAAAGTGTAAGATCACCTAGAGGGGGGGTGAATAGGTGATGGCTAATCTAATGGTCACTTATGAACAAATAATGCGGAATTAAAACTAAGATGACCAAATTAAACTTCTTTTAATTAAACACTTATGTATAACACAAGAGTGTTGCCGAATTCCCCTTGCGAGGCTCTGGACAAACTCCTCTAGATTCCCCTTGAATGGGTTGAGGTGCCGCGTTGGCTCTCTTGGTTGAATACTAGTGTTAACAACAATTCCAAGCAAGTATGTATATCAATTATGAGCACAAGGGAATATATCATGCATATATAAGATGAACACAATAAATTGAATGCAAGATATAAAATAGAGACAAAAAGAGAAAGAGAGCAAGAGTGAGCAATCGCAAACACAAAGGGTTTGTTTCGAGGTTCGAGCACACTTGCTCTACATCCCCGCCTTCGACACACGAAGGATTTCCACTATGTAAGATCCCACCGGATCTCTCCTCGGTGCCGCAACACCTACAAGCTCTCGGACTCCAAAGTCCCTTACACACGCAAGTCCACCGACTCGCCGAGGCCGCACCTCAAACCACCAAGAGTTCACAACCGAACTCTAACCACCAACGAGCACACTTGCCCGTCTCCTCAAATACAAAGGAAATCTCTTTGGTGATCTAACACTTGATCACCAATTACAAACTCACTACAACACTCTCCCTATAGGATAGATATACAATGGAAGCTCAAGTGTAGTGTGAGAAAAAACAAGGAAAGAAGGCTTTGATGGAAAACTCAAGAAATCACAATAAATACTCTCTTGATAAAATCCCTTTTGATAGGAAATATTGGCACTCTATTTTGTGGAGAAAACTTCTGAAATCACTTGGAAAAACTGGCTCAAGAAGTCCTCAAAATCTTGGCTTCAAACAATGACAAAACCCCCTTTTATAGAGGTCAGAAAAATCTGACCGTTGGGATCTGTCAGTGCTTCCGGTCGACCGGTCCGGTCGACCGGCAACGGTCTAAAATCCGACCGTTGCAGCCTCCGGTCGACCGGCCCGGTCGACCGAGCAACTTGAGAAGAGAGTAAACTCTCTGTCGGTCGACCGGCCCGGTCAACCGATGTTTCCCGAGAGCAAAGCTCTCTGAAGCGGTCGACCGGCCCGGTCGACCGTTCTCCAGTGCACACTGGCGTGCACGTCGTGCACGTCCGGTCGACCGACCCGGTCGACCGGCCTCTGTCAGTTCTGAAAAATCAGAACTGGCAGAACCAGAAAATAGGGATTAAGGATTGGTCTTTTGGCTTAATAAAAATCCCATAAATACTTAGAAATTCTACAAAAATAGTTTTATGATATAGAAACATGCTTGCACAAAATCAAGGCATGTTATTGAAGATTTGACTATTTTTGTAACTTGGAAATATTGGCTCAAAATAAAAACTATTTTTCTAAAACAACATGTTTTTCCAAATTTCCATCAAATACAAAAACAAGATACACTTTAAAGCATAGTGTGTGTGGATATGATCCACTACACAATCAAGATGACATATCTAGTTTTTGACATAAAGCACTAAACTTGGTTTTGAAATATCAACATGTTTTTCCAAACTTTCATCAAATACAAAAACAAGATATACTCTAAAAGCATAGTGTGTATGGATATGATCCACTACACAATCAAGATGAAATATCTAGTTTTTGACAATAGGCTCTAAGCATGGTTTTGGATATAAGATGTGTAAACTATGAAATACCAAAATCCAAGATAAATATTTTGTCACAAAGAAAAACCTTTTTCTAAATAAAAATTCTTTTCTAAAAAGAAATCTTAAATGAAAACTTCAATCAAGAGTGTGTGTGTGATTCATACTTGAGCAATCCACCAATCTATTCTATCCTTTACATTTTTATCTAAAACAAATAAAAATCTTATACCTAGACACAAGTCTTCATCCTCTTGAAGTCTTCACTTGAAGGCTTCTCATTTTCTTGACTTGGTCTAAATGCAATCCACCGAGCTCATCTCTAGATGTGTTCTTGATGCATAGGCTCGTGAATCAACCGGTGCTAACTTCCAACTTGACATTTTATCCTTTGTTGAAGCTCCACACCTACTAAGATCTTGATAAGGAATCTGTCACTAATTAAACACAAGATCATTAGTAAACATAACTTCATGAGTTGATCATCATCAAAACTAGGGTGATAGACCTTTGGGCCAACAATCTCCCCCTTTTTGATGATGACAAAACTCATGACGTTATATATGCATGGATTAAAGTAAAGCTTCAAAGAAGCTCCCCCTTAACTCATGCATACAAAATAAATAATAAATATGATCATGAAGCACATGAATATGGATGCAAATATGGAGATGCAACAAGCATAAATCAAAATCTTTTTACTCCTATTTGCATAAATCACAACACATATGCATAAATACAAATCTTAATTCCCCTTAAGTAAGAAGGACAAATACTTCTCCCCCTTAAGCAAGGAAATCATGCATATATATCAAAACAAAAACACAAATACTTCTCCCCCTTTTTGTCAATCATCAACAAAGGGTTCAAAGTAAAATCAAATCAACAAATTTTCTCCCCCTTTATGTCAAAAATAAGGAAGTCAAGGAGGGGCAATACAAATCAAAAATTTTGAATTTTTCTCATCAAAACAAAATCATTAATTCTATTTTTTCAAAACAAATTTTGAATTTTCTCTTTGATATCAAATAAAAATATTGATACCATTTTAAAATTTAATGCATAAGCTTGAAAAATAAGATTTGAATTAAGCTTAGCATTAACAACACATGAAGAATTCGAACTAGTTAAATGAGAGAGTTTGACAACTAGTACGAAATCCTTCTATCAAGGAATAAATCTAAGGATTTTCATGAAATAGCAATGAAACACAAAACACTCAAACACTCTAATCTATAAAGTCCAAATAGTTTCAAAAGAAGTGAGTGTACTAATGTTATGTGAAACATGGCATCATGAAAATGGCAATAAGGTACAATATTCCTTAGAAAATCATAAACATCAAAATTATCTCACATTTTTTTATTAAATCATTGAAAACAAAATCTATATGTCAAGATATATGTATGTTTTGACAATACATGAAATATACATACATATCTCTTAAACTCAAGTGAGTCTATATGAATGGATTTGCATTGAAGGCAAAAGACTCAAGAGTTATACATGTATATTTTAAGGTTTGGCAAAATACACATATACATGAAATAAAAGGCACATGATCATAAATCAAATCCAAAAGGTGAACATAAGTTTAAATATGTATGAATCATCAAAACTAAGCAATACAAGTACATTTCAAGGGTTCAAATAAGCATTTAAGCACACTTACTAATAGATCTTTTGAGGCCCATGATATGTTCAAGTATAAATCCTAGTGTTGACAAAAACTAACATATAAACTAATATTCAAATCATGAAGCATTAAATTTTAAGAAAAATTGAATCATGTGACAAGCTCAAAAACTATTTGAAGAATACATAACTAGTATAAATTGTTTTTGAAAACTAGTTAAAGATCCTTCAAATATGTCAAATCATATGTTTTTCATGAATGAGACTAAGTACATAAAAAATCCAAGCACTCATAGTCCATAAAGCTCATAAATATATTTTTGAATAAAAGATGAGTGTTCAAAGGTTATGTAATAGTATTTTCATGAAGGTTGTCATTGAAGCTCAAATCACATAGAAATCATTGTTATCAAATCAACACAAAATCATTTTTATTAAAAACTACAATCTTCATGGTATATGTATGAATTATACAAATCTAACAATACACATACATATCCCAAAATTGTAAAAGAGTCTATCAAATATTTGCATGAAAGCTAGAGACTCACGGGTATACATGTATATTTATTAGATTTGAATTAAACACACATATACATGAAGTAAAATCAAGATAGGCATAACAAGTATAAATGACCGAATCATCAAGACTAGCCTATACACATGCATATAGTGAATACAAATGAGCATGAAGTTCAAATATATATAAGTCAATTGTAGTTCACTATTCATATATGTATAAATACAAGTTTTGATACATTCTACATTTAAGCATGTAAATGCCACATGAAGTACCAAAAAAAATATGAACATGCTACATGAAATTAAAAGCATGTGCATAAATGAAATAGGAGTTTAGAAATCGTTACCAACTCCAAAGCTCCTAGCATGGTGGTTGACCCACCAAAATTTCTTGATAGCGGTGCTCCAAGTATGTGTCATTTTAGTTCAAATGCACCCACCATCAAGGCACCAAATCTCTCACGTTTTGAGAGATTCCTCACCTACATCAAATACACAAGGTGGGGATTTTGGTACCCATATTTTCTTGGGTCCTATGGGGTTAGTCTTGTAAGGAACCCAAGCATTTTTATTTTTATCAAAAATAAGAACATTTAACCTTTCATAATAAAATTTTCTTAGATGGCCTTTGCGGCCACAATGTGTACATGTGTACACCTTAGCATACTTATGAGTGGGAGTGTGAGCATGATGTGCATCATAAGCATGAGAATGTGCATGAGTATGAGGAACTTGTTTCTTTTGAAACAAGGATTCCAATCTAGTATGATTGAATGCACATGAGCTCAAATTAGAGCTCAAATTATCAATTTTATTTTTCAAATTTTTAATCTCATTTTGATCAATGTGAGCATGAGAAGCATGATGAGATATATGATCATTTTTCTTTTTCTTTTGTGAAACAAAATCCTTTTCTTTTTCACAAATTTTTCTTTTCAAAGATTTATTTTCTTGAAAAACATCTTCCTTTTGTTTTTCCACCAAATCAATCTTATTTTTCAAAATCATATTTCCTTCACATAAAACATTCAATTTAGACATTAAGGAAATATTCTCATTTTTCAAATCTTCATTTTCTTTTTCTAAGCATGCCATTTTATTTTCTAAAGAATCTTTATCATTAAGCATGGCATCAAAATTCTTTTTCAAAATTTTATTATCTTTTTCTAAACATGCAATGTTACTTCTAAAAGAGTCATGTTCTACATGCATGCAATCAAGTTCCTTTTTCAAATTTTTATTTTTCTTTTTAATCATGTCATATTTTTCAAGCACAAGATGACAAAAGGTAGCAAGCTCATCATATGACATGTCTACATCCTCATCATCGGATTCGGTGTTTACCTCAAGGGGGTTATCCCCTTGGACCATATAGCATACGTTGGAGATGTCGCTTCCAACGTCCGAATCGCTCCCCGCATAGTATAGGTCCTTTTCGCCAAGGGAGGTGATGATGTTCCAAGCTACAAAAGCCGAATCAACGTTAGAAACCCTAGATAAATAATCATCATTTAGGGTTGACTTAATAGCATGAAGGGCTTTTGCATTAGCCTCAATGTTCTTACCATTTAAGTAATATTCTTTATTAGTTGTGGCAAGATATACACTAAGGCCAAGTCCTTTGAGGAACAAAGACATCTTAACCTTCCAAATTTGGATGTTAAGAGTGTCAAAGGTGGGTGGTGACATGAAGTCCATGGTGTGAGTACAAAATATTGTGATTAGCCTAAAGGAGGATCTTTAACTCTTAGGTTGTTAGACCCAATATCAAGAGCACTAGCTCTGATACCAATTGTAAGATCACCTAGAGGGGGGGGTGAATAGGTGATGGCTAATCTAATGGTCACTTATGAACAAATAATGCGGAATTAAAACTAAGATGATCAAATTAAACTTCTTTTAATTAAACACTTATGTATAACACAAGAGTGTTGCCGAATTCCCCTTGCGAGGCTCTGGACAAACTCCTCTAGATTCCCCTTGAATGGGTTGAGGTGCCGCGTTGGCTCTCTTGGTTGAATACTAGTGTTAACAACAATTCCAAGCAAGTATGTATATCAATTATGAGCACAAGGGAATATATCATGCATATATAAGATGAACACAATAAATTGAATGCAAGATATAAAATAGAGACAAAAAGAGAAAGAGAGCAAGAGTGAGCAATCGCAAACACAAAGGGTTTGTTTCGAGGTTCGAGCACACTTGCTCTACATCCCCGCCTTCGACACACGAAGGATTTTCACTATGTAAGATCCCACCGGATCTCTCCTCGGTGCCGCAACACCTACAAGCTCTCGGACTCTAAAGTCCCTTACACACGCAAGTCCACCGACTCGCCGAGGCCGCACCTCAAACCACCAAGAGTTCACAACCGAACTCTAACCACCAACGAGCACACTTGCCCGTCTCCTCAAATACAAAGGAAATCTCTTTGGTGATCTAACACTTGATCACCAATTACAAACTCACTACAACACTCTCCCTATAGGATAGATATACAATGGAAGCTCAAGTGTAGTGTGAGAAAAAACAAGGAAAGAAGGCTTTGATGGAAAACTCAAGAAATCACAATAAATACTCTCTTGATAAAATCCCTTTTGATAGGAAATATTGGCACTCTATTTTGTGGAGAAAACTTCTGAAATCACTTGGAAAAATTGGCTCAAGAAGTCCTCAAAATCTTGGCTTCAAACAATGACAAAACCCCCTTTTATAGAGGTCAGAAAAATCTGACCGTTGGGATCTGTCAGTGCTTCCGGTCGACCGGTCCGGTCGACCGGCAACGGTCTAAAATCCGACCGTTGCAGCCTCCGGTCGACCGGCCCGGGCGACCGAGCAACTGGAGAAGAGAGTAAACTCTCTGTCGGTCGACCGGCCCGGTCGACCGATGTTTCCCGAGAGCAAAGCTCTCTGAAGCGGTCGACCGGCCCGGTCGACCGTTCTCCAGTGCACACTGGCGTGCACGTCGTGCACGTCCGGTCGACCGACCCGGTCGACCGGCCTCTGTCAGTTCTGAAAAATCAGAACTAGCAGAACCAGAAAATAGGGATTAAGGATTGGTCTTTTGGCTTAATAAAAATCTCATAAATACTTAGAAATTCTACAAAAATAGTTTTATGATATAGAAACATGCTTGCACAAAATCAAGGCATGTTATTGAAGATTTGACTATTTTTGTAACTTGGAAATATTTGCTCAAAATAAAAACTGTTTTTCTAAAACAACATGTTTTTCCAAATTTCCATCAAATACAAAAACAAGATACACTTTAAAGCATAGTGTGTGTGGATATGATCCACTACACAATCAAGATGACATATCTAGTTTTTGACATAAAGCACAAAACTTGGTTTTGAAATATCAACATGTTTTTCCAAACTTTCATCAAATACAAAAACAAGATATACTCTAAAAGCATAGTGTGTATGGATATGATCCACTACACAATCAAGATGAAATATCTAGTTTTTGACAATAGGCTCTAAGCATGGTTTTGGATATAAGATATGTAAACTATGAAATACCAAAATCCAAGATAAATATTTTGTCACAAAGAAAAACCTTTTTCTAAATAAAAATTCTTTTCTAAAAAGAAATCTTAAATGAAAACTTCAATCAAGAGTGTGTGTGTGATTCATACTTGAGCAATCCACCAATCTATTCTATCCTTTACATTTTTATCTAAAACAAATAAAAATCTTATACCTAGACACAAGTCTTCATCCTCTTGAAGTCTTCACTTGAAGGCTTCTCATTTTCTTGACTTGGTCTAAATGCAATCCACCGAGCTCATCTCTAGATGTGTTCTTGATGCATAGGCTCGTGAATCAACCGGTGCTAACTTCCAACTTGACATTTTATCCTTTGTTGAAGCTCCACACCTACTAAGATCTTGATAAGGAATCTGTCACTAATTAAACACAAGATCATTAGTAAACATAACTTCATGAGTTGATCATCATCAAAACTAGGGTGATAGACCTTTGGGCCAACACAAAGAACTTTCGGTGCACATGGTTTCAACAAGCCATCTGGAAGATGAAGATGAAGAAATGATCTGGTCCGATGCAGATCCTTGGATCAGACATTTAAACACTCTGTAGGACACCCGCTTTGAACAGCGCGAACCACCCACAGAAGACAAGATTGTTCAGATTAATCTAGGAGATGAGGCTAATCCTAAGCCCATCTTCATAAGCGACAGCCTGTCACCATCAGAGAAAAAGGATCTAATATCTCTTGTTCAAGAGTACAGAGATGTCTTCGCTTGGGATTACGAAGACATGCCTGGACTTGATCCTCAGGTGGCTATGCACTGCCTCAACATCAATCCGGACGTAAAGCCTATTAAACAACAACAGCGACGGTTCCGTCCAGAAATAATGGAGGCGATTCAATCGGAGGTCAGAAAGCTCATAGATTCTGGCTTCATCAGGGAAGAGCAACATCCCGATTGGGTAGCAACATCGTCCCCGTTGCTAAGAAAAACGGAAAGACCCGGATCTACATCGACTTCCGTAATCTAAATGAGGCTTGTCCCAAAGACGAATTCCCATTACCAATCACAGACGTCATGATTGACAATACCTGTGGATTCGAACGAATGTCCTTCATGGACGGGTTTTCAGGATACAATCAAATCAAAATGTATCCTGACGATGAAAAGCACACCTCCTTCAGGACACCATTGGGGGTTTATTGCTATACCATCATGCCCTTCGGACTGAAGAATACGGGGGCAACCTATCAGAGGGCCATGAACGCCATTTTTCAGCAACAAATACGCAAAACGGTGGAATGTTATGTTGATGATATTGCGGTAAAAAGTCGCACTAAGGGTGATCACATAGCTGACCTGAAGGTGGTCTTCGACATCATGCGGGCTCATCGATTGAAGATGAATCCCAACAAGTCCTTCCTGGGGGTGGCCAGTGGTAAATTCTTAGGATTCATTGTAACCTCCACCGGGATCCATTTGGACCCGGAAAAGGTTCAAGCTATCCAGGAGATGCAGCCTCCAAGAAATCTCAAGGAACTCAGGGGATTACAAGGACGATTGGCGTACATCCGCAGGTTCATCTCAAACCTCTCTGGAAGATGCCAACCCTTCGCTAAGTTAATGAAGAAGGGTGTCTCGTTCATTTGGGATGACGCTTGCCAACTAGCATTTGAGGAAATCAAGCAATACCTCACCCAACCACCAGTCCTTGCAGCTCCGATATTCGGAAAGCCTTTCCTGGTGTACGTCCGGGCAATGGATCATTCTTTGGGAGCTCTACTAGCTCAGAATGATGATCAAGGACGAGAGCGAGCAATCTACTATCTGAGTAGAATAATGATCGGAGCCGAACATCGGTATAATCCGATCGAGAAGGAATGTTTGGCATTAGTGTTCGCTATTCAGAAAATGCGACACTATCTGGTAGGCCAAACTATAAACATCATATCAAAAGTCAACCCCCTGAGGTTACTTATGACTAAGCCTTCATCATTGAACGGTCGGCTGGCAAAATGGGCCATATTGCTATCTCAATATGAAATGCACTTTTTACCACAAAAAGCTGTGAAGGGACAAGCGGTGGTAGATTTCCTGGCTGAGCATCCAGATCCGAGGGTAACCAAGCTTTACGACGATCTACCAGACGAGGTCGGTGAAGCCTGCCAGACCCAGACATCCTTTGAAAGGCAGGTGTGGCAACTTTTCTTTGATGGTGCGTCCAGAACGAGCCCAAAAGGACACCTAGTAGCAGGGGTAGGTGTAGTACTTATCTCCCCATAGAACTATGTGATTCCTCGAGCTGTCTCATTAACTAAGCCGTGTTCCAACAATGTGGCGGAGTACAATGCTCTTTTGATTGGGATGCAACTCGCCGATGAGATTGGCGTTAAAAATCTCGAGGCATATGGTGACTCCAAACTCATCGTTAGCTAGGTTCGCGGGGAGTACGAAGTCAGACATGAAGACCTAGTACCCTATTACAACGCAACTGTCCACATGGCTGGGAAGTTTACGAACTTCTACATCGACCATGTACCACGCAAGCAAAATGCGCATGCAGATGCACTGGCTTCCCTCGCGGCCTCCATAGTCCTTCCAGCTGGAGCAATGGAGAAAGTATTCGTCTACAGCCACGACCTGTATTGCCCGAGAACTGCCCTCGAAGACTATCAGGGGTCAAAGGGAGAGTGTCAAGGCAAAGAAGCGCTGGAATTGTCAACCGGGCCAGAGCTTAAAGACTGGCGATTCCCCTATATCGACTATGTCTTGTACGGCATCCTGCCTGAGGACGCCAAGGAAGCGGCTGCCATTCGAAGGAAAGCCCCTAAATTTTACTACAATCCGATTATACGAACATTGTATCGTCGATCGCATGACGGGATCTTGCTCCGGTGCCTCTCACCAAAGGAGGCTCAAGAGGTATTGAAAGAAGCCCACGACGGCATGTGTAGAGCTCACCAACCTGGCCTAAAATTGGCACATCGACTCCAAAGGTTGGGTTACTATTGGCCCAAGATGATTGCCGACGCCGTCACTTATGCTAAAAGATGTCACGCTTGCCAGGTGCATGGCGATTTCATCCATCAAGCACCAGAGTACCTCCACTCTACGACCTCTACCTGGCCATTTGAAATGTGGGGGATGGATGTAGTTGGCCCTATCAGCCCACCATCATCAAAAGGACATCGTTTCATTTTGGCAATAACCGATTACTTCTCTAAATGGGCCGAGGCCATCCCTTTGAAGGAGGTAAAATCGTCTAACGTGATCAAGTTCGTAAAACATCACGTCATTTACCGTTTCGGTGTACCTCGGCGAATTGTCCATGACAATGGACCCTAGTTCATCAGCCAGGCTTTCCAGAGATTCTGCGCTAAGTTCAGAATCCAGAGTGTGTCCTCAACGGCATACTATCCTGCTGCTAATGGTCTCGCAGAAGCTTTCAACAAGACTATTGGCAAGCTCCTCAAGAAATTCGTCTCAAAAAGTCAACGGGACTGGGACGACAAGTTAGGTGAATGCTTATGGGCCTATCGCACAACTGTGCGAACCCCGACTAAAGCCACGCCGTTTTCTTTGGTATACGGGTGTGAAGCCGTGCTTCCACTAGAAATCTAAATTCCATCTCTACGCGTCGCCTTGACAGCAGAGATGACAACAGAGGAGAAGTATCGACAGCGACTCCAAGAATTGGAAGCCTTAGACGATAAGCATCTGCAGGCCCAACAGCAAATCGAGCTCTACCAGGCTCAAATTTCCAGAGCCTTCAACAAGAAAGTTAAAATGCGAACTTTCAAGAAAGGCGACCTAGTCTTAGCCGTCAGAAGACCCATGGTGATGACGCACAAGACAAAAGGAAAATTCCAACCCAAATGGGAAGGACCATTCGTAGTAGAGTCAGTCTACTCAAATGGATCGTATCGCCTCATAACTTCAAATGACGATACACTCATGATGTCGATCAATGGCAGATTCTTGAAGAAGTACTATTCTTAATGGTACTCCTCTCCCGATCAAGTTAAAAGTACACCTCTGATCAAAACAAGAAGAGCTTCTTCATTAACATCCGACGCCTCCGATGGCTAAGGATAGAGGAAAGCGTTGGCTTTTAAGCCCAACATAAATCTTCGACAACTCATCATGCTGAGGGGAATAGCATGGCTAGCCCAACTCAAACGGTAGTTGGTAAAGGCACCTCAAATCCGTTGATAGCTGAGGGTTTGCTAAAAATCCTAAGTGGACTCAACTCCACTCTCCCCTCCAAAATCCCTTACCAAATCTCATCCACAGAATGGTAGGTCTACAAAATATAGTTGTTGCCAAGTTAACACTATACCTCTGGCACTTCAAACTCCACTTGTCCATTCTCATCAATAGGATGACAGGTCCTCAAATTGCTCATATCGCAAATCAATTTCTGTCAAGTTAATATCACACCTCTGACAAATTACTGTTAAGTTAACATTACACTTCTAAACAGTACATCAAGTTTCTGCCAAGTTTAATACCACACCTCTGACAGTCACTTTCCTCCAGACTTCCATGTCGAAGCCGAAATGGATGATGCTAAGTTCAACATCATACCTCTAGCATCCAATTCATTGTTAGGTTCAACAGTACACCTATGACAATGAATTTCCCTCGAACTTCCGTATCAGAGTCGATATGACCAATGTCAAGTTCAACATTACACCTCTAGCATTGCCCTCACTGTCAAGTTAAACATCACACCTATGTTAGTGACACTTCTGTTTTCCCAAATGAAACTGAAGTATTTCTGAGTCAGGTTAATATCACACCTCTGACTCACATCCTTGTCAGGTTAACATCATATTTCTGACAGGACTACATTCAACCCATTAAGTTAATATCACACCTCTAACGGTAAAAACCTTCTTAGATTCCCCGTGGATCTTACTACCTAAACACATTGTTAGGTTAATACTACACCATTAATAGTGTTTTCCTTCAAATCCCCAGCTGAGCTTAATCGAGTGAATCCTAAACCTTGATAAAGGCCCATTTTCCCTGGGGGTACGAGTCTTACTTGTCATTCTCCTTTATAGATTGACAGGTCCACAAAATTGTCTTATCTCTTGTCAAGTTAATATTACACCTCTGACAGCATTGGGGAGTTCCAAAAATAGGATTTCTCTCTAAAAAGTTTGACTATTTGAAATTATCATCATAGTTTTGACAAGTCAAAGTCCTTTGCTTCTATGCGTCTGACTAAAAGAAAAAGTTCAAGACAATAGAAGGAGAAAAAGAAAAGTGTCACTTTTATTTATATCCAGGCACATGAAAGTGATACAAAAACGCTCTCTTATACAATAAGATTGAGTGTTACAGTTAAGGAATACAAAGAAGTCTCTCTCTCTCAGAGGTTGCACTCGCTCCTCAGCTGCATGTTATTCCGAGTACAAGATGCTTGGAAGGGCGCCAAAGTAGGATCGGACATTGTGGCAACGATCAGAAGCTGGTTGCACCATGATGCATGATGCAAACATCGAAGAAGTCTCTGGCTGATCGAGAACAATGGTGGTTCATGAGGTCTGATGGCAGCAGAATCTTCTGATCCCACCTGACCATCCGAAGCTGGGTTATGATCCGTCGAACACCTCCATCCAAAGTGGGGGTATGATACTTCATTGATGAACATCTCTCCCGCCAGAAGATCGTCCAATGAGCATGGAATTTCCTCGATGTCACTTCTGGGGTAAGAGAAGAGGTTTTAAGACCTCACAGGGGATGCTACCCACCACTGTATCCACTGCAACCCCCGCCGCCATACCCACTGTGACCGTGACCAGCCCGCAAGCATGACTGGTGCATCGCGTCCAATGAGATCTTGACAAGGGTTAAGTCCCCGTCAGGGATCGTGATTTCTTTCCTTGTGGACGACGGAGACTATGATTTCTTCCCTTGTGGACGAACATCAAACAAGTTCGCTGGCTGATATATTCTCCCACGGGCCCAGCGAACGTGAAAAAGGATGATCAAGCCTACCTACAAGAAGCAAACAAGGAAATTAGACAATTCAGAGCTTACCATACTTCGACAGAAGAAAACTAAGTCACAAACGCGGTTATTGCTGAAGACTGTAGACGCGGGAATGACCCGCACGCTGGGCCAGATTCCTGCAAACAGACGCGAGCAAGACTGTGATTCACACAGAATTCAAACGCGACCTAATTCCACATCCGCGTCTAAGATACAAGACGCGCAGAGAATCAGACGCAAAAATTGCCATCTCTCTGTTGGAGGAACAGGAGTTGTAAAAGTTCAGGCCTGAAACCTTCGACCCGAATTGAAATTCTTCCAAGTCCGTGGCCTCAAGACGCGAGCTCTGTGTGCAAAGCCCGCGGCCAGGTACCAACGACTTCAATACTTGCGTTCAAAAAAGTTTAAGTCGATGGCGCAAATTCCAGAAGAGGAATGCACCAACCACGACTTCGCAAGAAAGTCCAAATGATATCTCTCTAAGAGATATACTAAAATCCAAACTTGGTTGGATCTAAAATGTCATGGTAAGTGGGCATGGCATACCCGCAGAGGCCTCTGTTAAGAGTTAAACTCTCTGCATTGAGGCGCGGACGTAAAAGGTGCTCAGGGAGACGCTTTCTATCATTGAAATCACTTAACAGTAGTAATCTACTAAAGAGACAAAACAGAAGCATGGAAGCTCTGGGTCATCTTCGTCCATGGAAGCAAACCCCTGATAGGGTCCTTAAAGGGAGAAGACAGAATCTCTCAGAGCACTCGCTTTCAAAAAGAACACAGTCTAAGTATGGACTGTTAAAGGGAGAGGAGGAGCCCCTATTTATAGGCAGCCCATAATAATCGTAGTTAATGGTTCATCAATTGGAACCGTCGGCCTTAATGACCGCACGACTGTCAAAGCCCAATGGGAGGCTGACGCGTGGAGCGTCGCTTCGGGAAGCGTCAAAGACGCTGGTTTCCAACCGCCAGCGCCGTATTGGCATTAAAAGGCATTAACGCCTAAGCCCAATGAAGAACTGACGCGTGGACAAACCGCTTCGGGAAATAACGGATGATGCGGGTTCCCAATCGTCAACGGAGACTTGACGTTCAAAGATTTCATAAAATCTTTATGACAGTCTGTTTATAACGCCTGGAAATCGTGCCAAAACGCAGGTGTGAGAGCTGCGTCCAAAGACCCGCATCCCCTCTTTTCTCAAAAATCGGCGTCCTCCTTCATTCCAAGTTAGAAGATCCTTCGCGTCTCTTGGCTGATTCAAAGTCGATCCGCGTCTCTCAAAGGGGACTCATTTTTGGGGCCCCAGTAGGAAAGCACATAAAGCTGCATCCTAAGGCTTACATCTTCAGCAGAGAAGGCCTATCACCTTCACAAGTGTCTTGGAGCTGCGTCTACATGGATGATGATGGATCTTGCACCAAGTCTCAGCGTTGCGTCCCTGACTGCATTAATGTTAAGGGGCGTAAGACCTCATTATCCTGAACTCTACGTCTGGATAGAGTTAAGGATTGCGGCCAAGGAACCACACTCAAAGCCGCGTCCTCCGCGTCTGCTTGAACCGCGTCTTCACTGGCAGGTCAGAATCGCGTGCCTCAGAGCCGCGTCTCTTTTTATGAATCGACACTGTGTTTCATCAAAAGAACTTAGTTTTACCTAAGTTCAGTATTCACAGTCAGTAAGGGAGCACAACCAAAATCTGTGATTGAGAGTTTGGATTCATCTACAGCGGGGGAATGAAGGTGGAACAAAAATTTCAACGACTTTTATTATTCAAAAATGATAAAAGTAGATACAAACACTCTTGGTAAATAGAGTGTCCTTTTCTTTACAAAAAAAAAGAAAAGAAGAGAAGGTTAAAGGTCCTGGTTCGCCAAGGAACGGATTTGCTCTCTAAGGCGATGTATGTCATGTTGACGCGCCTTCTCAGCCTCCATGAGAGCTTAGGCCCGCAGATCCGCCTCAGGTAAAAATCCCTGCGCTCGTACTCGGAGGGATTCCAGCTTGGACGAACGAACAGAGAGGTTTGCTTCAATTTGCGCCTTGGCAGCCTCTAACTCTGCTAGCCTCTTTCCAGAGGTAGCAAGCTTCTGTTCGTTAATAGTAATCACTGCCTCAGCTCTGGCTATGGCGGACCGAGAATCAAGGATAGCCTGCTTTGCAGCCTGTATGATCATCTCAGATTCCCTAGACTCGATCGCTAGCCTTTGATGATCAGCCTGGAAACCTTCGAGAAGACGGGTGTTATCGGTTATCTGCTACTCCACCTCTCTTCGCTCTTGCTCTTGAGCAGCAAGGAGCCTATTCAGAGTTTCCTGGGCCTTGTGGAATGAGCCAGCATTCTCCAGGGATCGAAGCTCTCTCAGGTTTTGTCCCAGCTGCTCCACCAACAACAGACACGCCTGGGCTAGTGAAGGGCCTCCGGCCAACTTGATGTTTTCGACCAGGTTTCCGAGATATGTCTGGGCGAATTCAAAAGAACTACCCCCAGACAGGATAAAATCGATGCATGATCGCATTGAGGCAAAGAACTGCTGCACCGTCTGGCGTGTCAGGAACTCCATGGTATCATCACCCGAGGTGGTCCCCAATCCCCTTTCTATCACGGTGTGGGGGATGTAGATCGGCTCTTCTGGCGCAAGAGTCAGGCTGACCACGGGTACGGCAGGAGCAAGAGTAGCCACTGGCGCTTCTGGGGGTGCTACCTCCGTAGAAACCTCCACAGCCGATGACAGGGTAGTGAGCTCGACCTCCTCAGAATCCTCGGCCGAGGCTTGAGCTGTGTGGTCTCCCGGGCAGGCACTGACCGCCAAATCTCCTCCTACCTGAGCTTCCTCAATGCTCTCTGCACTTGCCTGAACTTCCTCAATGCCCTCTGCAAAATTACGAGAATATTAGCCATGACAGCAAAAGGAAGACATTTATACCAACATTTCCTTACTTGGCTGGGGGTCCAAAGGTGGCGAGTCCTTGGGTGAATCCTGTAGGGTGGAGGTCTCCCCGACTTCGACGATTGCCCCCTCTTGAAGCACCCTAGTACGAGGAGACTCAGCTCTCTCCTGCTGAGCCAGTGTATCATCTCCTCGATCTGGGAGGAAGCAGCGGCCTCGCTAACCATGACTAGCCCTGCAACACGAGGCCAAATAAAAAAACAGGAAACGTCAAAAATCCTTCTCCTAGTTAGAAGGATGAGTTTGGCGAGTAGTGTACCTTCAGCAGCTTCAGCAGGAAGAACTGCCGCTAGCGGTGATGTCGTCAACGGCTCACACCCATATATTTCCTCCTCTGAGATGTGTGAGAATTTACTCGGATCAGGAGGAGCGGGTTCATCGCCAAAGTCGACCTCATCCTCAAAATCGATTTCCTCTTCGGATGATGAAGATGACAGTTCAACGTGAGGGACCTTGGCAACCGGAGCCTTGCCTCCAAACACCCCAGTGGTAGGGCTGGGGTCAACTGTCCGAGCACTGGAGATGAATACACTGGGAGACCCAGGCTGCTGTGCCTCATCCCTCCTCTCATGAGCTGAGGAAGACCCAGGCTGAGTTGAGACTCCTGGAATCTCAACGTCACCCATCATGTCGACCTGCGGCCGCTGTGCCTCATCCCTCCTCTCGTGAGCTGAGGAAGACCCAGGCTGAGTTGAGACTCCTGGAATCTCAACGTCACCCATTATGTCGACCTCCGGCTGCTGTGCCTCATCCCTCCTCTCGTGAGCTGAGGAAGCCCCGGGCTGAGCTGAGACCCCTGGCCTCTCAACATCGCCTCCGCTCATTATGTCGACTTCGAACTGCTCAGCCTCGTCAGCGGTGGTGGGTTTGTCAGCAGGCTCCGCTTCCTCCACAATCCTGGGGCCCCTGCTGCGCAACCTGCGGGCATGGACTAAGGGGGCATCATCCTCATCCTCCTCTTCTTCCCTCGGTTCCTCAACACCAGAAGGGATATCCTCGGACGGAGAAACTGCAGCCGTCAAGTCTCTCCGGACCTTCTTTGGGGCAGGCTCAGCAGTGGAGGTAGAGCCTTGAGGGCGCTTACCCACCGCCTGTCGAGCTTTTGCTGCTCGCGGCTCCTCCCTCGACCCCCTTCTAACCTCTTTAAGAGCCTTCAGATACTGCTCGATGTCTCGCGAGCGTTTAGTGGACCCCAACCTTGCTTCGTAACCTGCATTGATACTCTCAATGCATGAATACTCAGGAGCGAAATCTGGTGTTTGGTTGGCCTGGAAGTACCAAGTACAGAAGCTGAAGCTGGTACGGCCCTTCGGCCCTTTGATAGGCAGCCGAAAAGTTGCTTCCGTACCTCCGGCCACGCTATAATACCAAGCCCGAGCACCTTCGAACAAATTCCCACTGAAGGCGAGTCGAGCATTGGGGTTGCCGACATATAGTTGATCATAGCCGAACTGTCGGGCGAAGCGATTCGGCATATACGGCTCGATCGTGCATGAATTCCCTTGCCGGAAAAGCACATACCTGGGCCGAATGTTGACCAACCACCAGAAAACCCCCGTTGACAGCCTCGTGAAGTCATCTTGGCCTACGGAGTCAGTAAATTGTTCCCCGAAAGATGCACCAGGAATCGCGGGGAAGCAGCGATTAAGCTGGTAGTTCGAAGCCGACATGACGCACTTTCGAACATAATACACGTAAGTATTACACCAGGTTGAACCCTCCAACCGCTGCACGAAAGGAATAAACCCCTCACACCAAGACACCGGCGTCATCAGAGAGGGACAGTGCATAACGTACCAAGCCATTAGGTACGTGTAGGGAAGCTCAACCCGAGGGTTGGGGCGCTTTATCGTCGGCCTCCCCTCCGAGTCAACAATCACCTTGCCATGGGAGTCGACAGCCTTCCCTGCCTCGCACAGATTTTGGGTTAACGTCCTCAACCCGCTTTGAATACTCGCCGCCATGGCCGGGAGAAGGGCTATGGGCCTACCATAAGCCAGGAGCACTGCCGGGTACACTACGTCGGCAACAATGACTTCATGTGGCAGCGTTGGCACCACACAGCGCTTCAACCACAGCATTAAGAAGCCCACCAACAGTGCGTGGTCAGAGATAGGGATCCGGGCTTGATGATGGAAGCTTTCGAAAACCGTGTCAGGTTCGAAAACATCCTCATTCGACTCCGTGGTGTAGGAGTCTACAGAAGCCTTGATCCTGTCGGCAATCTCCTCGTCGGAGCTGGGAGCCAGTCGGGTCACCGGACGGTCTTTCTGGTTAACACCATTGAACAGGTAGCTTGCCCAAGACAGCTGCTTGACTCCCCCCGCCCTCCAAGAGGTTATCTAGCCGCAGATGTGGAAGTGACATAACACCTCCCAGTAAGTCTCGTATACTCGAGGAGACCCTTTCTTCATAAGGTGAAGCTCCTCAAAGGTTGGGACGTATTCTTCATAGGGAGAATCCCCTATTGCCAGCCCCGAGACCTCGTACAACTCGTGCAGGGCGAGACCCATCTCCCCGACCGGAGTGAAGAATGTCCCCGTCAGAGGATTATAATGCTCCAGGATCCCAAAAAAGTTTTGAGAGCTCGGTGGGATACCATACTGTGCGACCCTGACTGCTTGGTACAATTCCGCTTGCTCCAACAAGCCTCTAAGGTCGGCAAGGACGAAGCTCACCATCCTGCCCCACCAATACCTCTCAGTGGAGTGGATCCACCCGGGCGAACGGAACTCGACCGGAAAATCACCCTCCACTTTCATGAACGCGTTGAGGAAAGTGGTGCCAAGTTTTGGCGTCTCTCCAACTGGGTGATCAGTCTTGAGCAGCCCTGGAAACAGGCCAAGAACCTCCCTATCATGACTATCATGGCGATATACCTTTTTGGAGCCTAGGTCGCCAAGAGTAACCTCATGGACATATCGGGAGAGTTCCCATTTCATTTTCTGAGGGACGGACATGTGTGGAAGATAAGATAGCGGGTACATCCTCTCCATGTTTGGGAGAAAGAATCTTCTACCCCCTATCTGACGGAGCCATTTATAATCTCCGTCGTACAAGGAATAGCCGCCCTCGCTAATACGGTCTCCAAAGAAGAAGGCAGGCTTCTCCAGCGGAACGCGAGCATCCGTTGTGAATGCTGCGTCAGTCATAAGCTCCCGAAAGGTTACCATGTCAACATTGGAAAGCCTCCTCCTGCGCTCCTGCGACCCATCAGCAGTCACAGGTACAGTCCTTTGCAGCGCAAAGGTCAAATCACGGTCAGCACCACCTACGTGCCCGAAGTGGCGCCTCATGGAGAGTGGGCAGAAGTGTGTTGCACTATAGAAGAAGATGACACTTAATCAGAAATCCGTTGAAAAGAGTTAAGTGTCTATAGTCCAGACGCAGAAAAGATACTGGACGCAGAAATTGTCAAAATCCGCGTCCAGGCCTGAAAATCTGCGTTCAGACGCAGAAGAGATACTGGACGCAGAAATTGCCAAAATCCGCGTCCAGACCTGAAAATCCGCGACCGTGAGGCCAACAGGGAGCCTGCGTTTTGAAATCCAAGACTTATAAAAAATTTTCTAAGTACTTGGACTCAGATGCGAGATTCATAAAAGACCAGCACCTAATGTCACAGAACGCAAGGATCAAGTCCGCGTCCGAACCCTTCACAATTAGAAATATTTTAAGTGAAGAATCCGAAGTGCAGGGCTTACTGGCACTCTATATCCAATAGACAAGCGCATCCCCAAGTGGATAAAAGCGGTGGGGTCATCAAACCCGCGCCTTGTTTATCAACTCAAAGACCGCGTCTGAGAATCAAATGTGGTTCTATTCTGTGTTGAAGGTTCTCCTTTAAAAGAGGGATTTTTAGGAGTCCATGAACTTCCATTAATGGCGAAGTTTAATGGCATTATATCTGAGATTGGGGCTTCCTGCGCGGAGGAACAGCCCCTCTGGGCCTCGACGACGGCCGCTTTTGAAGATGATGCGGTTGGCTTGGCCTTGGGTGCCATCGTTAATCAAGAATCCGATGATGGACGATGAAGAAATGAAAAGAGACAGAGAAGACTCCTTTTTCAAAAAACCCTAACAGATGCGCTCGAGACGAAAGAGATATATCTCTGACTGTTGCCATTTATAGGCACGAAGATTCGCAAAGATACGCGGCGCGTGGCTCGATTGGTTCGGCATCGAGTCATCGTTTGACGCGTGGACAGCTCATTTAATATACCGGGAAGTCCGCGCGCCAAAAGGAGATGTCCCGTCGGTTCCCCAGAACAAGTGGCGGTGCACTCATGACATGGCACGGATTCGCACCCAACAAGCGCGCCTCTTCGATGGACGTGCCCCGTCAGCACGGCCATAGTCACGTCCAGAAAGTCGCGTCCTTACTCAAAAGGATGCGTCTCTCCGAAGTTCGCGTCCTTCCAATCCGGCCTAGCATCGCGTCTGCCCAATGGAATATCAGTCGCGTTTTCATTTCCAAAAGACGCACCCCATGAAAGTCGCGTCTTTAAAGCAGTACTATCTCTGCTCTTCCAAAAGAACTGGCGTTCAGTCCTTACTTCTGCAAATCAGTTCAACAGTACACTGGCACAAGCAGACGACTGTCCACTCCTGGCTTAAAGTGCACCCACGACAGACTTAAAGCAATCGGGGAGGTTTAGACTGTGCATCTAAACACTCAACTCGATCAACTCTGATGGCTTCAAAGAGTTCTATAGTACACTCACGAAGACCATACTCCAGATAAGATCAAACCCGGAGCATTAACAGTCCAGTCATAATGGTAAGCTCAGCTAGAGTCCAAAGTATTTCGAAATCCGTCCCAGTTAACCGCAGAATATCGAAAACTTTGGAGGGGGTTCTGTAGGCTGTCTAAAAATCATTAAAAGACAAGCCATTAAAAAAGGCAGAGTTTCAGGTTCTAGACGCAGGACTAAGGACTAATGATGGCCATCCGCGTCTCAGCATCAAGGCGCGTGGGCTCAACACCCGCGTCTCAGCATCAAGGCGCGTGGGCTCAACACCCGCGTCTCAACATCAAGGCGCGTGGGCTCAACTCCCGCGTCTCAGCATCAAGGCGCGTGGGCTCAACACCCGCGTCTCAAGGCCCACGTCTCGGTTATAACCGCCCTGGTTATGGGGCCAGTCACCGCCCACATATCGGGGAAGTAAGCCCCTCATTGTGGAGCACTTTTAGGGGGCACGTTCACCCCTGAAACCTCTATAAATAGCCCGCCGCTATAGGAATGGAGGACACGACACAAAAAACAAGAGATAGACAACAAGGCAGATAGAGAGAGAAGCAAGAGAGAGCTCAACTCTTCAGCAAGCTTGCTACGTACAAGTTGCTCTTTGCCTACCTTCTCTTTGAGAGTTTTGGTAGACAGAGCTGTGCTACTCCTTCTACCAGCCGAAGAGAAGATCCCCGAAGGTCTAGGTGGTCACCCGGTCAACGGAGAACAAGATTCACTCTCCATCGCCACTTGAAGAACCCAGCCTTAAACAAAGGGAGGATTCAAGACTCAACATCCTCCTTCCCTTGTAACCGGAATACGAGTCCGTTGTAATTTTTCAATTTGATTCAAGGAAATCTTACTTCGACCCCGTACCTTCTCCGTGTGTGTACAACACCAAATATAGCCGACGCATCTTCTCCTGATTTGAGTCCGCCTTGTTGCCAATATCGACATCATCGGGTGACGATTGTTTCACTGGCTTGTTATTCTCCTGGTAGAGTAAGGAATCACTAAAGTAATTCTCCACTCTTTTGAACGGCTGTATTTGGTGAATACCGTTCAGAGTACAACATCATCTCCCACGTATTTGAAGCACTAATGCAACGTGGAGGGGATTATCCAGTTGGTATGGATCCACTGTCGTCCAAGCAAGAGATTATAAGACGTGTCAGACGTAGCATGTCACTTCTGATTTCAAGTCTCTAATTTGGCATTGGAGATGATCTTGCCCAGAGCGTGAATACTCTCGGCGTTGAAGCCAAAGATGGTTATAGTGGTGATGGATAACCTGTCGAGTGGGATGCCTAGGAAGTAGAGAAGCCTCTTTGGGATGATGCTGAGAGTAAATCCCGGATCGACTTGGATTGTCTCGATACACGTAGAACCAATATACCCACTATAGTATAGAGTTCTATCATGCTTATTATCTTTGAGGAGTATATTCTCAGGAGTGAAGGTGACAGATGGCACCTGTCGTTGCACCAAATTACATTGGGGACACGGATTCCCGTTGTCATTAGTAGGGATTGCCAGCACTTGTGTCAGGAAGGACTCTGAGTCAGCAAATACATCCCTAAATGCCTCTTTTGTCTCCTTCGAGAGGTGAAGTAGCTCGTGCAGGGTAATACAAGCTGGAATATTGGCAAGCTACGCAATATGTCAAAGCCAAATGGAGCGTTGAGCCCCTGTGAAGGATCCTTCTTTAATAATTTGTCAAATTGAACCTCATTTTGCTTCCCTTTGTCCAGCTGTGGGGATGGTGCCGAAACCTAGACTCATGCAGTTGTTCCTGACATCATTGGCTACTGGTCTCGTCTGGGGTCTGATAGTACTGTCGAGGTACGACCTTCCAGACTGGGTGCCTAATGGCTCAGTGGTAGTGCCCGCTAAGGCAAACTTCTTTTCTCTTGAGTCATTGAGAGAAGCTATAATCATAATGTCATCATCTGTTGCAAGGGAGATGGCGTTAAATGAGAACAAAGCATCTGCTGGTGGGATGATGCACCATTCTATAGAAGAGGCAGTAGTTGGGGTTCGTACGCCCCATTTCTTCTGGTCGCCGGCTTTAGGTAACTTGAGCTTGTTACCCTTGTTGAGTAGGTGGAAGATGGTCATCACTTGTTCATCTTTGAAAGAATACTATCTCAGCAAAAACTTGAACTCCTAATTGTTGCTAGTGCTGCTCCTTTTCTGCTTTGGTGGAGCTTCCCCAGACAACTCAACTGCCATCATTTCTTTCCCTTTAGATTGAGAAGATTGGGCTGCACACACCCCTTGGTACCGACTCCTCATTTGTTCTCGGGCACTGAGAGCTCAAACTCTTTAGCTGATTTCGCTGCTATCTCTGCTTATTTGATAGGCTTCTTCAAGTATTGGCTTAACGGCTCTCATACAAACTTCTACCTTGTCGAGGAAATTGTGCCGACATGTTTGAAGCAACATAGGCAAGGGCATGCTTGCGGGGCACATAAGAGAAAGATTGTGGAATCTCTCAATGTAATCCTGGACAGATTCTCCTCTTTTCTGGACTATCAAGAGGAGCTTATCCATGGTCACCTCGGTGTCATCCTCATAGAATCGAGAAAGGAATCGCGTTTTCAGGTCAGTCCAAGAATTGTTGGAGCCATTGGGAAGGCTTTTGAATCAATCAAAGGCTACCACCTTAAGCATGATGATGAATAGTCTGGCCATAACAGCATCATTATCTCTCACGTTGCCAGTTGATGACCAAAAATAATAGATGTGCTGATTTGGCGAGCTCTTCCCATCATACGTGTGTAACCTAGGTGGCTTGAACTTTGGCGAGTGGGGGACTGAGTCCCACTCCAGTGGGTAAGGATGCGTCATCCTTACTTTCTTCAGTTCATCCCTCTGAGTTAGGGACGCTATCTGAGCTTGAATGTCGGGGGTTCTGTTTCGGCATTCTCTTCCTTGTCATGATTGCTACCGGTGGTTTCATTATTGTTCTGGTTATTCAGGAGTTATGCCAACATTTGCTGAATGTTATCCAAAACCGCTTATTGAGCTCTAAAAGTTTGCTCTTGAGCCTCTATACGCTGATGGAGATCATTATCATGGTTATTGTCGGCCATATTAGCCAACATAGTCCTCATTTGCTCTGAGCTAACTGTGGCAGAGGAAGCATAGCTGCTGGCTTCTCCTTCATCGTCTAATCACTGGAAGAGGCTTTTCAGTGGTTTCGGTGGCATAGCCCTTGTGAAAGAAGAGGGCTATCTATAATTATAGGGTATTGCTACCCTAGAGTAGGTACCTTAAAAGGCACCCTCTGGTTCAATCAGAACCTGACTTAAGCCTGGGCTATAGTCAGGATTTGGAGAACTAACTGAGGAGCATGAACCCCCTGCCTTCCTCTTTGAGATAGCATCAGATGCCTTCTTCTACCCATCATGTTGACAGAGGTTGCAGCAAGGTGAGACTTTTTGGCCTTCTTCTTTCTCCTAGTCCTGGGTTCTTCAAAGGTTTGAGCTGACAACCGATCAAATACTGATAGTTGATTTGGAGGAGATGTTTGGGATTGGCCCCAGACAACTCTTAGTGGAATGAAACATTACAAGTTGACACTTTGCTCATCCGCACCGAGATGGTGATATGTGAGCTTGCTCTTCAGGGCGGGACTTCTGCTTGTTGTTCAGAAATTCCCACAAGTTTATGTTGACCGGACCTAAATGATCTAACACGGAGACTTAGTGAGGCTGAATATTAGCCCAGATAGTCTAAATAGTCTTAGGTTTAAACCAAGACTTAGCCTTAGAGGCTTCTCTTTTGGCTGGGAGCGAAGTTAAGATAGCTTCGCCGTGAGGCAAAGTTATGTCAGCACTTGGTGCTTTAGTACTGTGAAGTACTTTTTCTTTGAGTGAAGTAGCTTCGCTGTTAGCACCAAACTGTACTTCAGATTTAGCTTCGCGGACAAAAGCGCAGCGGGGAGTAAAGTTACTACCACTTTGCATTTAGGTTCGCTCTGTGAAGAGCTAAAGTAGTCTTGCAGTCAGAGACTTTGTTAGCTTCTGTCGAAGCTGAGATCAGGGAGCCATTAGCCCTTCACAAGGCTGAATTGGATTTTTTAATTCAGAGAGCCTTTGAGGCTGATTTAGTTTCGCGCACAGCATGTGGATACTGGTGCGAAGCTAATTTAGTCCTTACTAAATTAGGCCAGTAGATGGGCCTTTTCATCCTATCAGGGACTTGCTTCTGAGCCTCGGCCAGAGGAGACTTAGCCACGGAGATCTTCCTGTGCTTGTGCTCGTTGATAGGGCTTGACCCACCCTCAGAGAGAAATTGCTCAAACTTCTTTTGATCAAACTGGATGACCAAAGTTTCAGCAGTAGACCCAAGGGCCTCACATCGCATTGCGACACAATATTCTCGTTGGCAGAGAAGAAAGTCCCCAGTAGAGCCGCCATCTTGTTTTTCATTGATATGCAAAGGGAAAAACTTACAAAATATCTGAAGAGAATTACAAGTAATTAAAAGAAATTTACAAGAACTCTCTTCTTAGAGTTTCTAGGGAAGTGTACCGATGGAAGTCTGGTCAGCGCGTAACAGCTTTGTTCCATTAATGATGCAATCGATTAAGCCTTCAAGTCTTTTGCCTAGGAGTTTCCTTCTCGTCTGGTTCTGGAAGTCCTTTAAAAGAGGAAGATCTTAAGGGTATTAGCACCTGAAAGAGAAGTAAACTTCTCTAAGAAAGCTTGGAAGCTGTAGAGAATAGATCTCTTTTGAAAATTCCAGCCAATGGCTCTCAAAAATTCAGGTTCTTTTCTTGATCTTTTCCAGCCAGCCAGCCCCTTAGCATGCCTAGAAATGGGCTATTTATAGGTTTTATAGGGTGTAACAACCCCTAATAAAAATTAGCAGATTGATTTAGTCAATCTAGTTTCACACCAAGCTAAAATAGCTTCACTGCGAAGCTAAACAAAGCTTGCGTGGAGCTAGCACCCGTGTGCGAAGCTAATCAAACAGTTGGTTTGGGGATGTCACAACAATCCCCAGATTTTTCTCTAACTGATTAGGGATTTTTCCTAATCCCCTCAACTGATTGAGGGATTTTCCTCAATCCTCTCAACTGATTGAGGGTTTTGTCTCAATCCATTCCAACCAATTGAAGGATCTCCCCTGATCTTCTCAACTGATTGAGGGGTCAAGAGATCATGGCATTCAACTGCCAAATTTGATTTAAACCATATTGATCTCGTGTTGAGATTCAAATGGTCAAAAATGACTATATAATCTCGCAGTAGAGCTAGGTCACAGTGGAGCTAAGAAGGAAGCTCCATGTGAAGCTAAGGAAAGAGCTCATAGTGAAGCTAGTCAGCTTGCTGCAAAGCTGGCATTGAGCTTGTAGCGAAGTTAAATGAGAGTTCTTTAACAGAGCTAAGCAAAGCTTCACGCGAAACTAAGGGAACAGCCCTAGTGAAGCTATTGATAGCTTGTGGCGAAGCCAATACTGAGCATGCATCGAAGTTAGGAGTTAGCCTCTTTGGGCTTCCTCAGAAGATAATACTTGGCTCACTGTCTACTTTCCTAAATCAGTGGAGTCCAAATCACCATCTTGTCCATCAGAGATGGAAATGTCTTCAGCCTATTTGCAACTTATCTTTTGGAAGTGTCGATAAGTTAAACATCGTTTGGATTGGTTAAAGTGCTACATGGGAATTCCTTTTTGGAGTGTCAACATGAAGGAAAGAGAGAAGTGGTCCTTACAAGTGGTAACATTCAACTTTCTATAATTAATACAAGCCCGAATCTTGGTGGCGAGTAGAGTTTGGACTAACTCTTTGTTCTCATTTTCTACCACAGTGAATCCAGATTTCTTTGAAACTGCGTGGACCGGACTGACCCATTAGCGATTGAAAATCGCATGATGATCCTATTATTTAGGAGTTTCAAAATTTCAACACGAACACCCTCTTTCTTTATAGGGTTTAATCTACGATGTGGGTCCCTCTTTGGTGTTGCTTCTTCATTGAGATGAATGCGATGTTGAACTGTGACTGGACTCAATTACTTGATGTCGATGATGGTCCAACCAATGGCGTCCCTATGTTTTCTAAGAACTGACATAAGGCTTTCTTCTTGCTCGACAGTCAGATAGGACGTGATGTGTAACACCCCTCTCCCGGAATACGTACTTAGTTGCGTATTCAGTTTTTCGATCGTATTTTTCGATTTACTTTCTGTATTTGACTGATTTCAATTTCAAATATTATTTTCCAATATATTAGATTTTCTATGATTTTCTGGAATTTTCCGGAATTAAAATGAAAATCTTCAAAACCGGTGTCGACCAGCATCGCTGACCGATTCCCGGATTTTTTATTCACAAACAGCTAGGAATTTCTAGATGGTCCTTTAGACTTTATTTCTTAGAATCACATTTCTTACTTAAATACTTTTTCTGAGGATTTTATGATTTTATGAAAATTCCATCGGAGTCGGTAGTTAACTGATTCCGGGATTTTTAGTTTTAAAACTATAAAGTATTTCTTAAAACAGATTTCACTATGAGTCTTCATATATTATTCTTGATTTTTGATAATTATTTCGGGTCGTTCCGATACACTTGAATTTCGGACGATTTCGGTATTTTCCGAAATGTTTTCCGCATCCTCGACTTAAACCCGGGAATCCGTGTTTTCAATATTTTCTATTTTTAATTCCAAGAGAATATCTTCTCTTTTCATTTCTTTTCTTTTTTCTATTTTCTTTATTTCCTTTTACTTCCACCCTAAGTTCCTTTCTTTTCCACCAAGTTTCTCCAAACTTCTACACTCTTCCAAAAGCTTCTACAAGCTTCTTCTCCACCTCACCATCTCCACCTCACCAACTTCCACACACTTCCATTCCACCTCACCCCTCACCATGGCAAGCCACCATTGGCCAAGAGAAACACCTCACCCCCTTCCATTTTGCAAATAAGCCCCTCTCTTTTATTTATTTGCATCACCTTCACAAATCCAAAACTCTATAAATACCTCTCCTTCTCCATTTCATTTCATTCATCTCTTCACCACTTCATCAAAGCCTTCACCATCACCAACTCCTCCTTCATCTCCACCACCACAACCACCACTACAACTTCTCCAACCCTTTACCTTCATCTTCTTCCTCCTCCATCTCCATGGAAACCACCACAAACTCCAAAACTCCACCAAAGCTTCCACCACCTCCTTTACCTTCTCCAAACTACCACCACCATCAAAACCCTCCACAAAAACCACCACTCCACCACCTCAAGGGCCGGCCACCCTCCCTAGCAAGGGGCCGAGCCCCTCTTCTCCGGTAACACCTCCGGTGACCACTCCGACGATCTTTCCGGTGACTTTTCCGGCGACAACTTCACACACTCTCTTTCTCTCTTTTATGGCGCATCCCGAGTTCCGTGGGTTTTGGATCTTTCGGCATATTGGTGATTTAGGCGAGTAGTCTCGCTCTTCGCTCTTCTCTATTTGATTTTCCCTTTTCGTCGGGACGATAAGTATTTCGCTTCATGTTTTCATATACTTTATTCCATATGTCTTTTACTGCTTTCATACCATGCGTGGCAGACCCTTCGTGGTCGTTGAACTCTTGTTACTTGCTTAATATCATCATCCTGTCATGCTATCACTTTACACCCAGCATGATAACTTGACTTGTGATTATCACTTTACGGGAATGTAGTACCTGATCTCTTGTTATGATTCCTGTTATGATTCCTGTCATGTCTAGTTATTCTCGTAATCTGATAATATTAATAAGCTACAACTTGTATGGGGAATGGGAGGAAGTGATGGATGCCGGAATGATATCTTGCTTATAGTATGGGAATATGACATATTGGCGGTACGGTTAGTGAGACTTGGGGTCCACAGAATATGACTGTTAGTGATAACAGTGAGGGGGACTTTGGGCCTCCAAAAGCTGGTTCCAGGTGTATAGAAACTACTATAAGAAGCTCTATCAGTTCTTCATCATCTTCCGGTAACAACCCTCGGCTTGCTTATATATGGATGTATGTGTGTTGGGATATATACCAAGACACATACCTAGATATATGGGTCAGACGAGTAATAATAATATTAGATGCCCGTTATGATTCCTGTTACTCCTGTTATGATTCCTGTTATGACTCCCGTTATGTTATTCCTGTTATACCTGTTATGTATTCCTGTTACTTTATTGTATGTGCTTGGATTACGATGATATGAGATAAAGGTATATAGATGAGGGTTTCCTTGTTTGGATTATTCCTTCGATGTACTAGTCTCATGGAGCCGTGACCTAAGCTTGTACAATCTGTTTTGCTCGTAATCGGGTTTTTATATCGGATTTCCTGTTTTATGATGATTATGTTATACCTGTTCATACCTATATTCTAACCTTCCTGTCTCATGTTCTTATCTGACCATGAGTACTTCCTGCTTGATATCATTTGTTATATGCACACTTGTGCTCGTCCTTGCTTCGCCACTTGGCTTTCTATCCCACTCGCCTGGGGAGTGTCACTGACTCCCCTGGATCCGCATGTCCAGGTCTTGGAGCTTGTAGCGTGTGGATTCTCCCAGTTGCTGATCAGAGTGGCGCAGCGGTAGCGTGGATCTCCATCAGACCGTTCAGAGCTTCATACTGTTCATACTTGTATATTTCCATGTATTCCCGCATTTGCGCATATCTGTGATGTAATATTCATGTAATATTGGATCACCTCTGGTGATAACTTTGTAATTGTACTCATGTGTTGGAATGTATAATGCACCACTTGCTTCCGTACTCTGATTCTTGTTTGTACTGATGCTTAGCGTATATACGTGAAGGTACTTTTGACTTGCGTATATACGTTGCAGTGACGTCCCCGTAACCGTGGAATCGGGGCGTTACAGGTTGGTATCAGAGCTTAGGCTCTTACTTCCTCAGTACGTCCAGATGGCAAATTAATGGTAAAGAAATTTGCGACTGGAATGCATGAGTCCTGGTTATACATTCCAACTACAAGTGCAGAGTTATTTATTTCTTGATCATCTTTCCTTTGATTTCTAATCTCTTCCATCCTTTCCCCTGTTTTGGTTTTTCGAAGCCTTTATTCCACCTTTGTCCCCTTTGTGTTCATTTAACCCCTTATCGAAATTGCGAGGACGCAATTTTTTGTAAGGTGGATGGAATGTAACACCCCTCTCCCGGAATACGTACTTAGTTGCGTATTCAGTTTTTCGATCGTATTTTTCGATTTACTTTCTGTATTTGACTGATTTCAATTTCAAATATTATTTTCCAATATATTAGATTTTCTATGATTTTCTGGAATTTTCCGGAATTAAAATGAAAATCTTCAAAACCGGTGTCGACCAGCATCGCTGACCGATTCCCGGATTTTTTATTCACAAACAGCTAGGAATTTCTAGATGGTCCTTTAGACTTTATTTCTTAGAATCACATTTCTTACTTAAATACTTTTTCTGAGGATTTTATGATTTTATGAAAATTCCATCGGAGTCGGTAGTTAACTGATTCCGGGATTTTTAGTTTTAAAACTATAAAGTATTTCTTAAAACAGATTTCACTATGAGTCTTCATATATTATTCTTGATTTTTGATAATTATTTCGGGTCGTTCCGATACACTTGAATTTCGAACGATTTCGGTATTTTCCGAAATGTTTTCCGCATCCTCGACTTAAACCCGGGAATCCGTGTTTTCAATATTTTCTATTTTTAATTCCAAGAGAATATCTTCTCTTTTCATTTCTTTTCTTTTTTCTATTTTCTTTATTTCCTTTTACTTCCACCCTAAGTTTCCTTTCTTTTCCACCAAGTTTCTCCAAACTTCTACACTCTTCCAAAAGCTTCTACAAGCTTCTTCTCCACCTCACCATCTCCACCTCACCAACTTCCACACACTTCCATTCCACCTCACCCCTCACCATGGCAAGCCACCATTGGCCAAGAGAAACACCTCACCCCCTTCCATTTTGCAAATAAGCCCCTCTCTTTTATTTATTTGCATCACCTTCACAAATCCAAAACTCTATAAATACCTCTCCTTCTCCATTTCATTTCATTCATCTCTTCACCACTTCATCAAAGCCTTCACCATCACCAACTCCTCCTTCATCTCCACCACCACAACCACCACTACAACTTCTCCAACCCTTTACCTTCATCTTCTTCCTCCTCCATCTCCATGGAAACCACCACAAACTCCAAAACTCCACCAAAGCTTCCACCACCTCCTTTACCTTCTCCAAACTACCACCACCATCAAAACCCACCACAAAAACCACCACTCCACCACCTCAAGGGCCGGCCACCCTCCCTAGCAAGGGGCCGAGCCCCTCTTCTCCGGTAACACCTCCGGTGACCACTCCGACGATCTTTCCGGTGACTTTTCCGGCGACAACTTCACACACTCTCTTTCTCTCTTTTATGGCGCATCCCGAGTTCCGTGGGTTTGGATCTTTCGGCATATTGGTGATTTAGGCGAGTAGTCTCGCTCTTCGCTCTTCTCTATTTGATTTTCCCTTTTCGTCGGGACGATAAGTATTTCGCTTCATGTTTTCATATACTTTATTCCATATGTCTTTTACTGCTTTCATACCATGCGTGGCAGACCCTTCGTGGTCGTTGAACTCTTGTTACTTGCTTAATATCATCATCCTGTCATGCTATCACTTTACACCCAGCATGATAACTTGACTTGTGATTATCACTTTACGGGAATGTAGTACCTGATCTCTTGTTATGATTCCTGTTATGATTCCTGTCATGTCTAGTTATTCCCGTAATCTGATAATATTAATAAGCTACAACTTGTATGGGGAATGGGAGGAAGTGATGGATGCCGGAATGATATCTTGCTTATAGTATGGGAATATGACATATTGGCGGTACGGTTAGTGAGACTTGGGGTCCACAGAATATGACTGTTAGTGATAACAGTGAGGGGGACTTTGGGCCTCCAAAAGCTGGTTCTAGGTGTATGGAAACTACTATAAGAAGCTCTATCAGTTCTTCATCATCTTCCGGTAACAACCCTCGGCTTGCTTATATATAGATGTATGTGTGTTGGGATATATACAAGACACATACCTAGATATATGGGTCAGACGAGTAATAATAATATTAGATGCCCGTTATGATTCCTGTTACTCCTGTTATGATTCCTGTTATGACTCCCGTTATGTTATTCCTGTTATACCTGTTATGTATTCCTGTTACTTTATTGTATGTGCTTGGATTACGATGATATGAGATAAAGGTATATAGATGAGGGTTTCCTTGTTTGGATTATTCCTTCGATGTACTAGTCTCATGGAGCCGTGACCTAAGCTTGTACAATCTGTTTTGCTCGTAATCGGGTTTTTATATCGGATTTCCTGTTTTATGATGATTATGTTATACCTGTTCATACCTATATTCTAACCTTCCTGTCTCATGTTCTTATCTGACCATGAGTACTTCCTGCTTGATATCATTTGTTATATGCACACTTGTGCTCGTCCTTGCTTCGCCACTTGGCTTTCTATCCCACTCGCCTGGGGAGTGTCACTGACTCCCCTGGATCCGCATGTCCAGGTCTTGGAGCTTGTAGCGTGTGGATTCTCCCAGTTGCTGATCAGAGTGGCACAGCGGTAGCGTGGATCTCCATCAGACCGTTCAGAGCTTCATACTGTTCATACTTGTATATTTCCATGTATTCCCGCATTTGCGCATATCTGTGATGTAATATTCATGTAATATTGGATCACCTCTGGTGATAACTTTGTAATTGTACTCATGTGTTGGAATGTATAATGCACCACTTGCTTCCGTACTCTGATTCTTGTTTGTACTGATGCTTAGCGTATATACGTGAAGGTACTTTTGACTTGCGTATATACGTTGCAGTGACGTCCCCGTAACCGTGGAATCGGGGCGTTACATGATGATTACTAGAAGAGTCTCTTGTCTACCTAGGTAGACGTACTTGACTTGATTGGGCAATGCTTTCAATTTTAGAGGAGGAGAAGATTCAATGGAAGGAGGAGTCAAGTTTGTTGGCTCCAGATTCAGTGAAATAGGGCTTGATGCTCAATTCACAGCAGACTTGACATCTGATCAAGGTTGAAATCTTCATATTCTAACTCGAACTCACACTCAGCTTCTAACTCTAATTCCTTACTTTGCTCACTCGTCATGTTCTCAATGAGGCTCACTTCAAATGTTTGATCTTCTATATCGTGGGGTTATTTTCCTAGTTTGAAGACATTAATTTCTTTAGTCATGTCTCCAAAGGTTACTCTCATAGATCCGTTCCTACAATTGTGGATTGCATTGTCAGTAGTAAGGAACAGATGTTCTAAGATGATGAGAGTTTTTGACCTAGGATTGGACACTGGTTGGGTGTCAAGAATGATGAAATCTACTGGTAGACAAACTCCCCGATCTGGATAAGAACATCAGTAATTTTTCCTTGGGAACTTTTACTGACCGGTCAGCCAATTGACGGTGACTCGGGTCAGACTAAGCTCACCCAACCCAAGTTGCTAGTATACTGAGAAGAGAGCAAGTTGATATTTGCTCTCAAATCAAAGAATGCACGACTGATTTCAGTCTGTCATATAGTGCAAGCAATGTTAGGACAACCTGAATCCTTATGCTTTATAGGGATCAGACTCGATAGTAGCTCACTAATGTTAGTGGTTAAGAAGACTTTCTTAAGTAATTTTTCTGTCCTTGGTGCACATGTCGTTAAGAAATTTGGCATAGGAAGGGACTTATTAGATCGCATCAAGAAGGGGCACATTTATCTTCACTTAATTAAACATTTCAAGTATCTTCTTCATTTGTGCATTTTATTTACTGTTATTCTTAGGTCTATTTGGGAATGGTGCTATAGGCTTATGCACCTGACTGGATGATTTGTCTTTTCAGACTTGTCAGATTTGGAAGAAATGGAGCTAGAAGAAGTGGATGCATGTATTGGGTTGTGCTGAATAAGAGTGGATGGCATTGACAAATGGTTATCAACTTGTTTGCCTGACCTCAGTGTATAAACCACAATACACTGATTCAACTGTTCATGAGCCAAATGAGCTTGACTAAAGTTCCTAGGGTTTATCAACGGCTGACTAGGCAAAGTCTTCTTGGGCCTTTCACTTAGTGAACTAGCTAGCTGACTCATTTGAACCTCTAACCTAGATCTCGCTTGTGTGTGGTTGCTCAACAATTGTCTCGTGTTTTGCATAAAGGATGCTTCGGACTTAATCAGAGTTTCCATACTCTTCTTTAACTTGGTCAATTTCTTTTCAGCGGGAGGATTTTCGAATGAAGAGTGTGGAACTTGGTGGGAAAATTTTGTTGATAGTTGGGAGGTTAAAAATTTTTGGAAAAATTGGATCTAGGATGACCATGGTGATTTTGGCTTCATGAGAAATTCGGGTGATTTCTCTAACGGAGATTATAAATTTGAGAGTAGGGATTATTGTGGGGCCTTGAGTAAGCCGCATTCATGTGCTCGGGCAAATATTTATTGGGCATGAAACACAGGACACTCTTCAAACACATGGTCATAGCTTCGTAGTAGATTCAACCCGAAGCTGAAATTTGGTTTGGCCTATCTTGGTATACTGGAACTGGCTCTTTTGTTTCTAGAACGTCTAGTCTTCTCATTAGGCTAGCAATCTTAGCCCCAGCTGCTATGGATAATTCAATGGAGTGGAGATCTCCTTTAGAAGAGATAGGGTTTATATTCCTAGATTTTTAAGGAGTAGGTTCTCATTGGCTGGTTTTCTCAGCTAGATCCTCAAATAGTTCTCACCCTTGATTTTTATCCTTTAGCAAGAATACCCTTGGCACATAGTTTCTAAGAGAGTTTTGGTTTGATAGTTTAAACCATCATAGAGAATTTGGTATTGTCGCCACTTCTCTATGCTATGATGAGGGCGTTAGGCAAGGAGGCCTTTGAATGTTCAAAGTACCTCTAAACCGGTTCACTAGGTTCGTGCTTGAACTACATTATGTTCTTCATAATGAGTGCAGTTTTATGAATTAGGTAGAATTTCTTTAAGAAAGCCTTGACAAAATCATCCTACAACGTGACAGAATCAACCACTAAACTATATAGCCATTTCTTGGCTTGGTCCTTGAGGGAGAAAGGAATGAAACATAGCCTAACAATGTCGTCTCCTAGCTGGGGTATTCTCATCATAAGGCATACTGACTCAAATTCTCTTATAAAGAAGTATGCATCCTCTGACTTTAGACCACGGAACTTTGGGAGAGTGTTGATGAATTGTGGCTTGAGTTCGAAATTATTACCATTAACTTTTAGGAGCCGAATGCAAGATGGAAGAGATGTCTTAATGGGATAGAACCTATCATGCAAAGATGTTATATGGTCCAACCGAATCTAGTTTTGAAGATGAACTGCTTCTGATTAACCTAGACTTTTTTGGGTCTCTTGACCAAGCTAACATGCACAATCAATACCACAAACAAGTTTACCAATCGGTTAAAAGAAAAAAAGAAAATTCAATCAAGCCTATTCTAAGGTAAACTTAGACCTAGATGACTCCTAATTGGTTGACTGTTCAGGAAGGGTATATTACAGCAGCCTAACCACAAGTTAATCGGGCAGTAGGGGAAAACATAGTGGGAGGTATCCGTGCAACGCAACGGGCCTAATTATGCTAAACCACTAGTTTTTGAGGATCTTGCCTCTTAATCCCCAACTTTTGAGACCGATTTGACTAGAGTCTGACTCTAACATCTTCCACTCGAAGTCAATCTCCTAGTGAGTTTGAGATATCCCTAGGGCCAACGTCTATTCAGATTTTAGCTTATATTTAGGTTGTGAGTACTTTGGATATGGTTAGTGGGCTAAGAAAGGGTAATGACTCCCCCATCTTATCTTGTATTGGGTTTTGCTCTTAAAATATTTTAGTGCAAGTGTGCAAGAAAATAGCGAAAAATAACACTCAAAAGTAATAAGATCACCCAAGAATGTTTCCTAAGTTAGATATTATGCAAACATATATTTTCTCCAGCGCTCTTCAATAGTAATTGAAATGAAACATAATTAGATAAATACCTAGAATGCAAGTCTAAATGATTTTTTAATAACTCAACAACCAGTTACTATTGGATTTAAAAAAGGATTCAATGATATTCAAACAAGAAAAACTAAACACAACAGAATACTTGTTTTGCAATGCAATATGCCCTGCAAAAATGATTGGTCAGTAGTCCCAAAAGTTTACCGCATTTCTGCAGCTAATGCACAAAAAACACGCCAATTAAAGAGGCTCTTGTGCTTTACTTTCCAGAGTTAAAGCACAGGGCAGCAATCTTTCTTCTGCAATGAACTTTTCTTGATCTTTTCCTGAACCGTAAAACAGACAACAAACTTGTTATATCTCAAAAATACCATTCTCTCCTCGGCAATGGAGCTAAAAGTTTGTTCGGATAAAACCGAAAAATTCCAAAACACGAAATATAGTAAAGAAGTGAAAGTGAAAAATCTTGTAGTGATGAGATTAAAACTACTGTGTAGCCTAGGGCTAAGGGGTCATGCCTACGAGGAGAGATGCGATACAAGCTTTTTTGGTTTTTTTTTGTTGAGAAAAATAAGTTGAGTTTCTGTTTTTTAAAAGAAAACAAAAGGAAGATGTTTTGATTGAGAGTTGGTTTTGGAAAAGAATGAATTTGTTTTTTTTTTAAAAAGAGATTCAAGCTCACTAATCCAATATTGAACTATATACTCTTCTCTTAAAAGTTAATTGCTTCAAATGATCATAGGCACAAGTTCAATCTTGAAATTCATAAGTGTTCAAGCGAAACAAATAAGATCGATTTTGGAAATTTTACTTTGTTTTAAAATAGTTCTTAAGTTGAATGTTAACCCATCAAGCAAATGAGTAAGTATGAAATAAAAATAATTTTCAAAATTGTTTTGGATTGAAAGTTTTAAAAACTATTTCCCATCAAGCAAATGAGTAGGTATTCATATAAATCAGGTGGGTTCTTTTAAGTTAAAAATCGATCAAGAGTAAAAGATACAGAAGATCAGATCAGTAAGCCCAGAAAAATTGATTAAGGTACTCATGGAAAATTGAAAGTGAATACTATAATTTAAAACACAACATATCAGAGAATTGGAGATGAAGAAAAGTTGTTGAATCTTTATTGATGTCACTTCAATCTTGAATTACATCACTCACTCTCTCTCTCTCTCTCTCTCTCTCTCTCTCTCTCTCTCTCTCACTTTTTGCTGGACTAAGGTAGAACAAAACAAAAAATAAAAATTACAATAACTTGCAACTAGGTAACAAAGATCCTAACCTTAAGAGTAAAGCAAAAACTTAATTCTCTTCTTCGTCCCTTTTCACTATGCAAAAAGTAGTATTATAGGACACTATGCAAAATGTAGTATTATAAGAGAAAATGGATAAGGGGAAGAGTATGGAGATAGGGGATCAAAGGCTCCCCTAAAAGAAGCAACCAAGCCGTGGATCCGCTGCTTTTGTCAGGGATTCGCGACCTGAATCTGGCGAATGAGCCAGATCCAGGGTGCGTGGTCCGTAAATCTCTGATATGCTTTGGTCTTCAGTTGGTTTTTTAGTTTGACATTGCGATCTTCAGTATATACATTCTAATCCTCTTTTGAGATTTAAATCCTCTAAAATACGATTTAGTTGGACTAGATTTGTGATGATCTTTTCTCCCTCCATTAATCATACCTACACATTTAGACATTTAAGACAAGTTAAATATAGGGTTTATTATAAGATAAATGTAGGAATGTAATAATAAATATGCAAAAATACGTGTATGGTCACCAATCCATAGCCTTAGGTTTCTTGTGGTGAGCCCAAATTTTGAGGAATAGGTGTATGCCTCTAGTGTTGAACCCCCAAAAGAAGCTCCACATAATTTCCTCCATCTCGTTACAAGTGGCTCTAGGGAGAAGTCTTACGCCATCTTGAATGTCAGAATCCCCGTCAGTGAGGTATTAATTAGCACTTCTTTGTCTGCATGTGATAAAAGGGAGCTCTTCCATCATTTTAGCTTGCAGTACATTTTCTTTATAAGATATTTGTAGGCCAAGATAGATCAGGAAACAAGGGAGCACCCAGGTAGCATTCGCTCGTCTTCATAAGTTGGATTCCAAGTATAACTTCAAATTCTTTTTTCACCCAATATGAGAGATTGTTAGTGAAAAAATTGATGACTTATTAAAATTTATCACCTGTCCTGATCAGCTCGAGTAAATATCAATATGTCTAGCAGTCTTCAGGTTGCTGACACAAGCCCCCCAAATATCATAAGATCATTGGCGAACACGGGGTGTGTGACCTATTAGGTCAAGTAGTTTATCTTCATCCTCTTAAATACACCATGGCTTTCTCCTTCGCAAAGTAGTATTGATAGGACCTCTCAATATATAATAAACACATAAGGGACAGAGGGCATCACTGCTGGAGGCCTCTCTCTGGGCGGAAAAACCTGTTGACCTCGCCATTGATATTCACTCCGATGAGAGAGGTGTAGACACAAGTTTTGATAAGATTAATAAAGTTCTAGGGGAATCCAATTAAGTGAAGGGCATGGATAAGGGAATGCCACTCTAGTCTATTATAAGCTTTGGACATGTCTGCTTTAAGGGCGAAAAACCTGATTCTCATGTTTTTCCTAGCCATAGAATGGATCAACTCCCTGAGTTACCACAAAATTATCCAGAATCTATCTTCCTGAAATGTAGACTGTCTGGTGGGGCGAGATAATATCATCAAGTAGCGGGCATGTCCTGTTTGCAAGAATCTTGGCCGCCACATTATATGTAATGTTGCAGAGGGCAATAAGTCTGAAGTTGACTGGTGTATGGCACTCCTTCATAATAAAGAATATGTTTGTGTCATTTACTCCTCCTTGAAAGTGCCACTAATGAAGAAGTGTTGGATGAGGTCAATAACCTCGTCCTTTATAGTGCTTCAATATGACTGGAAGAACAGTGGGGGGAGGCCATTCTGTCCCAGTGCCTTGGTGGGCCCCATGCTCTTGAGAAAAACTTTGATCTTTTCACCTGAAGGTTTATGACACAGTCCCACTATATCCCTGTGGTCAACTTTGACCTGAACATAATCTCTTTTAGAGTCGGAGCTGGATTAGTGAATTTGACGAGCTCTTTATAGTACTCCACAAATTCCGCCTGATCTGCTCGGGCTCTACCCTCCATTCCCTTTTCGAGTTTTGGATCGAAAAAACATGTTCCTCCGATATCGTTTCATACAGGTGATGTGGAAGTATTTAGTATTTCTGTCGCTCTCTCAAAGCTGGTGGGGCTTGGCCTTCTGGTGCCAGAATGATTCTTTCGCCGCAAGTAATTCATTCAGCCTCCTGACTGTCACATTTTCCTTTAGTAGGTGCTCATGATCTTAGGGGGCTTGCTACATTCTTGCCAATTCCTCTCTCAAAGGCTTTGATTTGAGAGGATAGTTTGCTGAAATGTTCTCGATGCCATGCTTTCACTTCGACATTAAAAGTCCTCAGCCTTGTTTAGGAAACCCGACCTCCTACGTCCTAACCATGCCTTGGAAAGGAAATCTTTGTATTCCATCTTCGATACCCACATGGTCTCGAACTTGAAATGTTGGCACCGCTTCTAAGGGGACTTTTGGAGTTTCACCAATATAGAGCACCAGTCGCTGCTTATTGCGGGCTGGTGATGCAGTAATGCTTCTCTGAAGAGCGATACCCATTTCAGGTTGCCATAGCTTTATCCACTCTTTCTCGGATATGTGTAGCAGAAGCCTATTTATTCGACCAAGTACAAGTAAAAATTGCACCATGGAAACCTAGCTCAAGCAGACAACAATTGCTTAAGAAATTACTAAAATATGCAGTGTAATTCCAAGAACCCAATTTCCCCCCACTTTTTCCAAATTGAGATGACATGAAATTAAAATCTCTAAGACAAAGTAAAAGAAGAGATAAGTTAGAAATGATACTTGTGAGTTGTTCCCAAAACTCCCTTCTGTTGTGGATGGTAGGCTCTCTGTAGGCACGGACAAGATTCCATGCCGGCTGGCCTACTACTAATGTAATTTAGAGAGGATGATGTGATGCGGAGGCTGTAAACATTGTCCCACGTCAGCCAGAGGCCTCCCCGACAGGTCCGTAGCTGGTACAACTTAATAGTTGGCAATAGTCAGAGCAATCATAATATCGATGGATTGATACTGGTTGGAGTGAGTCTCTAAGATGAATGATTAGGGGAGGTTTGGGTTTGTTAGACAACCTCGAGCCCATCCTAGTTAGATCTAAACCCAGTTGAGAATTAATCATGCTTTAAGCCCCCATGCCACGAGTCATCCACCAGGCTGTGTAGCCTGTCTCCTTGGAACTCAATGATATAATTGTAGGAGCCTATGGAACAGATCGTGTTCGAATAAGGTCATTTTCATCTCCAATCTTCGTGTAGTTGAGATTTAGTTGTCATTATTATGTCTCCAAGCATAAAGTTGTTGAGATGTAGCTATTGAGATTGCCTCAATATTTTTAGTTTATTGCCCAAAACACATTGGATTGGGTTTTTAGTAACGTAGGTGTCTAACATTGATATCAAGTCCTAATTCTTTCAATAAAAATATTAACAATTTATATATATTTCTAGTTTTATGAAAATAGACTGATAAATTTTAAGTTTGAAAGGGATACGAGTACTTTTGGTTGGAAAATTGAGCGTGTTAAATTTTTATTACTTGCAAAGAAGATTATAATGGATCAACAATCTGATTACAAAAGAGGGAAGGATGGTTGCTCTTCTCTTTATTTAGTGTCAAGTTCTTGATGTAGCAGTGGAGGATGATTCTTGTTCTCCGTTGATGAGCCAAACTTGAAGCTTGATCTTAGATCTTCTTGCTCTCGTTGGTAGCTTATTGGTAGGCATAAATCTTAAGCAATGGCTTAAATCTCAAAGAGATTAAATTTTAGCTCAGCAAGTTACAAAGAGTTTTCTCTTTATCCCTTAAACACTCTTGTATGTATTTTCTCCTCTTACAAAAGTCATCTTCTCTGTAGCTTCTCACAGCTATTTATAGAGATTTCTGGGGTGAAATCGATCCCTTAAATCTCTCCACAGTAGAGATTTATTCTCCATTATGTGGAGAGAAAGTGATTATAATTGACCTAGTAAATTGTTGTCTGTTCTAGCAGAAACGCGAGTCTCGCGTTGGACGCGGACCTCACTTTGGCGTTGGAACACGGAGCTCGCAGGCTCACGTTAGTGTTGAAATGCAGAGCTCACAGGCGTGCGTTTTGAAGTTGAAACACGGCCTTGAGGTCTACATTTTGAAGAAATAACGTGACCTTCAGGTTTATCAAAGAACGGAACCTTTGCGTTTGCTGATGAAACGCGAGATCTACGTTTTGAGTTGTAATGTGACCTTCACATTTGTCATGAGCTCTATGTTTTGAGGCTTTTTCTTCAATAATTTTTAGACAACTACAGAACTCCCTCCAAAGTTTTCTAAAACCCGTGGTTGATTGGAAAAGATTTCAAAATACTTTAGACATCATGTTGTCTCAGACTTTCATGATTTGGCTGGCAATCTTCTTGAAGTGTCCTGAGCCTGATCTTGTCTGGTTTGTCTCTTCATGAGTGTACTATTGATCTATTTGAAGCCTTAGGGAAGATCATCAAAAATATTTAGAAACACAATCTAGAACTTCCTTGAATTTTGATTTGTTTATCGGTGTACTGTTGAACTGATTGAAATCTATCTAGAGTAACAGTTAACTTAGCAACTGAAGGTTTAGACCAAATTTGATATCCCACTGAGAAAATCGAATAGGTAAGAGAGGTATGATTTTAACCATGTTTCTCATTTTCATCGAGAAAATAGAAGAGATTTCTATCAAAGGTATGATTTTTAACATAATAGTGAATTGTTTTACGATTTAAGCAAATTTGTAGACCTGTCATTCTCTTGAAGAGAATCGACAAGTAGAAGTCTTATTGTCAGAGGTGTAATTTTTACTTGACAGGGATTTGTTTTACGTTCCAGAGGTGACGATTAACTTAGCAACTGAAGGTGTGCTTTTAACCAAATTTGACACTTCCCTTGGGAAAGTGGATAAGGTCATAGAGGTATGATTTTAATCATGTTCCTCATTTTCATTGAGAAAGTAGAGAAAATTACGGTCAGACGTGTGACTTTAACATAACAGTGATTTGTTTTGTGATTTGCATAAATTTAGTAGACTTGTGATTAGTCTCTAAATATGCATATTTCAAATCACATATTTACAATTATTCTTAATAAAATTCTGTTAATAATGGTTTTCTTGTGTGTTTTTAACTCCGTCAGAGCCCCGTTCACTGCCTGTCCCAAGCCAGGATAAAGGAGGAGGGTTGTGGTAGGCCTGTCACAGCCAACGTAAAACATTGTCACATACTATGAACATGAACCAAGAACTAAATTTTGTTCGGGCGTCCCCTACTGAGCGATGCGCTACATCAGAGCCCAGGTGTAGTAAAAAGTGGGCAAAGGTTGCTAGGTCGTCGTCCAGAAACGACGCACCACATCGGTGCCCTGATGTGGTGTCAAATGAGTAAGGGTTCCCACACTTTTATGAGCAGGTGAGGGTAAAAAGGTAGCTCATGAATATAAGATTAGGTTAGCATCATGAAACATAGGTTCTCTTATAGGTAGATTAGCAGAGTTAGTTGATATTATGGTTAGATGGAATGTTTGTATTTTGTGTGTATAGAAAACTAAGTGGGTAGGTGAAAGAGCAAGAATTATAGAGCCTTGGGGTTATAAACTTTGGTATACTGGTAGAGATAGAAATCGTAATCGAGTGGGTATGACCATAGATAACAATTGCTTGAGAATATAGTGAAGGTTAGAAAAAAGGGTGATAGGATTCTACTAGTTAAACTTATTTTAGGTAGGGAGATTTTTAATGATATTAGTGTCTGTGCACCAAAAGTAGGACTTGATGAGTCAAGTAAGCGTCAATTTTAGGAGGATTTACATGAGATTGTGCAAGGCATACCCAGTAGAGAAAAGCTTTTCATAGGAGGTGACCTCAATGTGCATGTAGAAACTAGTCGTTATGGGATTGATAGTGTACATGGAGGATATGGTTTTGGGAAAGAAATGTGCCCGATCCGGTGTAATTCTCTTTTGGTTCATGTAGCCTACCCCAAATACTTGGGACAAATGGCTCAGTTGTTGTTGTTGTTGCATGAAGTGAAGAAGAAGCCCCAGATTCTCATTTATTTGGGGATTTTTAGAGCCTAGGAGTAGCCCAAGACTTCTGAGTCCCTATCTGCCAATTCTGGATGTACAAAATCGTAAATCAAGAGTATAGGGACTAGTGTGCAGCCAAAGGCTACACACTTTAGTCTCGCATGCGGTACCTATACGGCTGCATTTCCACGACTGTACCAGGAAACCACGTGTTGAGTTTCGACGCTAGCCCCGTTTTGTCTCCCGGAAGTCCCAATTGCTATAAATACCCCCTGGTTGCAAGCAGAAAGGGAGGAAGAAGGTTTTTAGGGTAGTTTTTCTCTTTAGTGTAGATTAGTTCTTCTTCTTCTTCTTCTTCTTCTTCTTCTTCTTCTTCTTCTTTTCTTTTGTATTTTTCTTTTATTTTAGATCTTGTAAAAGTGAAGAGAGTGATTCTTAGGATGAAAGTTAGGGTTCTTGTAATGGTAGGTGACACTCTATGAAAGGTTCTCTCTTTATCTCTACTTGTTTTCTTTTCTTTAACCTTTTATATGCTTAGCCAATTTTCACTCATGGCATCTAATTTCTAACCACTAACTTGCTAACTCCTTACTTGATAATCCACATGAATCTAATTACCTCTACTTGGCCTTATTCTTGCAAGAGCCATTGATGGCTCATGATGATGGATTCTAATACTCTAACATCTAACTCTCTAACAAGCAAATATTACTTTATTTCATGCTTGCTCCAGTATAGTTTTGATGGTTTAGTGCAGTTTGCACTTGTTTATTTGAGTTTGGATGTGATGAGTAATCTTATGGTTCATGCTTTATATAGCTCTTGAAGTAAGGACTAGTGATGGCCAAGGATACATGCGAGGCAACTATCAATAAGAGGTTAGTATATTAGTGGAGCCATTACTAGTTATTAGTCATGAGTATTCTTCTATTTTAATTTATTTTGGAAATAATTTCAAAAATCACAAATACCTTCTCAATGTTTCTATCTTTGTATTCACCATACTCTTCTCTTTTCATTATTTGTTTTATTTATTTTTGATTTTTTGAAACATAGAAGAACTATTAACACACACGTGAATATACCGTTAATGCTTTTATAGCCTCTCGTCCTTGTGGACTCGACCCGTTTAGCGTCTATGCTATAACGAAAGTTTCAAGGAAGCAAAGAACACACTTTTAACTTCTCATTTTAAAATACACACTTTTCATGCACGGTTTATCTTGATCAAATTTTGGCATCATTGTCGGGAATAGGAACAATTTGATTTCATGTTTTGATTAACTTTTCTTCTTTGTTTCTAGGTACAGGTAAAAATTTTCAGAATCTAACAACTGCAGAAGCCCACACTCCCCTGTATCTCCCTGCTCAAGAAAGAAAGGAGTTGTTGCCCACTGTTTTGCTATGGCCTGGCCTTTTTCGTAGCGGAAATGCCATATATTTCTAGGCTTCAATCTTCATCGTTTGCAGGGGTATCTTTATTTGCACATTTCTGTGTATTCTGCTGCTAGTTTTCTGTTTAGATTACCTGTGCACTGTAATAATTAAGAACTAAAATATGGTAATTGAATATTTTAAAACAGTTTAGACATTTGCATCTAGGCACGTGTTAATTTCAATTCCAATATACTGTATTTGTTCTTCTGTTGTTGTGATCTGGACCGAGGTGTACATATTGCATTGCATATAGTTAAGACAAATATGTGGGTGATTTACTCGCTTTATGTGTTTATTCTTATCTATTTTGCACACTTGCACGAATTAAACTTAAGGGCATAACCCAATATAAGACAAGGTGGGGAAGTCATTACCCTCCCTAAGCCCAAAAATCACCTCCCCACGCACACAACCCAAGCCTAAATAAAACTTGCTAGACATTGGCCCCTAGGGATATCTCAGACTCATTTAGGAGATTGACCTAAGGGGGAAGTTGTTAGAGTTTGACTCTTGTCAAATCGATGTCAAAGGTTGGGAATTGAGAGGCGAACCTCAAAGAACAGTGGTTTGACATAATTAGGCTCGTTGCTCAAGTATGGATACCTCACACTGGTCTTGCCCCTACTTGGCCGATTAACTTACGGTTAAATTGCTACAAGGACCTCCCGTGGACAGTCTAACCAGTTAGGAGTCGTCTAGGTCTAGTTCAACCCTAGAATAGGCTTGTTTCTGAAATTTTCTTTTTCTTTATTTGTATGTTTGTTTTTTCTTTTTATTTGTGATTGTTGTGATAAAATGGATTACAACTAGAATTTTTCCAATCAAATGAATCCATTTATTACCACGACCTTATTTGACTCGGATAATTCCAACCCGGCTATATACAACATGAACTGACCATAAAGGGCGGATTGTGTTTATCCGACTGAATATGACCCATACCCCCAATCTTATGACCAAAATTTTTAAAATAATTTCACTCTTCACAGAGTCCATGGAGATTCACCTCCCTCGAGTTAGATTATCAATCACCTTGTCCACCATCTTCTTTCCCACATTTTACTTCACATACTCCTTTTCCTGATCTAATTTAAAGAAAAATCAAAATTACAAAAAAGTATGGAAGCCACGTTAGAGGCTCAAAAACAATTTGGAAACATGATGGCCTCATCATATTCACAGAATTTTCAAAATCCATATAGTTCTTTTCTAGAACCACCAAAGAAAAATCATTGTTGGAAAAGACTATGGAACTCTTACAGAAGTCCAAGCAACAATTTCAAAACAAGTTCGACTTCCAATGTCCACAAAATTTTCAGGATTCATTCTCTCCCTTTCTAGACCCATCTCCCCAAGAAGAAATATCTGACTTGGAAAAGAGTATATAATGCTGGCAGGACAGATGCAAAATCATGAAAATTTTGCTTCCCAGTCTATCAGTAGGTTAGATTCAAAACAGAGTCAATTGGTCAAAACAGAGTCAATTGGCCAACTCCTATATGAATAAGGAAACTCTCTCTTATCAATCATTGGCCAATTTTGATATCTTCAACTCTATTGATATGACCCAAGAATCATATCATTCTAGAAATCAAGATTCAATTTCATAATAACAACCTAAACTTGACCAAAATTAAATCCTTAACATTTTGGTAAGTTATCCATTTCTTGAAATTGAATTTGAAGATGAATATGAACATGAGCCTCAATTTAGTGATTCAGTCCAATCCTTGAATCAATATTGAGTCCTATAGTATTATCAAAACTAAGTAACATTCTTGAGCCAGTTTTAATTCACATAATTTATGAGCCTGAACCAATAATTTTACCCATTCACATTCCTTCCGTGGACGAAATCAAAATTTAATTTCATTACATCCATTCAGACCTGCCCAAAAGTTTGAAAACCACCTTAACATTTTGGTAAGTTATCCTTTTTTCAAAATTGAACTTGAGCATGAATGTGATCCTGATCCCCTACTTGGTAATTTCATTTCACTTTTTGATTCAATATTGATTCTGGTATCTTTACGAGATTTTTTTCATATTCTGGAGTAAACATTAAATTCTGTACCAGTACACCGTGAAGTTGAATCACCAATATTTTACGATCACATTCCGTTAATTGGGAAAGTATGTGAACATCAATTCTTTAGTTTGGACCCCATTTTTTAACTAATTTTGACTCCCACTTTTTAATCCCGACTTGATCTAAGTCAAATTCCTGAGTCGATATTTATTCCTTTTCTGTTTGAGCCTAAATCAATCATCTTCAATAATCACACTCCATTGTCGAACAAAGGCATTGAACAAAATGAATCAAGAATTATTTTTGAAAATTGAAAATTGGATGGGGATAATTTTTTAAATAAGACCATTCACATAATCATTCTTTTAACGGGTTATATTAAGGAGGTCATTGGTGGGTTCTTTCGAACTCCATAATCTTTGTATTGGGCCACATTTCATGGGCTAATCAGACCACCATTGGAACCACCGCCCTGAGATAATTTTTACTTTCTTATTTTGAAATCACATAGAGGGGGGGGTGAATAGGTGATAATGCTAATCTAGTGAACTAAATGCGGAATTTAAAAACTAATTGCAGCAACACACAAGCAAGTATATGATATAGCAATATGATCAATGCACAAGGTAAATAGAGAGAGTAAGAGTCAATGGATCAAGCGCAAACAACAAGATTTGTTTCGAGGTTCGAGCACCCAGCTCTACATCCCCGCCTTCACCCAGAAGGATTTCGAATCCACTAGCTTGTCCACAAAGGACTCCCACACAGGGAACCGCCACTGAGGATTTGGGGCAATACAATAACTAGGAGTACCCAACTCCTCTCTTTACAACCACAACCTCTCACTAGAGGCAAAGCACCAAGCCAACCAAAACAATCACCTCACAACTTGAGGGATAAGCACAAAGCTACATAAGAATCACCTCACAACTAGAGGGATGCAACCCACTTGCACAACCTCCTCAACACAATGAGGGAAGGCACAAAACCAAGCAATAATAGGGTTTACAACTTGGTGATCAAAAGATCACAAACCAATCTCTTTTTCTCACAAACACAAAGATCCTATAGAATAGGATAGTAGATGTAGCTCAAGTGTGGAGAAAAACAAAGGAATGGAAAACAAATACTCAAAGAAAATCCTTGGGAAAAACTAGAAACCAAGATGAAGAAGTTGAATCAAAAACACTTTTCCCAAAAACCCTTTTCTTTGATTTTTCAAACCTTAGAAAAACACCAAATAGATTGTATACTTTAGAGCCCAAAAACTTCTTTTGATTGCTGTAAAAACACTGGAGAGTATGAAAATATTAGCAAAAAAAATTTTTTAGAAAACCTCTTTCCAATGGGGTATATATAGCCCCTTTTCAAAACTAGCCGTTAGCAGCTATTTTAGGCAGATTTGACCTTCCGGTCGACCGGCCGGTCGACCGGCCAACGGTCAATTTTTGACCGTTCGCTGCTACCGGTCGACTGGCTCCTGAACCAGAGAGCAACGACTCTCTGGCCGGTCGACCGCCCGGTCGACCGGAGCAAACCCGAGAGTGGGTTGCTCTCAGTCGGTCGACCGGTCGGTCGACCGATCGACTGACACGGCTACGTGCACAAGATTGTGCACGTCCGGTCGACCGCTACGGTCGACCGGCTCCTAGTCCGGTCGACCGTTACGGTCGACGCCAGAGCCTGGCAGCCAATAAATGGGACTGAAAAACTGGATTTTTAAAGTCTTAAAAATTCTCATAAAATCTCTAAAAATTCACAAAAATAGTTTTATCATTCTACATTGAAAAACAAACTTGTGTGAAAAATTTCAACACAAATTTCAAACATTTTGGACTATTTTTGTGTCTTATAAATTTTATCAAAAATCAAAAACTGTATTTTACCAAACTTAGATTTTTCAATAGGAAATCTGATTTTTCCTAAAACTCATTGAAATACAAAAACATGATACTTAAACACATTTAGGCATGTTGCATATGGACATAAGTCCAATATACATGAAACATATACATATCATAGTTTTTGTCTTTAAATCCAAAATATGTTTTGTTAAAAAATACCAAAACATAAAACACATGAATAGGTAAGTCAAACTAAGTTTATCTAGGAAGTTAAGCATGCATGTATATAGAATGAATCTACTATACATAAAACCATTTAAACTTGTTTTGCTCTAACTATTCATGAAACCAAGATCGGTTAAACCAAAACCGAAATACCGAATCCAAAATATAAAACGTGTGTGTATTGTGAACGTGAGCATATCATACTATTCTAATCTTTACACATGGATATAAACACAAAACTAAACTAGGTACCGAGGTCTTTTTGAAGAGTGCCGTCTCCAAGCCGACTCGATCCAAAACTCCATCCACCGAGCTTGACTCCAACAAGTGCTATATATGATCTTGATGCTCGGGCTCTAGAAACATCATGTGAAAGCTTCCGGATCACGGAGTTTTGAAGCAGTCACCTACTAATATCTTGATTAGAGATCTGAAACTAAAATCACAAGATTATTAGTACACATAACTACATGAGTTAATCATCATCAAAACTAGAGTGGAAGGCCTCTGGGCCAACAATCTCCCCCTTTTTGATGATTACAAAACTCATGGAGTTATATATGCATGGATTAAAGTTAAGCTTCAAAGAAGCTCCCCCTTAACTCAGCATAGCAATAAACAATAAGAATATGCAATGAAAGCTCATAAACATGTATGCATAGACATGCATAAAACATAAATACCAAATACAAAAACATGTTCTTGATACCAAACTTGAAATGCATCAACATGCATAAATAAAACAAGCTCTTGATACCAATTACCAATAAAAATCAAACTAAAACAAGCTCTTGATACCAATAAAAAAAAAACATGTTCTTAAATATTGCTCTTGATACCAATTAAGCTCTTGATACCAATAAAAATCAAACTAACTAAACAATGTTCTTAAAACAAACACTCTTGATACCAATACTTGATACCAAAATAAAAACATGCATAGTTTTAAAAACATGCATATAAACTCAAATAATTCTCCCCCTTTTTGTCAATCATCAACAAGGGGTTAAAGTAAAAACAATACATTCTTCTCCCCCTTTTTGTTCGAAACAAAGAATCAATAAAGGGGTGACAATAAAACAAATTCTTCCAACATGATACCAATTAAAACATATCAATATAAGAATTCTTGTCATCAATGATACCAATTGAAAGAAATAAATCAATAGAAACCAATTGAAAGTAAACAAAATCTTGATACCAATTGTGAGTAAACAAATAAGCATCTTGATACCAATTTTGAGAAAACCAATAAAATCTTGATACCAATTTAAAGTATTATTCTTTTTAAGCATATGATACCAAATTGAAATTATTATTTTCTATCATAAAGTAAGGGAGTGAAAATCAAAGGTAAACAAAATATCATTTGAAAGATAAATTACGAGTTTTCTCCCTCTTTATGAAATACCAATTAAAACAATGTCTAAGCTTGTATTAGAATACCAATTGAAAACTAATCAATTGAAACATGATGATCATTAAAACTCAAGCTTAGCATAAACAAAATTTGTGCTTAAAAATATAGGGATATAGCAAGCACAAATAAAACATATATATTTGTATGAAAAATTTGATACCAATTGAAATTGATACTCTTTGAAGTGTAAGCATACATACATAAAATATATGAGTATACAAGAAAATGTCAATATTGATACCAATTGAAAGAATCCAATGATACCAATTGAAACAACAATAATACCAAATGTATATCTCATATAACCTACCACCCAATTCATGCTCATGTTTAAAATGATTTTCAATAAAGAACATAAAAGGCATGGACTCCCATCCAGCCGCCCGTAGAAGGTAGGGGTTTTCAAAAAATAGGTTTGAAAAATATAGTATGTTTGAAAATCTCTACCATAACGAAGAATCTCGCAACTAGTTAAATGGAAAAAAAACTTGTTAACTAGTACGAAATCCTTCAAGTAAGGAATAAAACATAAATATTTTTCATGAGACACATGTAAATCACATGGCACTAAACACTCAAATTCCATAAAACATGTATCATACTCATGAAAATAAAATCATGAGAAAACTAATAAAGTGAGTGAACAAGTGTTATGTGACACATATCAACATGAAAATATTCAATTAAGCTCAATTAAGATATTCCTTAAAAACATGAAAACATGAAACTCATCAAAACTAATTTTAACGAAAGCAATTTATACTTCAAGGCATATGTATGTTTTGACAAACCGAGAAGTATACATACATATCCCTAAACACAATTGAGTCCATAATAAAGATTTGCATGAAAAGCAAATGACTCAAGGGGTATACATGTATATCTTAAAGTTTTACAAAATAAACATATACATGAAGTGAAAACACATGATCATAAAACATGTCCAAGATAGGGAATACAAGTTAGAATGCATGAATCATCAAAACTAGACTATACTAGCACATCTAATGGGTACAAATGAACGTTCAAGAACAAACATATAATGATTTATTTGTGGCCCACTATATGTACAAGTATATATCCTAGTTTTAATGAAAACTAACATTTAAACATATATTCAAAACATGAAGCATAAAAATGAGATATGAATCAACATGATAATCATAAAAAATTGATCATTATGTAAATCCACATGCTATTAGACCTATGATATACATAATAGCTAAACAATGGTGAGAACATAACATATGGGTCCATATAAACATGGGTGATCTCAAAAGCTATACATGCATGTCAATGATCTAAGAATCATGGCATTTAACATAATAAACTATAAATATCAAAACAAAAATCATAAACATCCATATGGTCATTATGTATATGCATGTGCAATAGATCTAGGACATACATATTAGTTAAAAATAAAGTGAAAACACATAGATATAGATCCATATTAAACATGGGAGTCTCAAATAACTAAACATGTATATCACTAATCTAAGTATCATGGCATAATCATAATAATCAATAAACATCAAAACATGATATAAATCGATGAACATGAAAAACATGCAAATATAAACGGGAGTTAGAGATCGATACCAAAACCGATGAAGGCACCTCTCTAGTTCTCCAAACCAAGGTGGTCTTCCCACCTAAACATCCCTTGAAAGTGATGCATCCAAATAGTCCTCATGAAGCTCAGAACGCATCCACTCCAAGGTACCGCTACTCTCACGTCATGTGAGAGCCCACACCTACATCAAACATAATAGGGGTGGTCTTTGGTACCCATTTCCTTTTGGGTCCATAGGGGTTAGAACCTTTCCTAACCCAAACAAAATTAGTTGCTAAATTTTCATCATGTATTCTATCATAGCAAAATCTAGTAAGGTGGCCCTTACGTCCACAATGTGTACAAGTGTACACATGAGCATACATAGTGTGATGTTTGTGACCGTGATGAGCATGTGTATGCCGTGAAGGGTGTGCATGCAAAGATGGAACTTGTTTCTTTCGAACCAAGGATTCCAAGCGTGTATGATTCAAAGCACATTGGCTCAAAGTGGAGCCCAAACAATCAACACTTTTCTTCAAAATATTTATATCATTTTCAATACTAGAAGATAAAGTGGAGCATTCAATAGATGTGCTTAGTGAAGTTACACTAGCATGGCAAACATGTGAGTCTATATCATTTTTTAAAGATTTATTTTTATTTAAAACTAAATCTAATTCTTTTGAAATAAAATCAATTTCATTTTTCAAAGAATTGTTATCCTTTAAAATAAAATCTAATTTTGAAGATAAAACCTCATTGTTTTTCACAACATCATCACAATCATTTTTACTTTTCAAAAATTCATTTTCCTTTATGGCAAGGTCTAGTTGAGATTTAAGTGAGTCACGTTCACTACAAATCTCTTCCTTCTCTTGCAAAATTAAATCAAATCTTGAACACAAATCCTCATATTCTTCTTTTAGTTCAAAATTATTCTTTTTCAAAAGGTCATGTTTTTCCAAAAAATTTTCAAACTTTTTAGCAAGTTCCATATTTAAGGTTTGAACTTCTAAACACCCATAGCAATAGGAACTAGTGCTATCATCTAGATGAGATTCCGATTATACCTCAAGGGAGTTATTCCCTTAGACCATGAGGCAATGCTCGTCAGACTTGTCTCTCCTAGATCTCCTCATCTTGTCGATAATTTTTGGTAGCTCGGGAGAAGTCAAGATGCTCCAAACTGTAAAAGCCGAATCATAGTGAGCAAACACATGTAATAAATCTTTATCAAGAGATGCTCTAAGTGCTTTATGGGCTAATGCATTGGCCTTTCTATGCTTGCTATCATTGGGGTAGGTTTCCTTTGTAATGGCTTGATAAACTTTATGTCCTAATGCTTTCAAATGACAACTCATCTTGGCCTTCCAAATATCAAGTCTATAAATATCAAACATAGGAGGGCTATCCATGAGTGCAAACTATATGTGTGCAAATGCAAATGCAAATGAAGATTACCAAACCAAGATCTCACTCCTAGGTGGTTAAACCAAATATCAGGAGCGGAGGCTCTGATACCAATTGAAATCACCTAGAGGGGGGTGGATAGGTGATAATGCTAATCTAGTGAACTAAATGCGAAATTTAAAAACTAATTGCAACAACACACAAGCAAGTATATGATATAGCAATATGATCAATGCACAAGGTAAATAGAGAGAGAGAGAGAGAGAGAGAGTAAGAGTTAATGGATCAAGCGCAAACAACAAGATTTATTTCGAGGTTCAAGCACCCAGCTCTACATCCCCGCCTTCACCCAGAAGGATTTCGAATCCAGTAGCTTGTCCACAAAGGACTCCCACACAGGGAACCTCCACTGAGGATTTGGGGCAATACAATAACTAGGAGTACCCAACTCCTCTCTTTACAACCACAATCTCTCACTAGAGGCAAAGCACCAAGCCAACCAAAACAATCACCTCACAATTTGAGGGATAAGCACAAAGCTACACAAGGATCACCTCACAACTAGAGGGATGCAACCCACTTGCACAACCTCCTCAACACAATGAGGGAAAGGCACAAAGCCAAGCAATAATAGGGTTTACAACTTGGTGATCAAAAGATCACAAGCCAATCTCTTTTTCTCACAAACACAAAGATCCTATAGAATAGGATAGTAGATGTAGCTCAAGTGTGGAGAAAACTAAAGGAATGAAAAACAAATACTCAAAGAAAATCCTTGGGAAAAACTAGAAACCAAGATGAAGAAGTTGAATCAAAAACACTTTTCCCAAAAACCCTTTTCTTTGATTTTCCAAACCCTAGAAAATACCAAATAGATTGTATACTTTAGAGCCCAAAAACTTCTTTTGATTGCTGTAAAAACACTGGAGAGTATGAAAATATTAGCACAAAAATTCTTTTAGAAAGCCTCTTTCCAATGGGGTATATATGCCCCTTTTCAAAACTAGCCGTTAGCAGCTATTTTAGGCAGATTTGACCTTCCGGTCGACCGGACCGGCCAACGGTTAATTTTTGACCGTTCGATGCTACCGGTCGACCGGCTCATGAACCAGAGAGCAACGGCTCTCTGGCCGGTCGACCGCCCGGTCGACCGGAGCAAACCCGAGAGTGGGTTGCTCTCAGTCGGTCGACCGGTCGGTTGACCGATCGACTGACACGGCTACGTGCACAAGTTGTGCACGTCCGGTCGACCGCTACGGTCGACCAGCTCCTGGTCCGGTCGACCGTTACTGTAAGATCCCTAGCTAGTAATACAGTATTTCCATTTTTCTAAAGTATTTATTTTGAATTACTGATTATCTTTATTTAATCAAGTTAATTTATTATTTTCCTGTTAATATTATTATTGGATATGAAAATTATTTTTGAGACAGTAAATGGTAATTTGACATTTTATATTTACCATTATTAGTGTTGCTCTTGTTATTGTTATTTATTATTATTATTAGTTTGGTCATGTAATATTATTGGTATTATTAATATTATTATTTTGGTTAGGTGATGTTACTACTAATGTTGGATTATTATTTTGTAGTGGTATATTTCCTTTCCCTTGATTTTTATTCATGCCTTCCCCTGGATCCTATACCCATTACTCTTTTATTCCATACCCATTCAACCCATTTGGATTCCATAACCCTTAACCCAATAGTATACCCTTTATCCTATCACACATTTACCTATTCGGATCCTAACCCGCTACCCTTTAGACCCAATAACCCATCCTATATTATATTTCCTAATCCTAAACCAAACCCTAAGTAATAACCTAAACCTAGATCTTAATCCTCCTCCATCTTCATGCTACAACCGCCCCCTTCTCCAGCCGTCCCTCTCCCCTTCCTCCTTGCGCAAGCCCAGGCCGAGATCCCCCCTTGCTCTTCTCCGGCGACGACCAGCAGATGGCAGCCCCACGGCCATCATCTCCCACAGGCCGAAGTCCTTCCACCAGAGCCGGAGTCCTCCTCCAGCCAAGGGCCAGGCCGGCCACCTGTAGCAGCCCCAAAGGAGCAGCACCCTTGATCCCCTTCTCCACCAGCAGGCTGATTAGTCTCTAATTTTGCATAATTTTCATCACATCTCACATTTATTTGATAAATAAATTATGCTAATAATACCTTGCTTGCTTGATCCTAGGTCAATGGTGTTCACATGAAGAAGAAGACCCAAATCACCATTTATTTGGTGATTAAAGGGGTATTAAAATAGCTATTGACCTAAAGAGCTGGTTCTGTCAAAACCAGGGGCGCCAAACCAGAAACCGACAACTTTATCCGACAGGGCGACAACCAGACAACGCACGACAGGCGGCGCCGCGCGCGCCGCCAAGGTATTGCCGCGTAAACGCGGCTTTTGCCGCGTTTCCGCGGCAATTTAGGCGCGCGGCGCGCGCCGCTTCGGGTCACATCCTGTCCCTGGGTCCCCCGTTCCTCTGAAGCTATAAATACCCCCCTGGGGTTCTTGACTAAGGAGAATGCAGAGTAGAGGCAAGTTTAGGAGTAGTTTTGATTTCCATGTTGTAATTTAGTTTAGGTTAGGTTAGTTTTCTCTTCTTCTTCCCCATTGTATATTTCCATTTTTAGATCTTGTATTAGGAGAAGGAGTGATTCATGAGTGGAATGTAAGAGTACTTGTAGTAGAAGGTGACAAGTTATGAAAGGTGCTCTCTTTACCTCTCTTTGTTTTCTATCTAACTTCTTTTACATGTGTAACTAGTTTTTCCCTCATGGCTCTAACTACTAACCATCTAACTAGTCCTACTTCTTTATGATAATCCACATGAATCTAATAGCCTCACTTTGGCCTTGCTCTTGCAAGAGCCATTGATGGCTCGTGATGATGGATCTAACACTCTAACTTCCTAACCGCTAACAAGCTAACATTACTTTACTTCATGCTTGCTCTTATGGGTTTTGATGATCTAAGTGTAGCTTGTACTTGTTATGTTGTGTTGGGTTGTAAAGAGTTACATATGGGCCATGCTTTGAATCGCTCTTGAACCAAGGACTAGTGATGGCCAATGATACGTGTGAGGCAACTATCACTAAGAGGTTAGCGTGTTGGTGGAGTCATTAGTAGTTAGTGCCGTGAGCTTTCTTTATTTTCCACTTATTTTAGAAATACAACAAAAATCACAAAGACATTCTTTTCAATGTTTCTCACTTCTTCGTATTTCACCGTAACTCTCTTTTCTTTTCTTTTCATTTTTTAAAACTTTGAAGAAACTTTAACAAACACGTGAATCAGCCGGTAAAGCTTCTATCGCCTCCCGTCCTTGTGGATACGACCCGTATAGCCACTTTGCTACTACGGAAGAATCGCAAAAGCAGTAACATCAACCCACACTTCCTTCTCTCATTTTAATACTTGTTTTTACGCGATCAAATTTTGGCGCCGTTGCCGGGGATGGGAACGGTTTGATTTCACAAGTTTGCTAACTTTTCTTCTTTGTTTTTTGGTGTGCAGGTTAAAGTTTTAGCATTGCGGAAGTCCACACTTGCTCAAGTGTGGTCGGGTAATTCTTGTATATTTTTCTGCTGCTAATTTTTGTTTATATTACCTGTGCACTGTAAATAATTGTAAGAATTAAAATACGGTAATTGGATGCTTTAAAATGGTTTAGACATTTGCATCTAGGCACGTGTCAATTTTCATTCCAATATCCTATATTTTATTCTTTTGTTATTGTGATATTGATAGGAGGTATATATGGCATTGCATATAGTATAGGACAAACACTTCAGTGATTTACTTGCTTTTTTGTGTTCATCCTTATCTATATTGCACACTTGCACGAATTTAACTTAAGGGCAAAACCCAAGACAACATAAGGTGGGGAAGTTATTACCCTCCCTTGGCCCAAAAATCACCTCCCCACTCACACAACCCAAGCCTAAATAAAACTTGCTAGACGTTGGCCCCTAGGGACATCTCGGACTCATTTAGGAGATTGACCTAAGGGGGAAGTTGTTAGAATTTGACTCTTGCTAAATCGGTGTCTAAGGTTGGGGATTGAGAGGCGAAACCTCGAAGAACGGTGGTTTGGCATAATTAGGCCCGTTGCTCCGGCACGGATACCTCCCACTGTCTTGCCCCTACCTGGCCGATTAACTTGTGGTCAGCTTCCGACAACAGACCCCCCGTGGACAGTCTAACCAGTTAGGAGTCGTCTAGGTCTAAGTCAACCCTAGCATAGGCTTGTTTTCTTCTTCTTTTTCTTTGTTTGTTTGTTTGTTTGTTTGTTTGTTTTTCTTTTTTTTTGTATACTGTGATATGGATTTTAATAACAACAATTCTTTCAATTATAATATGAATCCATATTTCACTCCGACCTCATTTGACTCGGATAACTCTGACCCGGCAATGTACAACATGAACCAACCAGATATGCCGGGTTGGGATTATCAGAATCAATATGACCCATATCCCCAACCATATGATCCTAATTTTCAAAATAATTTCAACTCTTCACAGAGTTCATGGGGATTCACCTACCCCGAGTCAAATTTTCAACCATCTTGTCCACAATTTTCAAAATATTTATTCCCAATTTTGATTCATATACTCCTTGTCCTGAACCACCAATTGAAGAAAAATCATCATTGGAAAGGAGTATGGAAGAGTCCCTACAACAAATGCAAAATTTGCTCAATTCACAATCCTTTTCATATCAAACTCCACATACTCCTTTTCTAGAGCATCCCATTGAAGAAGAATCTGAACTAGAAAAGCGTTTGGAAGTCTGTTGTGAAAAAATGCAAAACATGTTGGACTCATTCTCTCCACCAAATTTTCAAGAGTCATACTCATCTTTTCCAGTCACATCAATTCAAAATGAACAAACTTCAATACTGGACTTGAGTATGGAACCCTTGCGTGAGTTCGAGCAGCAACCGCAAAATCCGATGGACTCACAAATCCACCATAATTTCCAAAATCCACTTCCATACTCATATTTTCAAGAACCAATCACAAAGAGTATGGAAGACATGATTCCAAATCCAAATTCTGTTACACGGCCTATCAGTAAGTTAGATTCACTTTTGAGCGAATTGATCAATGAGAGCGAGGAAAGCCTTTCTTGTCAAACTTTGACCAATTCCTATATCCCTAGCTCTACTGATTGGACCCATGAATCATGTCATTTTGGAAATCCAACTTCAATTTCAGAACATGCATTTGAACTTGACCATGCTCCAAGTTATGAAAATCGCCTGGACATTCTGGCAAGTTATCCCTTTCCTGAAATTGAAATCGAACCTGACTGTGATCCTGAACCTCATGTTAGTAATTCCATTTCGCTTTTTAACTCAATAATGACCCCGGTATCTTTACCAGATTTTTTCTCTATTCCGGAGTCAACGTTGAATCCTGTACCAGTACACCGTGAAATGGAATCACCAATCTCTCATGATCACACCTCATTCATGGGGAAAGTGTGTGAATATCAATTCTTTGGTTTGGACCCTGTTTTTGAACCAATTTCGACTCTCATTGTTGACTCTCGACTTGATCTGAGTCAACTTCCCGAGTCGGTATCGGTTTTTGTTCCTGATCCCTTGGAGTCCAAATCCATCATCTTCCAAAATCACACTTCATTGTTGGAAAAGAATGTTGACAAAAATGACTCAGTAATTATTTTTGAAAATTTAAAATTAGATGGGGATAATTTTTTCAATAAGACCATTCAATCCATCATTCATTTCTGGGGTCATATCAGAGGGGTCATTGGTGGATTTCTGCAAGATCCACAATATCTTGATTGGATCGCAACGCTTGGCCCAATCCGACCACCTCCAGAACCACCCCTTGAGGTAATCTTCCTTCCCTCTCCATTTATTTCATGTCTATACACATTCACGATGCATTGAGGACCATGCATGAGATAAGTGTGGGGGAGGGTTTACTAACGTAGCTAGTTTTATATTTTCTTTCTTTTACACTTCTTTTATACTTCTTTTTACTTAAAAATAAATAATAAAAAAAAATTTCTTTTCTTTTTACAAAACTTTTTGAAACAAGAGAAATAGTTTTGATCCATTTTTAAGAAATTAAGATTATCTTAGGAATTAGGAAGACCTAAAATTATGAAATTTTAAACCAAGTCAAAATATAGATCTTGTCTAAATTATAGGATAAGAAAGTAAAATTGAAAAGATAATTTGATCTTGAATTTTTTGCCTTAGATTTATGCACTTCACACTTACACAATTTTTGGGATTGAAACAAAGACTAGAAATGCCATAAAAATATATATATATATATATATATAAAAAAAAAAATTTGTCAATAAAAACCACTCATTGAAGTTGGGTAATTATGCCTCAGGAAGCATGATTATTCATACCTAAAACGGTGGACAAAAATCAAATAATCCCCTTTAGTTTTGTGGCCTTATTTACTCGAGTCTTTAAGTCGAGGGATGTTTTCTCATCTGGTGCCCTAAGACCATCTGGTTTGGGAGTCACCGGCTAAAGGCTCACTACCCGGGTTGATAAGAAAGCCTAAGAAAACTAAGGAAGAAAAAAAAAATAATAATAAATAAATAAATATATATATTAAATAAATGGCATGAAAGTTAGAGTCGATATCCCAAAAACTTTCACTGTTCACAAAGTGCATATTTTTCTAAGAATTTTATGAAAGATCAAAGAGTCAATTCAATTTTAAATTCTTACATTTAATTTATCACAAGATTTTTTGCATTCTAACTTAGTTTAAGAAAGAACAATTTCTGGTTAACCTATGACCTTAGATCACTTATATTTTCACAAAAATACTTCAATACTTTTCTCTAATTCAAAATGCGTTTTCAAAAATACTAACATTTAATTTCTTTCTTTATGGATTTTGTGGGTGTAATCCGCTGAAAACCCTCAGGAGACAAAACTCCTCCTCTAAGGGGAACTTAGAGGTTTAACGGCTTGTTGCACATGCTCAGTGCAATCGCGTCACCTGCGAAAGTGGTGTAATAATTTCCTTAGGTTTTTTTTTTGTTTTGCTCGGGACGAGCAAAAGATAAGTGTGGGGGTGTGATTAGTCTCTAATTTTGCATAATTTTCATCACATCTCACATTTATTTGATAAATAAATTATGCTAATAATACCTTGCTTGCTTGATCCTAGGTCAATGGTGTTCACATGAAGAAGAAGACCCAAATCACCATTTATTTGGTGATTAAAGGGGTATTAAAATAGCTATTGACCTAAAGAGCTGGTTCTGTCAAAACCAGGGGCGCCAAACCAGAAACCGGCAACTTTATCCGACAGGGGCGACAACCAGACAACGCACGACAGGCGGCGCCGCGCGCGCCGCCAAGGTATTGCCGCGTAAACGCGGCTTTTGCCGCGTTTTCGCGGCAATTTTAGGCGCGCGGCGCGCGCCGCTTCGGGTCACATCCTGTCCCTGGGTCCCCCGTTCCTCTGAAGCTATAAATACCCCCTGGGTTCTTGACTAAGGAGAATGCAGAGTAGAGGCAAGTTTAGGAGTAGTTTTGATTTCCATGTTGTAATTTAGTTTAGGTTAGGTTAGTTTCTCTTCTTCTTCCCCATTGTATATTTCCATTTTTAGATCTTGTATTAGGAGAAGGAGTGATTCATGAGTGGAATGTAAGAGTACTTGTAGTAGAAGGTGACAAGCTATGAAAGGTGCTCTCTTTACCTCTCTTTGTTTTCTATCTAACTTCTTTTACATGTGTAACTAGTTTTTCCCTCATGGCTCTAACTACTAACCATCTAACTAGTCCTACTTCTTTATGATAATCCACATGAATCTAATAGCCTCACTTTGGCCTTGCTCTTGCAAGAGCCATTGATGGCTCGTGATGATGGATCTAACACTCTAACTTCCTAACCGCTAACAAGCTAACATTACTTTACTTCATGCTTGCTCTTATGGGTTTTGATGATCTAAGTGTAGCTTGTACTTGTTATGTTGTGTTGGGTTGTAAAGAGTTACATATGGGCCATGCTTTGAATCGCTCTTGAACCAAGGACTAGTGATGGCCAATGATACGTGTGAGGCAACTATCACTAAGAGGTTAGCGTGTTGGTGGAGTCATTAGTAGTTAGTGCCGTGAGCTTTCTTTATTTTCCACTTATTTTAGAAATACAACAAAAATCACAAAGACATTCTTTTCAATGTTTCTCACTTCTTCGTATTTCACCGTAACTCTCTTTTCTTTTCTTTTCATTTTTTAAAACTTTGAAGAAACTTTAACAAACACGTGAATCAGCGGTAAAGCTTCTATCGCCTCCCGTCCTTGTGGATACGACCGTATAGCCACTTTGCTACTACGGAAGAATCGCAAAAGCAGTAACATCAACCCACACTTCCTTCTCTCATTTTAATACTTGTTTTTACGCGATCAAATTTTCTGTCAAAACCAGGGGCGCCAAACCAGAAACCGGCAACTTTATCCGACAGGGCGACAACCAGACAACGCACGACAGGCGGCGCCGCGCGCGCCGCCAAGGTATTGCCGCGTAAACGCGGCTTTTGCCGCGTTTCCGCGGCAATTTAGGCGCGCGGCGCGCGCCGCTTCGGGTCACATCCTGTCCCTGGGTCCCCCGTTCCTCTGAAGCTATAAATACCCCCTGGGGTTCTTGACTAAGGAGAATGCAGAGTAGAGGCAAGTTTAGGAGTAGTTTTGATTTCCATGTTGTAATTTAGTTTAGGTTAGGTTAGTTTCTCTTCTTCTTCCCCATTGTATATTTCCATTTTTTAGATCTTGTATTAGGAGAAGGAGTGATTCATGAGTGGAATGTAAGAGTACTTGTAGTAGAAGGTGACAAGCTATGAAAGGTGCTCTCTTTACCTCTCTTTGTTTTCTATCTAACTTCTTTTACATGTGTAACTAGTTTTTCCCTCATGGCTCTAACTACTAACCATCTAACTAGTCCTACTTCTTTATGATAATCCACATGAATCTAATAGCCTCACTTTGACCTTGCTCTTGCAAGAGCCATTGATGGCTCATGATGATGGATCTAACACTCTAACTTCCTAACCGCTAACAAGCTAACATTACTTTACTTCATGCTTGCTCTTATGGGTTTTGATGATCTAAGTGTAGCTTGTACTTGTTATGTTGTGTTGGGTTGTAAAGAGTTACATATGGGCCATGCTTTGAATCGCTCTTGAACCAAGGACTAGTGATGGCCAATGATACGTGTGAGGCAACTATCACTAAGAGGTTAGCGTGTTGGTGGAGTCATTAGTAGTTAGTGCCGTGAGCTTTCTTTATTTTCCACTTATTTTAGAAATACAACAAAAATCACAAAGACATTCTTTTCAATGTTTCTCACTTCTTCGTATTTCACCGTAACTCTCTTTTTCTTTTCTTTTCATTTTTTAAAACTTTGAAGAAACTTTAACAAACACGTGAATCAGCCGGTAAAGCTTCTATCGCCTCCCGTCCTTGTGGATACGACCCGTATAGCCACTTTGCTACTACGGAAGAATCGCAAAAGCAGTAACATCAACCCACACTTCCTTCTCTCATTTTAATACTTGTTTTTACGCGATCACAGGCCCAGGCCACGGCAACATCACCAGGCCGCAATTACCACCTGTCCCCCTCCTGCAGATCTGGACAGCAGCACGTCCACCTGCAGCGGCTGTCCGGACCCGCCCTGCTCCTCCTTCCATGGCCGGATTCCACCAACAGCAGATCCGGACCCAGGCCAGGCTGCCTCCTTCCATCTCAGACAAGCCCCGGATCCAACAGAGCAGCAGGCCGACCGCGGCAGTGACTCGCCCGACGACGCGTACAGCAGCAACCACCCAGATCAGCAGCACAGGCAGCGGGCGAGCGGCGATTCCAGGCCCTTCCGGCGAGCGCGAGGACCCCAGCTTGCAGCCAGGTCTTCCCCAGCACCCTGGCTACCGTCCTATGCAGTCCGACAGCGAAGAGCGGCGCCACGGCGACCGTAACGGCGACTCGCCCGGTAACGAGCAGATTCCCCAATGTGAGTGTCTCTTCCTCCCTCTCTCTTTATTTAATTTCGTGTTTCTAGATGTGTTTATGCGTGTGGTATGAATTAGCATGTGATGTAGAATTTCTATGCATTGATATGTGCAAGAGAGGATAAGTATATATATTTAATTATATGTGAGATCAGGTGTTGATGCGCCTCTGTTCTCTGTTCTGGCAGAGATATTAGTCGACTAATACCTGATATTAGTCGACTAATACTCTGTTAGTCGACTTATCCAGCACTCCAAGTCGACTAGGTTTCTTCCCAAGAATGTATTGACTTCTGTTTTCCCTGCTGGTCGACTTGATCATCTTTATAGTCGACTAGCAGTTGGTGTAGTCGACTTGGGCTACCCTTGTAGTCGACTAACTCCTTCTCTAGTCGACTACTTAATTCCCCTAGTCGACTACAGTTGACCTGTCAGCTATGTGTAGTTTCTTTATCGGATGTAGGCCTTCACCCATGGATTATGTATTGGTTATTGATGGATTGTATGTGATCTCAAGAGATAGATATTGGTGGTAATGACTAGATCATGATAGATGATAGATGCATGTATATGTTGTGATACCGAGTGTTGGGATATTATGATTGATCTTAATAGAAGAAGGTATTGTGTAGCCTTATGAATCAGATATAGTTCGTCAGAGTGAGTAGACTAGTACTGATTATGGACATATGTTAGAACAACAACTATTGCATCTGATTACTCGATGTGTATTGGAACAAGATGATTATAGAACTATTGGAATATGAATTGTTGTAATGACTTTAGATTTATCTGGGACTTATGATATTTACATTGGATGATGACCAGTTATTGAATATGACTTTATTAGTTAAGTTGAACTAGAGATTGATGATGAGTTAGAATTATCCAGAATATATATATTCTGTTTATTGGAGCTTGACTTGCTTTGAGATGAGATTGACGTTGTTGGCATTTGGGATCTGTTAGATGACATGTTGTTAATGATGGGTACCAAGACGTAGATATTCTAGATTACATGTTGTTGAGGATGTTGACTAATTAAATATGATTCAGTATGTGTTGACTTGATATCCTTTTATCGGTGATGATTCATTCAGATATTGTTGTTGACTTGTTACGATGTTCTTAGAGGATGTTCCCTATATAGATATGATTGTGGTCTGTGTTGACATATTGTTCTCGAAGATATACCTTATGATTCATTTGAGTATTGATGTGGACTTATTAAGATGTTAGAGACTGGATTACTTCAGTTAGTAGAGATTGAGCTAGTGTGATAGTGACCAAGTTGATATTAATGATCTTGTACTTCGGATTTACCAGTTACCAGTTTATCACATATTAGTAAGATTACTTGTTGTTGATTATATGATGTATCCAGAGTTTATAGCAGCTATCAGTTTATCAGTTGGCGAGACTGTTTGTTGATGATCATAAGATATGTACTTCAGAGTTATATGAGTTGGCAGAGATCTGACCAGTTATAGTTGTTAGTGACACTAGTTGTCTGTGACACTATTGTGTTAGTGGCACTATTGTGTTAGTGGCTATATCTAGTATTCTATTCAGATGTCAGATATTAGTTGTCAGATATCACAGTTGTCGGATATCAGAGTTGTCAGTTATCATAGTTGTGAGATATCACAGTTGTCAGATATCAGTTATCAGTTACCAGTTGTCAGATTATCAGCTAGTGTTGACATCAGTAGTTGTTGGAGATATTGGTTACTATTATATATTAAATCACATGATTGTTTATTAATAAAAGATACCATAACCCGGGGAACAAGGGGTAATTGCCTGATGATACATGTCGTGTATTTTGGGAGGATTCTTATGGTACCGAGTTGTGGGTTCCAACCATAGGGAACCGGGTAGTACTGGCTACCCATTCAGTTGTCAGTTGTCAGGGTTATGCCCGGATTACGGCGCCACACTAGTTGTCTTTTCGTGTGGGGTTGTGGTCTTCAGTTTCAGAGCCTAGCGGCTTGTCCTGGTTCAGTGCCAGGGGTGTTAGACCGTGGTACAGGGCATGCACGGTACTCTTCCAAAACACATGCACTACATTGGCAGGCAGTTACAACAACGATAACATTGTTTGATATGTGGGAAAACGGCTGTGGTATGGGACACAGCTAAGTACTGCATTAGTTAGGTTAATAATAACCAATCAGACTAGTGACATATACTAGGTTTCACATCTTGACATCAGCTTTTAGTTTACATTTGTGATAGATGACTTTGATATCAGTTGTTAGTTTACAGATGAGATAGTTGTCTTATATCTTTGTTGATATTGATATCAGATATGCTTCAGTTCAGATGTTTATCATGTCGTGATATTTAATTATCTTATATCTGCAGTTGTTTATCTGTTATTCAGTTACGTTATATTTGCAGTTGCTCTTATTGTTATTTATGCACATGTTCTTATGCACGAGCTATTTCCCCTTTACACACACACTCATCATGGTCGCGTTCTGACGACCCTGGATTTGCACGTCCAGATATTGGACGCTTGTTTCTAATGTGCAGGTGTTCGTTGAGGCTGTACGCTTTCGCGAATAGCTGGAGCTTCTCCCTATTCTATTCTGGTACTTTTATCTTTCTAGCCTTCGTATCATTTCCTGTTTCTTGTTATATCAGTTCAGTTGTTATTCCAGTTTTGATTCATATGATATCATGCGTGGTTGCTCATATGTGGTATTGCAGTATTCAGTATTCATTACAGTTGGGATTTATTATAGCTTGTTTCAGGTTACTTAAGGCTTAGCGCGTATACGTGAGGGATTTTCCTTGCGTATATGCGTCGCCGACTCGTGTCGCGTCTCTGCTCCAGCGTTTTTTTTGGAAGCAGGGCGTGACAGTTACGGTCGACCGCCAGAGCCTGGCAGCCAATAAATGGGACTGAAAAACTGGATTTTTAAGTCTTAAAAATTCCCATAAAATCTCTAAAAATTTACAAAATAGTTTTATCATTCTACATTGAAAACAAACTTGTGTGAAAATTTCAACACAAATTTCAAACTTTTGTACTATTTTTGTGTCTTATAAATTTTATCAAAAACCAAAAACTGTATTTTACCAAACTTAGATTTTTCAATAGGAAATCTGATTTTTCCTAAAACTCATTGAAATACAAAAACATGATACTTAAACACATTTAGGCATGTTGCATATGGACAAAAAGTCCAATATACATGAAACATATACATATCATAGTTTTTGTCTTTAAATCCAAAAATATGTTTTGTTAAAAATACCAAAACATAAAACACATGAATAGGTAAGTCAAACTAAGTTTATCTAGGAAGTTAAGCATGCATGTATATAGAATGAATCTACTATACATAAAATCATTTAAACTTGTTTTGCTCTAACTATTCATGAAGCCAAGATCGGTTAAACTAAAAACCGAAATACCGAATCCAAAATATAAAACGTGTGTGTATTGTGAACTTGAGCATATCATACTATTCTAATCTTTACACATGGATCTAAACACAAAACTAAACTAGGTACGAGGTCTTCTTGAAGAGTGCCATCTCCAAGCCGACTCGATCCAAAACTCCATCCACCGAGCTTAACTCCAACGAGTGCTATATATGATCTTGATGCTCGGGCTCTGGAAACATCATGTGAAAGCTTCCGGATTACGGAGTTTTGAAGCAGTCACCTACTAATATCTTGATTAGAGATCTGAAACTAAAATCACAAGATTATTAGTACACATAACTACATGAGTTAATCATCATCAAAACTAGAGTGGAAGGCCTCTGGGCCAACATATTTGTCTCATGCATATACACATTCACGACGCATTAAGGATAATGCATCAGATTAGTGTGGGAAGAGTTTACTAACGTAATTTGTTTTAAATTTTCTTTCTTTTACACTTCTTTTTAGGAAATTTTTAGATTTTTTTCTCTTTTGTATGGAAGCCCTTTTTTTTTATAAAACTTTTTGAAAAAAGAGAAATAGTTTTTAATAAAGTTAAGATTATCTTAGGAATTGGGAAGACCTAAAATTATGAATTCTTTAACTGAGTCAAAATAATAGATCTTATTTAAATTTTAGGATAAGTAAGTAAGATTGAAAAGATAATTTGATCTTAAATTTTTTTCCTTAGATATATGCACTTCAAACTTACACAATTTTTTTTGCAATTGAAACAAAGACTGAAAATGCCATAATAAAAATAAAAATAAGATAAAAAAATAAAAATCACTTATTGAAGCTGGGTAATTATGCCTCAAGAAGTATGATTATTCACGCCTAAAACGGTGGACAAAAAAATAAAATAATCCTCCTTAGTTTTGTGGCCTTGTTTACTCAAGTCCTTAAGCCTGAGGGATGTTTTATCATCTAGTGCTCTAAAACCATCTGGTTTGGGAATTAGTAGATACTCTGATAAACTAGAAAGCCTAAAAAAATAAGGGAAGAAAAAATTATATATACAAATAAATGGCATGAAAGTTAGAATTGATATCTCAAAAATCTTCGTTGATCACAAAGTGCATATTATTTAATAGTTTTATGAAAGACAAAAGAAGCAACTCAATTTAAAAATCCTTACCTTTAATTTACAACAGGAACTTGCATCTAGACTTAATTTAAGGAAGAATAATTTCTGGTTAATCTATGGCTTTGGATCACTTAAATTTTCACAGAAATATTTCAACACGTTTCTCTATTTCAAAATGTGTTTTCAAAATACTAACATTTGATTTCTTTCTTTATGGATTTTGTGGGTGTAATCTGCTGAAAATCCTTAGGAGACAAAACTCCTCCTCTATGGGAAGCCTAGAGATTTAACGGCTTGTTGCACACGCTCACGTCACCAATGAAAGTGGTGTAATAATTTTCCTAATTAGTTTTTCTGTTTTTCTCGGGACAAGCAAAAGATAAGTGTGGGCGTGTGGTTAGTCTCTAAATATGCATATTTCATACCACATCTTCATAATTATTCTGAATAAAGTTCTATTAATAATAGTTTTCTTGTGTGTTTCTAGGTCCATGGCATGAAGTGAAGAAGAAGCCCTAAACTCTTATTTATTTAGGGATTTTTAGAGCCTAGGAGTAGCCCAAGACTTTTGAACCCCTATCTGCCAATTTTGGATGCAGAAAATCGCAAACCAAGAGCAGGTATAGAGATTAGTATGCAGCCAAAGGCTGCACACTTTGGTGCCACATGCGGCGCCCATACCGTCATGAAAACATGGCCTGGGCTGCGTTTCCGTGGCTATACCAGGGAGCCACGTGTCGAGTTTCGACGAGTGGCCCTGTCTTGTCTCCCAGAAGCCCTAATTGCTATAAATACCCCTGGTTGCAAGCACAAAAGGAGGAGGAAGATTTTTAGGGTAGTTCTTCCCTTTAGTGTAGATTAGCTCTTCTTCTTTTCTTTTGTATTTTTCTTTTATTTTAGATCTTGTAAAAGTGAAGAGAGTAATTCTCAGGATGAAACTTAGGGTTCTTGCAATGGAAGGTGACACTCCATGAAAGGTTCTCTCTTTATCTTTACTTATTTTCTTCTCTCTAACCTTTTACATGCTTAGCTAATTTTTTCTCATGGCATCTAACTATTAACCACTAACTTGCTAACTCCTTACTTGATAATCCACACGAATCTATTAGCCTCTACTTGGCCTTGTTCTTGGAAGAGCCATTAATGGCTCATGATGATGGATTCTAAGCAGTTTTGATGGATTAAATGTAGCTTGCACTAGTTTATTTGAGTTTGGATGTGATCAGTGATCTTATGATTCATGCTTTGCAAAGCTCTTGAACAAGAACTAGTGATGACCAAGGATACATATGAGGTAACTATTACTAAGAGGTTAGAATATTGGTGAAGCCATTAATAGTTAGTTTCCATGAGTTTTCTTCCATTTTTACTTTATTTTAGAAATAATTTCAAAAATCACAAATACTTTCTCTTCAATGTTTCTATTTTTTTTCACCGTACTCTTCTCTTTTCATTGTTTGTTTTTTTTTTTAATTTTTTGAAACATAGAAGAACCGTTAACACACAATTGAACATACTGTTGATGCTTCTATCACCTCCTGTCCTTGTGGATTCAACCCTTTAGCCTCTATGCTATACAAAGCACGCACTTTTAACTTCTGATTTCAAAATACACATTTTTTATGCACGGTTTATCGCGATCAACTTGTCATTCAATAGAAGGAGATTGACAAGTAGAATTTTTACTGTCAGAAGTGTGATTTTTTTAAACATATTTGTGATTTGTTTTGCGATTAGAGCAAGTTTATTATACTTGTTATTCCGTAGAAGGAGATTGACACGTAAAAGTTTTACTATCAGAAGTGTGATTTTTAGCATGACAGGGATTTGTTTATTGTTAGAGGTGTGATGTTTAACATAACAGTGATAGGATTTGCGATTTGAGCAAATTTAGTTGACCTATCATTCTATTGAATAGAATAACAAGTAAAGTTTGATCCGCTGTGGATGGATTGAAGTCTTACTGAAGTATAATATTAACATGACAAGTCCAATCTGTAATTCATTTCAATGGGGAGTGATTTCAGATTTTTGAATATCTACCATTCCCTGGAAAGGAATTGGTAAAGAATTTTGATAGGAATATATGAGATTATCTCCCTTAGGATGTTTAGCAAACCCTCAGCTATCAACGAATTTGGTATGGCTTCACCAACTACTATTTGAGTTGGTCTAGCTATACTATTCCCTTTAGCATGATGAGTTATCAAGGATTTTGTATTGGACTTAAAAACCAATGTATTCCTCTATCCTTAACCGCCGGAGGCGTTAGATTATTATGCCACTTGAAATGAATATTTCTTGAAAAGTACATGATGTTCTTTTTGGATTTTTATTCCACAGTAACTCCTAAAATCTTACTAGGATTAAAGAAGTAAGTATATATTTCATGAAAAATTTATCGAAAAATTATCGTTCCTTGTGGAATTTCACCTATCTTTCTCATAATCAAGACCTTAGCCAATTGTCGCGTCTTGATATGAATGTGGCAACACTGGAAAAGTTTTCTTCAATGTTGACATCATGCTTCACAATATTCCCAGATTCGTTCGAATCGATGCCAGTAAATTATAATGCCATTTTTTGAGGAAGTATGCTCTTCTTTGGTATTCTCCCAAGTATCTTGGATTCCAAACCCTAATTCTACCGATCAATTAGAGATTCTATCGAAAGAGGGCAGATTTAATTTTGTAAATTTAACTCTACTTGGGGATAAAGATCCAGAAGTTTAGTGTTAATGTAATAACTGATGACACTAATTTGACTAAAGGTATAATGTTAACATGATTATGGATGGTACTTATTTAGGAATTTGTCATTGGTCAGCATCATGAGCATATTGCCATTTGTATTTGTGAGACGATAAGCTCCATTCTAGTAGACTGTCTTTATTACAAAAGGTCCCTCCTAATTGAGTTGGAATTTGCCTTTGGTCTTATGTGTCTGACCATAGGTCGTCTGACAACTAAGACAAGATTGCCTTTCTTTAAGATCCATTTTTTGACTTTCTTGTTGAAGGCTTTGGAAATTCGAGCTTGATAGAGCTTAATTTGTTGTTAAGCTTATAAACATTTATCATCTAAAGTTTTCAACTCTTGGGGTGCAGTCGATGCTTATCCTCGTTCGTCATCTCTGTCGCTAGGGCAATATGCAGAGATGAAATCTGAATCTCTAATGAAAGTACAGCTTAGAACTCATATACCAAGGAGAACGATGTAGCTTTTGTTGAGGTTCTTACCATTGTGCGGTAAGCCTATTAGCATTCGCTTAACTTCTTGTCCCAATCATGTTAACTTTTCAAGATGAACTTCTTGAGAAGCTTTTGTCAATGGTCATGATGAAGGCTTCTACCAAGCCATTGGCAACTGAATAATATGTTGTTGAAAAGATACTTTAAATTTGTTGTAGAATTTTTGGAATGGTTGGCTGACGAATCGGGGTCCATTATCGTGGACGATTCATTGAGGTATGCATATCACATGATGTTTGATGAAGTTGCTTACATCAGACACCTTTACCTCCTTTAAGGGGACAACTTTCGTCCATTTTGAGAAGTATTCTGTTACAGCTAAGATAAATTGATGTCTTTGAAAGTTGGTGGGCAGATAGGTTCGATGACATCCATTCCCCACATCTCAAAAGGCCACGAAGAAGACGTTGGGTGGAGATGGCCTGATGCTTGATGTATGAAGTCACCATGAATCTGACAAGCGAGACACCGTCTAGCATAGGTGATAACATTAGAGATTATCTTCAGCTAGTATTAGCCAAGCCTTCAGAGTCAATCGCCCAGTTGGGTTCGGGTTGGTGAGCCCCGCATGTGCCGTCGTGAATTTTCCTGAGTGCCTTATGTGCCCCTTTGTGAGAAAGGTAGCGGAGTAAGATATCATCATACGACCGGCAATATAGTGTTGCGTGATCACATTGTAATAGAATCAAGGAGCTTTCCTTTTAATTGCAGCTGCCTTTTTAAGATCATCAGGCAGTATGTCGTATAAGACGAAGTCAATGAATGGGAATCGTCAATCCCTGAGTTCTGGACCTATTGAAATCTCGATAACCTCTTTGACTTGAAGATCTTATTTTGGAGTTTTGTTTTCTTCAAGGGAAAATTTTAGACAGTACAAGCCACAGCTGTGAACAAGTACATCCTCTGTCGCTCCGGTTGGAAGAGCAGCTAGGGATACAAGCCCATCTGCATGTGCATTCTATTAGGATTATGACTGGCATACATTATAAAGGTAGATGAAACTTTAAAGATCAAAGAACGGTCGTGCACAATGAGCTGTGCACAATATTAGTCGACTTATATTTGGTATAGTCGATTAATGATAAGAATTATTCAACTTATACATTGGTATAGTCGACTACTGGTAGCTAAGAGAGAGTTGGGTTCTCGAATTTTGTCAGAATAGGCACTTAATAATTGGGTATTGTCGACTAATACATGTTTTAGTCGACTTATATCAGGGCTTAGTTGACTAGTGTCGGGCCTGACTGTTTTCTTTTCTGGATCTGTTTCCAGTTTTGAGTTGATTTGAGTTTTCTTTCTTCTGATGCGATGATTGTTCGTATTAATGAAGTTTGTATAGGACTAGAAAAATCCTATGATTTATAAATAAACCCTTGGGTTGGCCTTCAATGTATTCAATGAATTAGCAATTTCTAAAAGGTGTAATTCATCAAAATGAGAGATTCATGTGAGAAGCTTTAGCCATAGGGGTTCGCAATTCTAGGCGACCATCAAAGGACTTGTAATTTTCTTAGAGAGAGGTGTAAGTGTTTCTTATTGTACTCACCAAAGTATAATAAAGTTTCTCTCCTTCTCCTGTGGATGTACACACGATCTGTTTGATCGATAGAACCTCATTAAATTATGTGTTGACTTTTATATTATGTGTTGACTTCTATATTTCAGAATATCTTTTTCCTTCTCTTTTTTCTTCTCGTTGCTCATCGATTTGTGTTGCTTTCACTACGCCACCCCAGCAATTAGTCATGGGGACAGTCTATTTCATAACAATTGGTATTAGAGCATACAAATTGATATCCCCAACAATTGGTATCATAGCAAGGTCAACGTGAGGAAGTCTGCGATCAAGTTCGATATTCAGAAGTCTAATAGTGTCATTAATTTTAGCAGGTGGCTGATTAGGATGAACGTCATCTTGACCCAGAGCTGGTTGAAGAAAGTACTACTCAGGAGGGAGAAAAACCTCAAGACATAAGAAACAAACTTGGCAGGAATTGGATGAGAAAGCTTTGATGGCTATTTAGCTTATCTTGGCGGATGAAGTGTTGGATGAATGTTTTATAGAGAAAACAGTATCCTCGTTGTGGGAGCGACTTTTGGACCATTATCAGAAGAAGTCGTTAGCGAATCGGTTGATTTGAAGTAGTACCTCTTTCTCCTTCGCATACATGAAGATACACCTATCAAGTCTCACATTACAAAATTTTTCTCTATTATCAATGATTTAGATAAGATAGAAGTTAAGATAGAAGATGAAGATCAAGCACTTTTTTTACTGTGTTCTTTGCCTTCTTCATATAACATCTTTAGAGAAATTATCATCTATGGAGGCAAATCAACTATCACGGTCAATGAAGTCAAAGAGCATCTGCTCAGCAAGGACAAATTAATAACCAATTGACTGGTGAGTCTCATCGTCATGATTCCAGGCAAGTTCACTTTTCAATGGATAAGAAAAATAATGAAAATTTCACGGGTAATCCAAAACACAAGAATTTGGTGTGCAACTAGTGTTACAAGAAGGGACACATTAGAACTGATTGTTGGACTCGAAAGAAGAAACAACTAGATACTAATGTCACTAAACTGGCTAGAGGATATGAAGATAAGTGTGATGTTCTATCTGTTATAGACAGATCGGTCGGTAACAAAAATAGATGGATTATTGACTCTGAATGTTCACAGCATATCAGTTCCAATAGAAAATGTTCTCCTCATACACCTCGGTTCAAGGGGAGAGGTCTTCGTAGGGATTCTGCTAAGAGCAAAGTGATTGGCGAAAGAACAATCCAGTTTTGTTCTTATGATGAATGCATCACTACTCTTCAAGGTGTTCGTCATGTTCTCGAATCTAGGTACAATCTCATCTCGCTTAGAATCCTACATAAAGAAGGGTTCAGTTTCAGCTCTAAAGGCGAGCTTATGAAGTTTTCAAAAAAGCATATGTCAAGTTTCAGGCTGAACATGTCATTGATGTTTACATGTTGCGAAATTCGGAGGTTACAGTTGGCGAATTGTATTTATCCTCGGCTTCAAGTTCGAGGTTATGAAATGACAGTTTCGAGCTCGGATGTTCAATTTACTCTGAAAGAAGATAGAGACTAGACAGCGCCAGTGCTCAACAAGAAAGTCCAAATCGTTACTCCTATGGTAGAGATAATTCTCATAAATCTTGCGTGGATCAAGGAGATCATTGAGTGATCAAGTTCAGGTCAGGCCTGAACTTGTTCGGCCTAATTAAGTTGTGAACTTCATGAGGGGGTTATGAAAAGAGGGAGTGAGATGGAAATGAAGTCAAGAGTTGTTGAATTGTTCATTAATGTGAGCATATGGAGCGTGGTGGCTATTCTCGGACTTGGACACATTCAAATCAAGGGGGAGATTATTAGGATTATTATTGGAGTATGTCACAAAGGTAAAGAAACTTCAGAGATCAAAGAACGGATGTGCACAAAAGTTGTGCATAGTATTAATCGACTTATACTTGATATAATTGATAATGAAAAGAATTAATAGATTTATATATTGGTATAGTCGACTAATAGTAACCAATAGAGAGTTGGGTTCTCAAATTTTCTCAAAATAGTCAACTAATAATTGGGTATAGTTGACTAGTACATGTTATTAGTTGACTTATACCAGTGCCTAGTCAACTAGTGTCGAGTCAAACTGTTTCTTTTGTGGATCTGTTTTCAATTTTGAGTTAAATTTGAGTTTCTATTCTTCTGAAGCGATGATTGTTCGTATTGATGAAGTTTGTATAATACTAGGAAAGTCCTATAGTCTATAAATAAACCATTCGGGTTGACCTTCAATATATTCAATGAATTAGCAATTCCTAAAAGGTGTAAATCATCAAAGTGAGAGATTCGGGTGAGAAGCATTAGCCATAAGGATTCGTTGTTCTAGGTAGCCATCAGAATACTTGTAATCTTCTTAATGAGAGGTGTAAGTGTTCTTTATTGTACTCCAAAAATTTAATAAAGTTTCTCCCCTTTCTCTCGTGGACGTATGCACGATCTGTTTGATCAGTGGAACCATGATAAACTGTGTATTGGCTTTTTATACTTCAGAATATCTTCTTCTTTATCTTTTTATTATCATTGCCCATTGATGACATTTCATATTTGCATCACATTTGCATATTTACCTTTGATTATTTTTATTTAATTATGCTATTTAATCCTCTTTATGTTTAATGTGTGTAGTTAATTAAAATAGGAAGATAAAAATGAAGGATGTTTTTAATTATCCTATCTACATTCAGATTTTAATTTAAACCAATTTGAAATCAAGAGGATACAAGGATTCAGAGATAATCCCTATCCTACTTCAGAGATAAAGGAGAAAAATCAAACTAAATCAGATCGCTTGCACTTTAAGTTAAATATAAAGGAGAAGAATTTAAACTTAAACTCGGATTAGGAGATAACTTGCTTCCAAGTTATCTAGAAATGTTAAAATTTTAAAGTCTACAGTTTGAGGATTCTGAGGATAAATCTCCAGGTGGACGGACGAGATAAAGCCAGAGCCCAAAGCGCGTACCTAGTCCTCCCAACATTGCCATGTTTTCTCTTGAAAAGTCGTGAAAATGTGATTTTCAGATGTTTTCCTGTTGGCGATTGGGTGTGTGTTTTTGACTGGGACTCTGCCATCTATTTCCTCTATAAATAGAGAGGTAGAGCCAGAAGAAGGAATATCAGAGATCACAATTTAGGATTTTTTTTTAATATTCTTTTTCAACCGAATTTTCATAATTTCAACGATTTTAATTTGAGGGATTTGTAAAGAGGTGAGAAGCGATTGTAATTTGATGGTAACTGCTTCAATAAAAGAAGGTTCTTCTTTTGTTTTTCTTTTAATTTCATTGTTTTCTTTACTTACTTTCTTTTATTTTATGCAATCTTCTATTTCATATAATATGCTTTGCTTAATTTTCACCATGAGTAACTAAATACGCTTTCATGATTTGCTAATCTCTCCACCACTATTTCTAGTTCAATGGTTGATTAAACTGATTTAATCCATGCATGCTTAAAACCCTATAGCTAGGTAATCTTCTTGAAGACTTATGATAATTCAATAGTTAACTTTAATCCTGTTAATACTAATTAATATTTTTGCTTATTTTATGTTTAGATAGCTTCGATAGCTTAATGTCAAATCTAAACGATTTTTCTTAGGCTATGCTTAGAAAGCTTTGATAATTTAATGTTGAACTTTGGCTAGTGTGTTTCAATTAAGGTTAGGTTTTCATCTTATATATCTTTCTTGAAGTAAATTTTTCTAGGAACACTTATTGATTCAACATGAGGTTTAATCTTTATAAACTAGTAAGCTAGTAGTTGTAGATGATTAGTGGACTAAGATCTTTTTTCCTAATTACAACAAAAACTAATCTTTTTCCCAAACAACTTTTATTTTCTCTAAGAACAAAACTGTATCAAAACGCTTTCCTCGCATCTCTCCCTGAGGATCGACCCGTAAAGCCATTGCTACTAGGTTACATTGTAGGAATTTAGAGTTCATTACAATCAGATAATCCTTTTTCTAAACTCTGTATTTTCCTCAATCAAATTTTAGCGTCATTGCCGGAAAAAGAACGGTACAATTTGTTCTTTTAATTAATTAACCTCCCTTTTTCTATGTGCAGGAGTGGAAAATAAGAAAATTTCTACAGCAGTGCATAGGAAATTGTCTCTGGAACTCTGCCTTCAAAGTAGAGCCCAAGGCCAGCGCGACTCTTTGGAGTCCAATACATATATGCTTTTCTTCCGTGTTGCTTAAAATTGCAAAGTTTATCCTCTACAATTATTTGTTTGCCTGTTTGACAATTTTGCATACTTCTAATAACTCAACATTAATCGATTGGTTGTTTAACTTAAAAACTCTTGCATCTTAGGGCACGTATCTATTTCTGTTTTAATTACATTATGTTGAATAGTGCTGGGAACAAGGTATGTTCGCATTGTTTTTCGATTAAGAAACACTTTTGGCTGATTTATAATTGCTTTGAGTGAATCTTTATCTATCTACTTGCACACATACACCTAAAAGGACTTCAGGGAAAAACTTGTAAACAAGATAAGGTGAGGAAATCATTACCCTTTTTTAGCCCACAAGCCACATCCATTGCATTCACAACCCAATTCTAACCTAAAATTTGAATAAACATTAGCCCTAGGACAATTCAGACTCACTAGAAGATTCTCCTAAGGAGGCAGTTGTTAGAATTTAACTCTTGCCAAAGTGGTGAGTAAGGTAGGGGATTGAGAGGGAAACCTTGAAGGTTGGTGGTTTGGCTTAATTAGGCCCGTCGCTTTTTGCGCAGATATCTTCCACCAATCTTCCCTCCTACCTAACTGATTAACTCGTTGTTAGATTCTGCAATATACCTCCCGAGGACGATCTACAATTAGGAGTCGTCTAGGTCTAAGTTTACTATAGAATAGCTTGATTGATTATTTTCTCTTTAATTGACTGGGTGATCCTATTTTTATTAATTGTGCATGTCATCTTGGTCGAGAGACCCAGCTACATCTAGGCTAACTAGGAATAGTTCATCACCCAAACTCGATCCAAACATAGCAAAATCACTATTCCTACAGGATAGGTTCTATCCTATGAGGACTTCTCTAACATCTTGCATTCAGCTTCCCGAAGCCGATGACGACGCCTTTGAGTTAAAGCCAGAATTCATTACGACTCTACCAAAATATCATGGTCTAGAGTCTTAAGATGCATACTTTTCATAAGAGAATTTAAAGGGTGTGTCTCGTGATGAGGATACCATAGTTAGGAGACAATTCTATTAGGTTATGTGTAACACCCCGTTCCCGGAATACGTACTTAGTTGCGTATCCAGATTTTTCGATCATATTTTTTCGATTTACTTCCTGTATTGGTTTTGCTTTATGAATTATCTACATGATCGTTTTGCCTTGGATCTGGATTCGAGAACTCGAAGTCAGCCCTAGTCTGAACCGGGAACCCGATCCTAGTGTTTTACTTGATTTGGTCTTTCTGCTATTCCGATTTGACCAATTTCAATTTCAAACATCATTTTCTAATATTTTAGATTTTCTATGATTTTCTGGAATTTTCCTGAATTAAGTTGAAAATCTTCAAAACCGGTGTCGACCAATGCCACTGACCGATTCTCAGATTTTTAATTTATAAATGGAGTTGAATTCTAAAAACGGCTTTCCTGTAACTTCTTAAAATTACATTTTCTATCTAAATACTTTTTTTTTGAGAATTTTCTAAATTTCTCGAAATTCCACTGGATTTGGTGTCGGCGAGTATCGCTGGTTGATTCTAGGATTTTTAGTTTACAATTGGAATCAAATTTATCAATAACGCTTTCATAATTCTTCTTAGAGTTATATTTTCTCCTTTCTGGCATTTTCTGAGATTTTTTTGAATTTATCAAAATCCGGCCGACCCGGTGTAGACCGGTGTCAACGGTTGACTTCAAGATTTTTATTTCGAAAATGGGATTGAATTTCTGAAAACCGATTTCACCAAAAAATTTTTATAATATTTATTATTTTTGAGAATTTTTGGGAGGCTTTCCAAGCTACCTTATTTTTTGGACTTTTCCGGAGTTTTCGGTGTTTTCCCAGATACCGAATTTTATCCAGATATTTTACTTTTCTCTCTCCTCGCTAGACGCGAGTTTCACCAACCTGGATTCTGCATTTAATGCAGAGATCCTCTCCATACTGCATTTAATGCTTGTCCTGCAAGATCAATTCAGAGTCTTATCACCATGCCTTTTTGTCTTTTCAGGCAAACGCAAAACTCGCGTTTATCCTCCTGGACGCGGATTTTTCTCCGCGTCCAGTTCATTTTTCCCAAGACGCAACTTTGGTTTCATGGAGACGCAACTTTCTTTGGTGCGTCTCTTTTGGTTTTGAAAAGAAAGGCAACATTATTATAATCCTTTCCATTCCTTTATATAAACCCCACTCCTTTCTCTCTCTTCATTATTTCTTCTTCTCCTTCTTTGTTTCCTGAGAACGAAACCAGCAGCCAAGAGCTCTTGCTCCCTCCTTTGGCCACCCATTCTCCACCACTTTCCCCTCCATTTTCCGCCACCAACACCACCACTTCTTTCTCCTCCATCTCCTCCTCCATTCCAACAACAACAACAACAACCACAACACCACCTCCACCATCTTCTTTTTCCTCTTCTTTTCCATCAAATAACCCAATTCCACTACCACCTTCTCCACCATCTCCACCACCATATACTCCACCTTGGCCACCAACGACCATGCCATCTTCCTCTCCTCGTCGTGCTCTTTCCGACGAGTTATTACTTCGCTCTCCGAAACTCCTTCTGCAAAACTCTAATTTTTCATTTTCAACTACACTTGCACTCCACTAATAGTTTGAATGTGAAGCTTTGGCCACCTTTCCTGCCATCTCCGGCCACTTCCGGCCACCTCCGGCCGCCGCTGGCGACCACCGGCCATGGCCGGCTACCACCCCTTCCCTTCTCTTCTTTCCTTTTCTTCTTTCTTTATTTTCCTTCTTTCTTTCTTTCCTTTCTTTTTCATTTCCCTTCCTTTTCCTTTTTTCTTGTCTTCTTAATTTTCCTCCCAAAAACCTACGTCTGACTCTTTCCCTGCGTCTCACTCTCCCTCTTTCCCTGTCTCTCTTTCTCTCTGTTGATTGCTAGACGCGGATTTTACCTCCTGCGTCTAGGCAATTCCTTAACGCGAATCTTCGCGTTCTTGATACTTGTATAACGCGGCCTTCGCGTTCCTGAATTGACGCGGCGCGGAGCTCATGCCCGCGTCTGTGTCCTTCTCGTGTCAACACGACGCGGAGCACATGCCCGCGTCTGTGTTCTTCTCATGTTATAACTTGAACGCGGGTCTTAAACCCCGCGTTTGTGACTCTACGCGACGCGACTCCCGCGTCTGCGACCCCCGCGTCTCACTCTCAAACCTGTGTCCCCCTGTACACACTCTCTCTCCCTGTGTATACTCTCTCTCCATGGACTTCTCTCTCTAGCTCTCACTTTCTCTCTCCTCTCTATCATTTTCTCTTTAACGCGTTGACGCGTTGATTTCCTGGATTCCGGAGATTGGGATTTCACTGTATTTTCTAAAGACTTAGGCGAGTGTCCTCGCCTCCATTCGATTTTTTCCTTTTATCGGATCGACTTGTATTTGCATTATGTATAATTTAACAACTGATGTGTTACCACCTGACATGATTTACTACTTAGCGCTTGTTCCTCATTATAACATGACTTACCATCTGCCTCCTGAAATATTAATACTTGACCTAAGATTATTACATTCACGGGAATTCTGCCGTGTTATTTTGTATGACATGCAATGACTTGAATCATGTGCTTATTATCCTGTATTATATATACAGTGACCCGAATCATAGTATTCATGTACTGCTAAATTCCTGATCATGTCTTGATCCTTTTATTCTTGTGGATTGCTAACTGCATACTATATTATTATAAGACAACTTGTACCCGGTTTGGGGGAAACTGATGGGCCCTGATTAATCATGTTTATGGTGGTCTTATCGAGTCACGCGTGGCACATACTTGAGGGATCACCTGGCGGCCACCAGGGATTCCGTGGGGTGTGCTGGCACCCCTACTCCTGTTTATTCCTGCCGGGTATGCACACGCCCTAGGCCTATTTCTATGAGATCTGCGATACTCTATTCCTGTTCGGGCGTAAATAAGTCCCGGTACATAGCGGTACGTTCTGGCTCAGCACCGAATACTCCTGAACCGTTGTCCCGGGCATGTACGGGGCCCATCCGAAACATGATTCATCGAACTTTATCAGTTTCCAAATAACTTGCTCTATAAGTTGTGAGTGGAAGTATGTGGAATGGGACACATACTGAAGCCTAGAACTTAGACGGCCCCAATTATGATAAGATGCTAATATACAATTTGCTGTGCCGTTTTGTAACTCGGGTTGTATGCGTTTGGATTACGGTGACATGGGATAAAGGTATATCAATGAGGGTTTCCTTGTTTGGATTATTCCTTCGATGTACTAGTCTCATGATGCCGTGACTTAAGCTTATGCAATCAGTTTTACTCGTAATCGGATTTATTCGGCTTTATTCGGTTTTATCGTTTTTATGCTAGTTTAGGAGATATCTGGTATTGCCTTGTCTATTTTATTCATCGCCTCGTTACCTGATCTTATCATCTTATATCATACATGTTCCCAGCTTGATAACGATTACTGTCTCGCTACTTGTTCCTGTATGCTGGTACTCACGACACGGTTTTCAATACATATTTATGACTTGGATTTATCGATACACGTGTGATCATCTATGCTCGCCATCTGGCTTTCACATCACCACTCGCCGGGGAGTTCTGACTCCTCTGGATCCTCGTGTCCAGGTTTTGAGCTTGGAGCGTGTAGATTCTCCCAGTTGCTGATCAAAGTGGCACAGCGGAAGCGTGGATCTCCAATAGACCATTCAGAGCCCCATCCTTCCAGGCCCCTTGTTCGGCTCCAGAGTTTTTCTGTTATGACTCTGAGCCTCCTTTTGTAATGTTCTTACTTGTACATTCTTGTATTCTCGCACTTGTGCCATATTGGTGATGTAATATTCCTGTAATATTTGTCACCTCTGGTGATAACTTTGTAACTGTACTCATGTGTTGGAATGTATAATGCACCACGTGCTTCCATACTCTGATTCTTGCCTGTACTGATGCTTAGCGTATATACGTGAGGGTATTTCTGACCTGCGTATATACGTCGCATTAAGGTCTCCGTACCCGCCGGATCGGGGCGTTACAGGGTGGTATCAGAGCTTAGGCTCTCACATCCTCAGTACGTCCAGACGGCAAATTAATGGTAAAGAATTTGCAACTGGAATGCATGAGTCCTGGTTATACAGTCCAACTACAAGTACAGAGTTATCTATTCTTTCTTGATCATCCTTCCTTTGATTCCTAATCCCTTCCATCTTTCCCCTGTTTTGATTTTTCGTAGCCTTTATACCAACTTAAGATATGGCTATACTAGAGAGGTAGTGGCTAGTTTTGAATGAAGCTATTATATGATCTCTTCGGTCAACTCTATGGTGCCCGGGCATTCTCGACATTGATCAACGATCGAGTTATCTTTCAGAAGGCGATATCCGGATTTTCTACGGTTATTCTATATTCTCGGCTATATCTTTCAGAGTGATCGATGCCTGGTATTCGGAATTCTTAATTATCGGTCTTCTTTATTATGTTCAGTACTATCAGGGTTTTCTTTATCTTCAGCATTCTGGCTTATTCTCGGAGAGTTATCAAGTATGCAGTATAGCTGGAATTCTATTACAAAGCAATGAAATCAGATCATTTTTGGCATCGTTCGAAGATTTATACAGCAGGAAGTGCAGAAGATGTCTATATTCAGATTATTGTTCAGTCGACTGGGAGCCCTATCTATAGTGATTCATATCTTAATTGGTATAATTTCCATCCTTGTCCCCTTTGTGTTCATTTTACCCCATATCGAAATTGCGAGGACGCAATTTTTGTAAGGTGGATGGAATGTAACACCCCGTTCCGAATACGTACTTAGTTGCGTATCCTGATTTTTTGATCGTATTTTTTGATTTACTTCCTGTATTGGTTTTGCTTTATGAATTATCTACATGATCGTTTTGCCTTGGATCTGGATTCGAGAACTCGGAGTCAGCCCTAGTCTGAACCGGGAACCCGATCCTAGTGTTTTACTCAATTTGGTCTTTCTGCTATTCCGATTTGACTGATTTCAGTTTCAAACATCATTTTCTAATATTTTAAATTTTCTATGATTTTCTGGAATTTTCCTGAATTAAGTTGAAAATCTTCAAAACAGGTGTCGACCAATGCCACTGACCGATTCTCGGATTTTTAATTTACAAACGAAGTTGAAATTCTAAAAACGGCTTTCCTGTAACTTCTTAAAATTACATTTTCTATCTAAATACTTTTTTTGAGAATTTTCTAAATTTATCGAAATTCCACTAGATTTGGTGTCGGCTAGTATCGCTGGTTGATTCCAGGATTTTTAGTTTACAATTGGAATCAAATTTATGAATACCGCTTTTATAATTCTTCTTAGAGTTATATTTTCTCCTTTCTGGCATTTTTTGAGATTTTTCTGAATTTATCAAAATCCAGCCGACCCGGTGTAGACCGGTGTCAACGGTTGACTTCAATATTTTTATTTCGAAAATGGGATTGAATTTCTGAAAACCGATTTCACCAAAAATCTTTTTCTAATATTTATTATTTTTGAGAATTTTTGGGAGGCTTTCCAAGCTACCTTATTTTTTAGACTTTTTCGGAGTTTTCGGTGTTTTCCCATATACCGGAATTTTATCCAGATATTTTACTTTTCTCTCTCCTCGCTAGACGCGAGTTTCACCAACCTGGATTCTGCATTTAATGCAGAGATCCTCTCCATACTGCATTTAATGCTTGTCCTGCAAGATCAATTCAGAGTCTTATCACCATGCCTTTTTGTCTTTTCAGCAAACGCAAAACTCGCGTTTATCCTCCTGGACGCGGATTTTTCTCCGCGTCCAGTTCATTTTTCCCAAGACGCAACTTTGGTTTCATGGAGACGCAACTTTCTTTGGTGCGTCTCTTTTGGTTTTGAAAAGAAAGGCAACATTATTATAATCATTTCCATTCCTTTATATAAACCCCACTCCTTTCTCTCTCTTCATTATTTCTTCTTCTCCATCTTTGTTTCTTGAGAACGAAACCAGCAGCCAAGAGCTCTTGCTCCCTCCTTTGGCCACCCATTCTCCACCACTTTTCCCTCCATTTTCCACCACCAACACCACCACTTCTTTCTCCTCCATCTCCTCCTCCATTCCAACAACAACAACAACCACAACACCACCTCCACCATCTCCTTTTTCCTCTTCTTTTCCATCAAATAACCCATTTCCACCACCACCTTCTCCACCATCTCCACCACCATATACTCCACCTTGGCCACCAACGACCATGCCATCTTCCTCTCCTCGTCGTGCTCTTTCCGACGAGTTATTACTTCGCTCTCCGAAACTCCTTCTGCAAAACTCTAATTTTTCATTTTCAACTACACTTGCACTCCACTAATAGTTTGAATGTGAAGCTTTGGCCACCTTTTCGGCCATCTCCGGCCACTCCGGCCACTTCCGGCCGGCCGCCGGCGACCACCGGCCATGGCCGGCTACCACCCCTTCCCTTCTCTTCTTTCCTTTTCTTCTTTCTTTATTTTCCTTCTTTCTTTCTTTCCTTTCTTTTTCATTTCCCTTCCTTTTCCTTTTTTCTTGTCTTCTCTAATTTTCCTCCCAAAAACAAGTGTCTGACTCTTTCCCTGCGTCTCACTCTCTCTCTTTCCCTGTCTCTCTCTTTCTCTCTGTTGATTGCTAGACTCGGATTTTACCTCCTGCGTCTAGGAAATTCCTTAACGCGAATCTTCGCGTTCTTGATACTTGTATAACGCGGCCTTCGCGTTCCTGAATTGACGCGGCGCGGAGCTCATGCCCGCGTCTGTATCCTTCTCGTGTCAACACGACGCGGAGCTCATGCCCGCGTCTGTGTTCTTCTCATGTTATAACTTGAACGCGGGTCTTAAACCCCGCGTTTGTGACATCTACGCGACGCGACTCCCGCGTCTGCGACCCCCGCGTCTCACTCTCAAACCTGCGTCCCCCTGTACACACTCTCTCTCCCTGTGCATACTCTCTATCCATGGACTTCTCTCTCTAGCTCTCACTTTCTTTCTCCTCTCTCTATCATTTTCTCTTTAACGCGTTGACGCGTTGATTTCCTGGATTCCGGAGATCGAGGATTTCACTGTATTTTCTAAAGACTTAGGCGAGTGTCCTCGCCTCCATTCGATTTTCCCCTTTTATCTGATCGACTTGTATTTGCATTATGTATAACTTAACAACTGATGTGTTACCACCTGACATGATTTACTACTTAGCGCTTGTTCCTCATTATAACATGACTTACCATCTGCCTCCTGAAATATTAATACTTGACCTAAGATTATTACATTCACGGGAATCCTGCCGTGTTATTCTGTATGACATGCAATGACTTGAATCATGTGCTTATTATCCTGTATTATATATACAGTGACCCGAATCTATAGTATTCATGTACTGCTAAATTCCTGATCATGTCTTGATCCTTTTATTCTTGTGGATTGCTAACTGCATACTATATTATTATAAGACAACTTGCACCCGGTTTGGGGGAAACTGATGGGCCCTGATTAATGATGTTTATGGTGGTCTTATCGAGTCACGCGTGGCCACATACTTGAGGGATCACCTGGCGGCCACCAGGGATTCCGTGGGGTGTGCTGGCACCCCTACTCCTGTTTATTCCTGCTGGGTATGCACACGCCCTAGGCCTATTTCTATGGGATCTGCGATACTCTATTCCTGTTCGGGCGTAAATAAGTCCCGGTACCTAGCGGTACGTTCCGGCTCAGCACCGGATACTCCTGAACTGTTGTCCCGGGCATGTACGGGGCCCATCCGAAACATGATTCATCGAACTTTATCAGTTTCCAAATAACTTGCTCTATAAGTTGTGAGTGGAAGTATGTGGAATGGGACACATACTGAAGCCTAGAACTTAGACGGCCCCAATTATGATAAGATGCTAATATACAATTTGCTGTGCCGTTTTGTAACTCGGGTTGTATGCGTTTGGATTACGGTGACATGGGATAAAGGTATATAAATGAGGGTTTCCTTGTTTTGATTATTCCTTCGATGTACTAGTCTCATGATGCCGTGACTTAAGCTTATGCAATCAATTTTACTCGTAATCGGATTTATTCGGCTTTATTCAGTTTTATCATTTTTATGCTAGTTTAGGAGATATCTGGTATTGCCTTGTCTACTTTATTCATCGCCTCGTTACCTGATCTTATCATCTTATATCATACATGTTCCCAGCTTGATAACGATTACTGTCTCGCTACTTGTTCCTGTATGCTGGTACTCACGACACGGTTTTCAATACATATTTATGACTTGGATTTATCGATACACGTGTGATCATCTATGCTCGCCATCTGGCTTTCACATCACCACTCGCCGGGGAGTTCTGACTCCTCTGGATCCTCATGTCCAGGTTTTGGAGCTTGGAGCGTGTGGATTCTCCCAGTTGCTGATCAGAGTGGCGCAGCGGAAGCGTGGATCTCCAGTAGACCATTTAGAGCCCCATCCTTCCAGGCCCCTTGTTCGGCTCCAGAGTTTTCCTGTTATGACTCTGAGCCTCCTTTTGTAATGTTCTTACTTGTACATTCTTGTATTCTCGCACTTGCGCCATATTGGTGATGTAATTTTCCTGTAATATTTGTCACCTCTGGTGATAACTTTGTAACTGTACTCATGTGTTGGAATATATAATGCACCACGTGCTTCCGTACTCTGATTCTGGCCTTTACTGATGCTTAGCGTATATACGTGAGGGTATTTCTGACCTGCGTATATACGTCGCAGTAACGTCTCCGTACCCGCCAGATCGGGGCGTTACATTATGTTTTGTCCCTTTTCCCTTAATGATCTAGCGAAAAGTAGCTATATAGTTTAGCGGCTGAATCAATTACTTCATGGAATAATTTCATCAAGGCCTTCTTGAAGAAATTCTACCCTATCCAAAAGACCGATCTTATCTGGAAAAATATAATGCAGTGTAAGAAAGAAACATCTGAACTATTTTGAAAATACTTCCAATGCTTCAAAGATCTCCTTACACAATGCTCCCATCACGGCCTAGAGAAGTGGAGGTTATGTCAAATTCTCTATGATGGTTTATATAGATCTAAAATATTAAGTCAACACAACACTAAAACAAAGATAATTAGTGTTAAATAAAATAACTTGTAAGGAAGAAAATAAATCTCAGAAATTATGCAAACGCAAACACAAGAGATTTTATCCTTATTCGGTTCTCGTGACCTACATCCAGTCCTGAAGCAACCCGCTTGAGATTTTCCTTATCCTTGATTTGGTACACCCAAAATCAACACCTGCACACCACTTGACAAACAACCTTTGCCAAATGTGTACAACTCTTCTTACACCAAGAAGACAACAATATCTTGTACAACTTCTCTTCTACACCAAGAAGACGCTCTTGTATAATACTTCTCTTTGAGTGATTACAATCAATCCTATAAGCCATGAGACTGTATATGATCGTGAACAAGGACTCTTATAGGTGGACTCTCAGAATTCTTCACTAGAGGATAGGAATTTATGTGAAGAACAGAAAGTAAAACTAGTTTTCTGAAAATAGAATTTTGACCAGAGTTTTTGGATAGAAAAACTAAGATTTTAATTGGTATTTTTAGCCTAGGATAACATCCCTATTTATAGCTAAAATCTATGATCAGTTAGAGCAGTTATTAGGACAAATTTGAATATTAAAACGTTGGATAAACACCAGAAAACCAATAATTATTTAACAGTCAGAAACTGTTATAAGTCGAATAGGGTAGGGAGTAAGTCAACTTGGGTAGGCATTTTTGATTGGGTTAGTCGACAAGCAAAAGGGATACGACGACTATAAATATATGATACAGATATGCAAGTCTCTGAAAACTACTATTAGTCGACCAGCAGAAATGATTAGTCGACTACAACATGGATTAGTCGACTAGTAAGGTTTATAAGTAGACTAATGCTGCTAACTGTCAAGAAACAGAAAGTTGATATCTTTATAGGGCAGAACTTAGTCGACTACAGGACTTTGATAAGTCGACTATACATTGTATTAGTCGACTATAAAAACGGTCAAGTCGACTAATAGGAAGGGTCCAGTCTACTAATAGGAAGGGTCAAGTCTACTAATAGGACTATTTTGTATGTGATCAAGGCTTTTAACAAATATCTAAAAAATACATAAAAATTACATTTGTTATCATCAAAATAAGTTCCAACAGTTTAGACAATCAGAATAAGACTCTATTAGAAACTATGTGCCTAGGGGGATTTTTGAAAAAGGATGAACATGAAAAGTGGGAAATATATGAAGATTTAGTGGAAAAGACCATCCAATGGGAACCAACTCCCGTTAAATCTAAAAATAGTAACCCCACCTCGTCAAAAGAAGGTATCCATTCAATAGAGACATCCATAACAGCATATGCTAAATATGCTAGCATTATGCGAAGACTAGATGCCTCAGAAATTAAGAAGCCAGTCTCGGTAAATCAAGTCAGCCCAACACAGTCCACATCTGCGGGCTGCACTTACGGTTAGGCGATGAACCATGTGTTCAAAGAGTGTCTTATTTACCTTGCTCAGCAAGTGTTGCTTGAACATATGAATGTAGCCTTCGCAATACCCAATAATAGTCCATATTCACAAATTTACAATTCTGATTGAAAAAATCACCCGAATTTCTCATGGGGCTAAAACACCAATGATCAACCTAGGCCCAACTTCTACAACAATTTCCAACCATCTCATTATCAACAAAATTTTCCTAATCAAGTTTCACCATCTTCTTTCCAAACGATACAAGATTCTCCAATAAGAAAAGAAAGATGGATACTTATAACAAGACCCAAGAAACACTTATTCAACCTGTGACTAAGTTAGAGAATCAATTAAATCAACAAGCTAATTCAATTAGTGAAAGACCCAAAGGGACTCTGCCTAGTCAACTATTGCCAAGTCCTAGAAACTTTAGGTGGCCAATAAGGCTCAAGATCCAAATCAGTGTAACTTGGTTCATACATTGAGGTCGGGAAAATAAGTTTATAACCAAGTATCAATGCCATCAAATCAAATACAAGCATTCACCTCTTCTAGTCCCACCCCACCTCACTTTGAACAAAAAATAAGTCAGCTGAGCAAGTGTATAAGCCTATAACTCCATTTCTGAATAGGCTTAGGAATAATAATGCACATATGGAGAAAATACTTGAGATATTTAATCAGTAAAGATTAATTTACCAATTCTTGATGCAATAAAACAAGTCCCTATTTATGTAAAATTTCTTAAGGACATGTGCACCTAGAAAAGAATGACTAATATGCCTAAAAAATTATTTTTAGTCTCTAACATTAGTGAGCTATTGTCTAATCAGATCCCTGTCAAGTATAAGAATCCTAGTTGCCCTACCATTTCTTGCACAATAGGTCAAGCTGAAATTAATATAGCACTTCTTGATTTGGGGGCAAGTATCAATTTGCTCCCTTACTCAGTATACAAACAAGTTGAATTGGGCAAGCTTAGCCCTAATCAAGCTATGATCCAGCTAGCTGACCAGTCAGTTAAAGTTCCAAAGGGGAAGTAACTGATGTCCTCATCCAGATTGGGAAATTCATCTACCGAGTCAATTTTATTGTTCTAGAAACCAAACCAGTTTCTAATCCTAGATCTCAAACTCCCATCATCCTAGGGCGTCTGTTCCTCGCAACTACCAATGCAATCATAAATTGTAAGAACGGATACATGAGATTGACTTTTGGGGACATGACTAAAGAAGTCAATATCTTCAACCTAGCAGAAAAACCTTGTGATATAGATGATCAACCTTTTGAGGTAAACCTCATTGAGAACTTGACAAGTGAACACAATGAGGAGATAGAATTAGAAGCCGAATGTGACGCCGAGTTGGAATCTGAGAACTTAAGCCTTGATAAGATTGTCAATTCTTCAACTGAGTGGGCATCGAGCCCAAGTTCATTAGATCCGAAGCCAATAAGCTTGATTACTCCATCTCTTGAGTCATCCCTTCCTTAGAACTGAAAGCCTTGCCCAAGCATCTCAAGTACGCCTTTCTAAGCAAATTAGAGACTCTACCAGTCATCGTGGTATCCTATCTGATTGATGAGAAGAAGAAAACCTTATCACAATCCTTAGAAAATATAGGGAAGCTATTGGTTGGACAATGATTGATATAAAGGGATTGAGTCCGACTATAGTTCAACACAGAATCCATCTAATTGAAGAGGTAAAACCAAAAAGGGACCTGCAATATAGGATAAACCCTATTATGCAAGAGGTCGTGCGAGCTAAAATATTGAAACTATTAGATAATAAGATAATTTATCTCATTTTCGATAGCCAATAAGTCAACCCAATCCACGCAGTCCCTAAGAAATCCGGCTTTACTGTGGTAGAGAATGAAAATCAAGAGTTAGTCCAAACACGACTCCCTACAAAGATTCGGGTTTGCATTGACTACGGAAGTTAAATTTTATCACTAACAAAGACTATTTTTCTCTTCAATTTATCGATCAAATGCTTGAACGACTAGCTGGTCATGAGTATTACTGTTTCTTAGATGGTTACTCAGGGTACAATCAAATTCCCACAGCTCCAGAGGACCAAAAGAAGACACCGTTTACTTGTCCAATTGGGACTTTCGCTTATCGCTGAATGTCTTTCGGTTTAGGCAATGCCCCCGCAATATTTCAACTGTGTATATTAAGCTTATTCTTTGACATGGTCGAAAGATTCTTAAAGATTTTTATGGATGATTTCTCCATCTATGGAGACTCATTCGATCAATGTTTTTACCATCTTGAACTTGTCATCGAACGATTCACTAAAAAGAATTTGATTCAAATTAGGAAAAGTGCCACCTCATGGTACAACATGAGATTTTACTAGGTCATGAAATTTCTAGAAAAGGAATTGAAGTGGACAAAAAGAACATAGATATTACAGCAAAGCTCCCTATACCCAAATGTGTGAAAGACATCGATCTTTTTGGGACGCCGGATTCTATCGTAGGTTCATAAGGATTTTAGCAAGATTGCCAGACTCTTAACTAACCTTTTAGCTAAGGATGTACCCTTCATCTTTGATGATAGATGTCTAACCGCTTGGGAGAATCTTAAAATGAAACTTATCTCTGCACTAATAACTTTTACATCTGATTGGTTCAAACTTTTTTAGATCATATGCGATGCTTCTGATTTTGCAATAGGCGCTGTTTTAGGACAACGTATCAATAACAAGCAGCATGTGATCTATTATTCAAATAGGACTCTTAATGATGCCCAATTAAATTATACCATATCCGAGAAGGAATTTGATCATACGTGCATTACATGTTTTTATATCATACATGTGTCACATTTCTGCATTTATATTTAAACAATACTCTGCTATTAATGTATTTTTATATCAGTGGCATGCTGGGTAATTAAGGAAGAAAAGAAAGAGAATGGCATATTTATCCAATTAAATCCTAAAGTTAAAAAAAGGGGGTCGATTTAAATTTGGAGTTTCTAGAAGTCATCTTATTTAAAGACTGGTGTATCATATGAGATAAATACCCATTAAAATTCAACCAAAAATAGATTTTTTGAAAGCCCAATTGGTTTCACTGAGGATAAAAGGATGAATCGTCAAATCTAGAACAAAAATTCAAAATCCAAGAGGATACAAGGATAGGGGACAAGTGGACGGATACACGTGCTTTGATTCTTGCCCAATGGCCAGAATCTTGTCACGGAAACGCGGCAAAAGTCGCATTTCCGCACTTGGTATTTGAATTAGGGGAACGCTAGCTCCCCTATATCTATACGCTTTCCCATATCCCCTTTTTCTCCTATAAATATATGTAACCTCGAAGGCAGAGAGGCACCATCTCTGAGAGAGACCTTTAGTTTAGTTTTTTTCTTCTTCAATGTAATTTGTTATTTTTCTTTTTAGCTAAGTTAGAGGGAGTTACATGATTGAAAGAAAGGAAGAATTATTGTAGTGTGACACTATTGTAATCTTTTCTTAAGAGACTTATATTGAAGGTGACAATCAATAAAAATTTCCTACTTTTCTTCATTGTGTTTGATCTCGTCGAAGCCCTGCTTTTCTTTATTCTTTTCTATTGCTTTACTTTATTTCAAGGTAATTCTTCAATATGATTCAACAATGGAGGTAAGTACCCTATCCTTGTATCCTCTTGGATTTTGAATTTCTGTTTTGGATTTAACGATTCATCCTTTAATCCTCAGAGAAATCAGTTGGGCTTTCAAAAAATCTATTTTTGCTTGAATTTTAATTGGTATTTATCCCATCTGATATACCCGGTCTTCAGATAAGATGGCTTCTAGAAACTTCAAATTTGATTCGATTCCCTTTTTTTGAACTTTTGGATTTAATTGGATAAATATGTCAATCTCTCTTTTCTTCCTTAATTACTTTGCATGCCATTGGATATGAAAATACATTACTAGCAGAGTTTTATTTAAATATAAATGCAAAAATGTGACACATGTATGATATGAAAACATGTAATACACGTGTATGATTAGAATTCTTCGCTGTAGTGTTTGCATTGAAAAAATTTCGTCCATACCTACTTGGGACCAAAACCATCATATTCACTGACCATTCCGCACTTTGATACTTGATGCTTAAGAAGGATGTGAAGGCCTAACTTATTCAATGGATCCTCCTTCAAGAGTTTTATCTCGAAATTCAAGATAAAAAGGGGTGACGAAAATGTCGTCACTGATCACCTCTCACATTCCCAAACGCACTTTCCAACAAGTTGCCAGTCAATGATGATTTCATGAACAACTCTTAGCAATTCTTAGGGAACCATGGTTTGCCAACAAGTCAATTACTTAGTCACAAACTAAACCCCATCTCACCAGTTAAGACAAGATGTATATCGGTTTTTGTCTCAAGTCCAATATTTTTTTTGAGAGAAACCGTATCTCTTCAAATATTGTTTTGATCAAATCATTAGGAGATCTATTCCCGATTGAGAAAGTTATGAGCATGCTATCCTTTTGTCACATACTTGCATGCGGTGGACACTTTGGTCCCCGCGAAACAGCTGAAAAAGTGCTACAGAGTGGGTTTTATTGGCCTACTTTGTTTAAAGATGCCTTTGATTTTGCAAAACATGCTCAAGGTGTCAAATGATAGGTAGAATTTTGAAATGTAATATGATGCCCCTCAATCCAATTTTAGAAGTAAAATTATTGACATTTAGGGCATCAACTTTATGGGTCTTTTTTCTAATTCATTTGGATACCAATACATCTTGGTAGTTGTGGACTATAGGTCTAAATGGATAGAGGCGATTCCTAGCAAGAAAAAAGACAACAAAATTGTTGTCAAATTCTTGAAAGAAAATATATATTCTCGCTACAGAACCCTCTAGCCATAATCAGCGATAATGGCACTCCTTTCTGCAATAGAACTTTTGAAGCTCTTATGCGAAATTATACCATCACATACAAATTATTCATACTCTACCATCTTCAAACAAGTGGGCAGGTAAAGGTTACTAGTTGACAAATAAAACTTATTTAGGGGAAAATCGTTAGTCAAAACCGAAAAACTTGATCTACTAAGCTCGTTGCTGCACTATGGGCCTAACAGACCACTTTCAAAATGATTTTAGGTATGTCTCCATATAGATTAGTTTTTTATAAGGCCTGCTACCTACCAGTTGAGCTTGAACACTGGGCCTTATGGGCTATCAAGCAATTGAATTTTGACCTAGATAAGGCTGGTTGGCTTCGAAAATTGTAAATTTTCAAACTTAAGGAGTTGAGAAATGTGGCATATGAAAATGTGAAGATTACGAAGAATAGGGTTAAGGTTTTTCATGATAAATTTATCATGAGAAAAAATTTTGTCCCCGAACAAAAAGTCTTACTTTACAATTCTTGGCTTCATCATTTTCCAGACAAGTTGAAATCTTGATGGATGATCGTACACATATTTTGCATTCTTTTCATTACACTCCTACATTTATTATGTAATAAAATTGCTAATTTTCTTGTCTTAAATGTCTATTTTATAGAAGATAATAATGAAGAGAAAGAGGATTAAACCAAATAAATACCAGTAAAATCAAATTTAACTGGATCTATTTGGTTAGCTGAGGATGATTCTAGATCTAATTAGAACAAATCAAGGATTGGGGGCAAATGTTCAGCTAAAGATCAGAGCAAATCAGAAAGAGAACACTAAATGGAAATCGAAAAATTTTAGATTTATATAAATCTATTTTGTTTACCTAAAAATCAACCGAGGATAATATCAAATACAGAGTCCAAATTCATAATCCAAAGGGATAAATGGATAGAGAGAAGATCAACAGATAAGATGAAGCAATTTTGACTCGAATTCTGACTGGATATATTTTAGTATTTGAATCATAACGTTCGCTACCGAATCTCAAATATGATGATTCAAGATAATTTAGAAAAAAAACTTAAAGGGCTACAACTCTTAAGTTGATCACTATTTCTAATTCTAACATTTGATAAGTTATATTCAGCAATCAACACGCCAACAAGTTGCAGATCAGAACTGAATATCCACATCAAATCAAGTTTGGAGATAAGGGGAGGATTCAAATTCAGAAAGAGCCAGCTCTCCTATCTTTTAACTGATTTCCTTATCCATTTCTATGCTATAAATACTCCATATATCAGAGGTAGAGGGAGCGACCAAGCAGAGATAGATTGTAGGCCAGTTTTTCATTCATATTAGTGTAGGTTTTTATTTTCATTTTATGTAATTTTTATTTCTTTGTAAGCATAGGTTAGACTGAGATTCATGTAAGTAAGAGAGAGACTTATGTTAAGAGTGACACCGATATAACCTCCTCCTTTCTTTCATCATTTCTACAAGTAATCAAAGAAGCATCAGTATAACCACCACCGATATTTCATGATGATGTTCTCCTCCTCAAGATTCCGTATCATTTCATTCTTATTCGTCTTGATGATGTAATGTGAATGGGGACTGAGCTTGATCTTATGGGTTATGCGTTGATTGCCTCCGAACAAGATAGAACATGCAAGGGTTCCAAGTAAGTCATCAATCAGAGGAGGTAAGTATTTCTTTTAGCTTTTCTTTCTTTTCTTATAATTCTTTAGTTTAGATCACCAACACCATCAACACCCAACTCTTAGATCACTCTTTTCAATTTCTTTGTAAATATCTATTTTCTATTTTCTTCACCTTCTCAATCTACTATTTTCTTTTTAACTTAACTATAACTTATTTTTCTTTTTCCTTACAAGAACTAAAAGAAGATCTTTAACCATTGATTGTAACTTAAAAGAGAACTTGCAAAAAAGCTTCCATCGCTAGTCCCTCCTTATGGATCACGACCCGCATAGCCACTTGCTATTGCGGTAGTATTGAGTACTTGTACTCTTTATTCTAAGTTCTGAAATTCTGTATTTTGGGTTTAGGTCAAAATCAATCAAATTTTGGCGCAGTTACCGAGGAGGGACGGTAAATAATTCTCTTTTTAAGTTTACATTTTTGGTTAACCTTCTTCTTTGTTCTTGGTGTACAAGTTTAACAAGAAAATTTTTGCTACAGTGGACATAAAGTGGCCCTAGACTCTGCTCTAGAAAGCAAAGCCCAGAAGCCCTCAGATTTGCTACATTCCAGTGGCAATCTAAGTGAACTACTAAGCTGTATTTTTGCAGGTTAGCTGAATTGCAAAGCTAAAATTCTGTAGCTATTTATTTTCTTGTTTGTCTCACTGTATATATTTTCTAACCTCAACAGTAAAATGTTGTTGTTAAATACTAAAAACAGTTTAGACTTTGCATTTAGGTACGTGTCTAATTCGTCTACATTTTACATGATTGTTGAAGAGTGCTAGAGCAAAAGGTACGTATGCATAACATATAGTTTAGGAAACATTCTTGGGCTATATTTGCTTGTGAATGTTACTTTTCTATATATTGCACACTTTGTACAATCAATCTTAAGGGCTTGTCCTATAAACAAGATAAGGTGAGAAAGTCATTACCCTCTCTTAACCCACAAATAATTTTCTCACTCACTAACCCAAGTCTAACTAAAACTGAGTAGATATTAGCCCTAGGGACATCTCAGATTCATATAGGAGACTGACCTAAGGGGAGATTTGATTTGAATTTGGCTCTTGCCAAATCAGTGTGTAAGGTTGGGGATTGATGGGTGAAACCTCGAAGGTTGATGGTTTAGCATAATTAGGCCGGTTACTTAGGCACGGATACCTCCCACCGATCTTGCCCCAACCTGGCTGATTAAGTTATGGTCAGATTCAACCATATACCCCCATGGACAATCTAACCAGTTAGGAGTCGTCTAGGTCTAAGGTTTACCTTAATTTAGGTTAGATTTTTTTCTTTTTATTTGTTTAGTTATTTGTTTGTTTTTCTTTGTTTGTGTTTGACATTTCTTATGTGATATGGCTTATAACAATAATTTTCTAATTTTAATGGTAATCTATATTTCACCCCATTTGACTCGGATAATTCCAACCAAAATTTTTACAATATGAACCAACCAAATACACCGAGTTGGACTTATCCGAATCAATAAAACCCATGCCCCCAATCTTATGACCATAATTTTCAAAATAATTCCAACTCTTCACAGAGTCAATGGGGATTCACCTCCCCCGAGTCTAATTTTCAACCAACTTGTCCTCCTTATCCACCATGTTTATAATTTTCACAATATTCATTCCCCGATTTTGCTTCCTATACTCCTTTTCTAGACCAACCCATTGAAGAAAATTCTTACATAGAAAAGAATATAGAAACTATGCAGGAGGCCGAATGAAAATTTTAGGCCTCCCCAACTCCACAATATTTTCAAGATTCATACTCAGTTCCACCAGTTCAAAATAAAAACCATCAATCTTGGAAATGAGTATGCGTGAGTCTGAGCAACAATCATAAAATCTGATGGACTCATGATTTCACCACAAATTCTAAAACAAAACTTTATCTTTTCAAGTCCAATCGCAACAAAATGGTGAACCAATTGACTATGAAAAGCTGCTTGAAGCCATGAATCAGGCTCAAATCACTCATAATCGTGACATAGATATAATGGTCAAAACCCTCCATTCTACCCTTTGACTATTCCTGCTGTCGCTAACCATTCAGTTAGAGCCAACGAATCATGTTGCTTTGGGAAATAAGATTCCATTTCTACACACCCATTTGAACTTGCCCAAACTCTAAATTTTGAAAATCACATTGACATTTTCGTAAGTTATCCCTTTCCTGAAATTAAACTTGAGAATGAATATGATCCTGAACCTTTACTTAACTTCAATTATATTCTTGAGTCGATTTCATGCCCTTCCTGATTCCAGATCAATCATTCCATCTTTTCATACTCCATTTTGGTATAGAGGTGTTGATAATAATGACTCTGAAATTAGTTTGAAAATTTAGAAATTATATGGGAAAAAATTCTTAATAAAAATCATTCATATATACATCATTTTAGAGGGTTATATTAGAGAAGTTTCTGGTGGGTTCCTCCGAACTTCACGCAAATTAGATTGGGCCACATTTCGTGGACCAATCAAACCACCACCAGAACCACTACATTAAGGTAATATTTTTCTTCCCTTTCTTCTTTTTCATTCACTGCATTAATTCATACATTGAGGACAATGCATGAGATAGGTATGGAGGAGGGTTCTAACATAACATAGGTTTTTCTTTTATTTTTAAAAAAATTATTATTAACATTTTCTTTGCTTTTAAAAAATAAAAAATTTTTGAAAATAGAAACAGTATTTTGACATATTTTTTGTAAGAAATTAAGTCAATTTTAAGGAATAGGAGAATCATAATTAGGATTTCTTATACTTGGTCAACATAAGATTATTTTGTCTTGATTTTTACCTTGATGCTATATGCATGTTTTATACACTTACGCACTTAGGGTTCAAAAACAAAGATTCTTATGCATTATAAAAAAAGAGAAAAAAAGAAAATATATATATATATATATATAAATCTTTTGATTAAGCTGGGTATTTATGCTTCATAAAGCATAAGTATTCACGTCTAAAGGCGATTCATATAATAAAATCCTTAGTTTTGTGGCCTTGTTTGCTTGAGTCCTTGAGTCCTGGGGTGTCTTCTCACCCGGTATCCTAAGACCGTTTGGTTTGAGGGTAACCGATTAAAGGCTCGTTACATGGGCAGATTAGAAACCCTGAGAACTAAGGAATAATACCACCAAAAATAGAAAAATAAATAAGGCATAAGAGTTAGAATTAAAGAAACGTTAGTCAAAATTTCATGGTCACGAAGGTGCATATGACTAGGGTAAAGTAATAGACTAGAAGAAAAGCACAATTTGACTCCTTACTTTAATTGATAACAAATTTTTGAATAAACACTAAGTTTAGGAATAAAAAATTCAGTTTTCCTATAACTTATAGATTGCTTAATTCTTACAATAATATTTCAAATACTTTTCTCTTTCAAAATGTGTTTTCAAAATGCTAATATTTCTCTCTTTCTTTATGAATTGTGTGGGTGTAATCCACTGAAAATCCTCACGAGACAAATCTCGTCCTCTAGGGGAAACCTAGAGGTTTAACGACTTGTTGCACATGCTTAGTGCAATCGCGTAACCTGCGAAAGTGGTCTAATAATATTTAGTTTAGTTTTATTATTTTCTCGAGGATGAGCAAAAGATAGATGTGGGGGTGTGATCGTACACATATTTTGTATTCTTTTCATTATACTCATATATTTATCATGTAATAAATCTGCTAATTTCCTTGTCTTATATGTCTATTTTACAGAAGATAATAATGAAGAGAAAGAGGATTAAACTAAATAAATACCAGTTAAATCAGATTTAACTAGATATATTTGTTTAGCTGAGGATGATCCTAGATCTAATTAGAACAAATCAAGGATTGAGGCAAATGTTCAGCTGAAGATCAGAACAAATCAGAAAGATAACACCAAATGAAAACCGGTAAAATTCAGATTTTTATATATCCATTTTAGTTAGCTAAAAATCAACTGGGGATAATGTCAAATACAGGGTCCAAATTCAAAATCTAAAGGGATAAATAGATAGAGAAAAGATCAATGGATGAGATGAAGCAATTTTGATTCAGATTCTGACTGGATACATTTTAGTATTTGAATCATAACTTTCGCTACCGAATCTCAAATATGATGATTCAAGATGATCCAGAAAGAAGACTTAAAGGGTTACAACTCGTAAGTTGATCACTATTTCTAATTCTGTCATATGATAAGTTATATTCAGCAATCAACACGCTAATAAGCTACAAATCAGAACTAAATATCCACATCAAATCAAGTTTGGAGATAAGGGGAGGATTCAAATTCAGAAATAGCCAGCTCTCCCTATCTTTTAACTAATTTCCGTATCCATTTCTATGCTATAAATACTCCACACATCAGAGGTAAAGGGAGCGACCAAGCAGAGATAAATTGTAGGCCAGTTTTTCATTCTTTTTAGTGTAGGTTTTTATTTTCATTTTATGTAATTTTTATTTCTTTGTAAGCATAGGTTAGACTGAGATTCATCTAAGTAAGAGAGGGAGACTTATGTTAAGAGTGACACCGATGTAACCTCCTCTTTTCTTTCATCTTTTCTACAAGTAATCAAGAAGCATCAGTATAGTCATGTTTGTGTGAGTGCCACCGATATTTCATGATGTTATTCTTCTCCTCAAGATTTCGTATCATTTCATTCTTGTTCGTCTTGATGATGTAATGTGAATGGGGACTGAGCTCGATGTTATGGGTCATGCGTTGATCGCCTCTGAAGTAAGGTAGAACATGCAAGGGTTCCAAGTAAGTAATCAACCAGAGGAGGTAAGTATTTCTTTTAGCTTTTCTTTCTTCTCTTTTAATTCTTTAGTTTAGATCACCAACATCATCAACACCCAACTCTTTTATCACTGTTTTCAATTTCTTTGTAATATTCATTTTCTATTTTCTCCACCTTCTCAATCTACCACTTTCTTTTTAACTTAACTATAACTTATTTTTCTTTTTTCTTACAAGAACTAAAAGAAGATCTTTAACCATTGATTATAACTTAAAAGAGAACTTGCAAAAAAAGCTTCCATCGCTAGTCCCTCCTTGTGGATCATGACCCGCATAGCCACTTGTTATTGCGGTAGTATTGAGTACTTGCACTCTTTATTCTAAGTTTTGAAATTCAGTATTTTTGTGTGCAGGTCAAATTCTGTATTTTTGTTGTTAGGACTGTGTTTCCACATGAAGCGGTAGAGATATGCGGCACTGAGAATGGTAATGAACTTAAGGTTAATGGTCAACATTTGAAACCATTCTTGAAATCAGTACTGGAAGCAAAAACAGTCATGGGTCTCTTTGACCCAGTATATCTGTAACACTACCTCTTTTTCATTTCATTTCATGCATATATACATACATTCATACATTGGGGACAATGCATGAGATAGGTGTAGGGAGGTGCATTAAAGTTTAACACCTAACGTTTAAAAAAAATATTACTAACATCTAGTCACTAACATTTAACATAAAAAATATTTTTTTTATTTTTCAAAAAGTATAGCTAGTCTTTAAAGAACTAAGAATCCAACAACGTTTGAATTTTTTATGACAAGGTCAACTTGAAAGAATCTATAATTTTTGTCTTAGAGATAAAAATTTAAAAAACACTATCTAGAATTTGTTAACATGATTATGCGTCTTACATACACGAACACATAAGTTTTATACTTGGGATGATTATGATAGCGTAGCCAATTTTGAATATATATATATATATATATAATATATATATATATATATATATATATATATATATATATATATATATATGGAAAATAAACAAATCTAATTATTGATTAGCTAGGTGCTTTGGCCTAAGCAAACCTTGGTATTTACGAGAAAAGTAATTAGGCAAGTTTGAAAAGATATATATGTAAAATAATATATGTATTAGCACATCTAATAATCAATTAGTTAGGTATTAAGACCTCAAGAAGCCTTGATATTTATACAAAAGAAAATTAGATAAGTTATACATGTTAAAAAAAAGAGAGATGTGCTTAAAGGGCAACGAAATAGTAGTACTTTGAACTTCTGAAATAGAAAATATATATGTATTTAAAAAAGTGTGAAATTGAATTAAATACTCCCAAGCTAAAACTATTTTTCACTTACACAAAGATGCATAGGATTGAAAGACTTAGGAAGGATTGCTGTGAAAATATAGAATTTAAATCTCTAAGGAAAAATGATTAGATTTCTGAATTTTCTAATTGAACTTGATTATACTTAAACTTATTAGAAACTTATGCATTTAACTACTAGTGACTACTTGTTGTGAAATAAAAAATAATAATATTTCTTTTTCCTTATTTTTTGTTATCCTTTTTATCTTAGTCTTTTCTCACCAATTATTTCTTTCACTGGATTTTGTGCGTATAATTCACTGAAAACCCTCACGAGATAAAACTGGTCCTCTAGGAAAAACCTAGAGATTTATCGGATTGTTGCACGTGCTATGCAATGATGATTCCTACGAGAGTGAGTTAAGTTGGATTAGTTTTTCTTTTTATTTTGCTCGAGGATGGTTGATGGTAAACATACACTGTATATTTAATATCACATGTGTCATATTTTTGTATTTATTTTATAATAAAACTTTGCTATTTGATGTATTTGCATGTCTAATGACATGCAGGGTAATTAAAAAGAAAAGAGAGAGATTATAGATTTATCCATTTAAATCTAAAAATGCAAAAAAAGGGATCGATTCAAATATAAGGGTTCTAGAAGCTTAAAACTGGATATATTAGATAAGGTAATATCATCAAAATTTAAAGAACAAGGGATTAGAAGAACACCCTATCGGTTTCACTAAGAATAAAGAGATAGATTGTCAAATATGGAGCAGATATTCAAAGACGAAGAAGATAGTAGGATAAAGAAAGAATCAACGGACATACGCTTCCAGGCTCTTCGCCAAGGATCTTCCTGCAGAAACGCGGCTTGCCGCGTTTTTGCGGCCATGTGTTTAAATCTGAGGGAGCGCCAACTCTCCCTATCTTCATACGCTCTCCCCTGTTCCTTTTGCCTATAAATACTGGCCTTTCTAAAGAGAAATGTACACGGAAGCGCTGTAAAGTTTATGCTGAAAAGAGTGTGGGTTGTAATGCGAGATTCGAGAGTTATAAACAATAATTCATGAATGAAATTCAGTTTTCTTCCATTAAGATTGTGCACCATTTCAGTTTAAGGTTTCTCTACTTTCTTTTATAATTTCTGTGATACTATTATTCTTTTTTAATTTAATACTTTACCTTATACTTTCATTAACAATCTAGTGTGTGTCTTCTTCTCTTTTCAGTTATTAGTTTTTCCCTTTTATTGTCTTCAACATCATTCAAAGGAGGGAGACGTCAAGGCGACAAAAAGAAACCAAGACTTGCATCGATTCTGGGTTTTATCTGTCTTTTCCCCTCTTATAATTTTCCTTCTTCTTCCATTACTTATTTACTCAGTCTTCGCATTGGTGAGTACTTCTTTTACTTCATATTTCTCAAGCTTCAAGAGCATTAATTTTTTTAGACAAAAACTCCAACCTTCATCCAAAGACTTTTCAATTAGATTAAGACTAGATTTAGATTTTTAATAACAAAGTTTTAAACAGTCTCTGCGGATTCGACCCTGTTCTTGCCATTATAAAATTCTCCTAAAAAATTATAAAGCAAGATTAGGTTTTTATTATTTGTTCATGGTTTAAGCACGATGAAAATTTTACAACTTTTGACTCATGAACAGTTTTTGGCGCCATTGCTGGGGACTTGTGAAAAATCTATTTTTGAAAAACAACATTTAATCATTTCTAGTTTTTATAAAAAAAATTTTAAAATTCAAGAATTCCTTTTTTATTTATTTTTTCCATCCCTATGAATTAACTTCAAAATTGTCTTTTTGAACCTTTGGGCATCCTCTTCTGCTTTTTAAGTAAGAGAGCTATCATCTTCTTGAGATCATTAATAAACTCTTGTTAGGCTTGGAGCATATCATGTTGCGCATGTGCATCCGAGTTTGCTCCTCGAATCGTCTGGCCATCTCTTCTGGAGTATTGGCCATATATGCAAAGGTTTCCATTTTCATGTAAGAGTTGGATGAATAGGACTCTGTGATGGCATAGTATTCATCATTTGCCTCGATCTCTTTGGTGAGCAAGTTGTAGTCGATTAGGGCAATGCCTCCAGTTTGGATCCGAATGCGTCGGTAGATTTTTTTTAAGCTCGATTAGTATTTCTTTCAAGCCTGAGAAACGTTCAGCATCTGATTCCTCAGAATTAAGAGCTAGTTGCTTTCCTTTCGACTTACTTGGTGTGGTTCTTGGACCCACCATGTTGGAAGTCACCTTCAGGGATTCAACGTTAGAAAATCACTTTTTTTATGAGATCGTCGCCTCTTGGCTGAATTTGAGTTTGAATTCTTTGACAGTCGGCTAAAAACTGATGGCTTAGTCATCTGAAAGCCGCAATGGCAACTAGAGAGCACCGCTGAGATGAGCTGCTCACAATGACACTGAGGAGCGATTTGATGAGCACTCCTTTTTCTTGACATGTAATCCCCCAAATCGGAGGTAGGAGTATCTAAAGAACTAGCTTCGAAACTATGGGGTGAGGGCTTTCCAGTTTAGATTTGAACTTAGCTACTTGTGGCTGAATGCGACTCTCGCATTTTAGAAGTAAAACATGGAGATCGTGTTCTGGCATAGCCTTTGGCTAAACGCGAGTCTCGCGTTTCTGATGTGAAACGCGGGTCTCGTATTTTGGCATAGCGAGAGGCTGAATGCAAGTCTCGCATTTTGGTGTTGAGATGCGCAGTTTATTCATCAGTGACTGCTGCGTCTGAGTGCGAGCGTTGCATTTTGAACTAGAAATGAGGAGCTGAACGCGAGTGTCATGTTTAGTGCAAACAATACTGTTTTCAGCTTTGATTTGTTGGTGGCGAGCTCCACGTCTTCGTCGACATTCAGCAATCCGGTTGACTCGTGGGAGTTTTTGCGAACCCCCCTGCAAACTGAGTTTGCTCAGTATCAAACTGAACCGTAAGAGTTTAGTCTCAGTTACTTGGAATAGAGGTTCTCAAACCACGAAGGTGGTTAACTCGAGCCTGCTGAGCCTCAGAGGAGTTTGATCGTACATGTATATTGCATTACTTATTAGTATATTCCTATACTTATCTTATAATAAATCTATAATCACCTTGTCTTAATGTTTAATTCATACAGGATATGATTAATGAAGGGAGAGAAGATAGTACCAAATAAATACCATTTAAATCAGATTTATATGGATCTATTTAGTTAGCTGAATATCATTACAAATCTAATCCAACTAAATCAGATTTAGTTGGATTTATTCTTTTAGCAAGAAAGTCAAGGAGATAGAAGCAAATCTAGAAGTCCAAAGATAATCTTGTTAATATAAAAAGAGATACCTAAAGGATTGGAATGTATATTCAGAAGATTTAGAGAGATAAGACACAATCTAACTGAAGATCAAGGGATAAAAAATTTATCTCCAACCTTATTAGAAGATCTTTTCTTTTGGACAAGAGATTTAGCCTCTATATTCGTACGCTCTCTTATCTAATTTTGCTATAATTACTTGCATTTCTGAAGGCAAAGGGGCGCGACTTCAGCAGAGAGTTTAGGCTAGTTTTTATTTTTAAATTTTTAACTTAGGTTTTTTTATGTTTCTTTTAATGTAATTTCCAACTTTCTCTATGTAACTGAGATCAGAGAAAGGTTTCATGGGAGAATAAGAGAGAATATTGTACTGAAAGTGACATCAGTGTAAGTTTTCTCTTTTCTTTCATCATTATTCGATTTAATCAAAAGATAGATTTTATGTTTTATTCTTTATTTTTGTTACTTTCTTCTGAGGTGCTCATAAATCCAAATGAATACTATAGCCTCAAAATTGTCTTGCCATTGCAAGTGCCATTGATGGCTTATGGTAATGGATAACCATTTTTATTTTATTTTCTGCTTGCACCTTTATTTAATAGCTTAAGTTAGGAATGGGGAAGATCACATATTCCATGCTTTGATCGCCTTTAAGACAAGGTAAATCGTTGCGATGGATAAAAGGTAAAACAAGCGTCGAAGAGGCAAGTAAATTTTAGTTTTTCTTTCTTTTAATTAATTAGTTTAGAATGATATTACAAAACCCACTCTTTATTTATCATTTTGATTCTTTCTTTTAACTTAGTTTTTTTCTTTCTTTTGAAAATACCAACAACTACATCTTCTATCTTCCACTTTTTTCCAAACTTAACATAGCTTTCACTTTTTCTTTTCTTTTCTAAAAACAAAGAAGACTTTTAACTAGTTTAAGTAACTTAAAAAGAACTTACTCAAATGCTTCCATCGTAGTCCCTCTTTGTGGATGACGACATACGTAGCCACTTCCTATAGTGGTAGTATTGAAAACCTAGCACGTTTTTAAAACTCTATATTTCTTATGTGCATGTTTATATCAATCAAATACTGGCGCAGCTACCGGGGAGGGACGGTAAGTTTTTTTAAAGTTTATTTAAATGATTTAACTTCTTTCTTCTTTATTTTTGTGTGCAGAGACTGATTTTAGAAATCTAAAAATTACAGTGAACATACTGCATACTTGAGCCAAAGCCTCGAAAATGCGGCCAAAGCCGCATTTGCGCGACAAAGTAGGGAGGACTACTAACCTTCGTGCTTGCAGGTTTCTTGAATTGAAAAGTTAAGTCTTCTACAATATTTAGTTTTTCTATTTAACATATTCTGCACATGTTTCTAACCTCAACAGTAACATGTGTTTGTTAATTGCTTAAAAATTAATTGCTTAAAAAATATTTAAACATTGCATATTAGCCATTTGTCTAATTTCGTTACATTTTCTTATTGTTGAAGAGTGCGAGAGTTAAGGTATGTGTGCATAACATTTATAATAGGAAACACTTTTAAATGATTTAAATTATTTAAGTGTTACTTTTTTGCTAAATCTTGTACACTGCATGAAAATGATTAAGGGCATATCCTTAAACAAGGTAGGAAGTCATTACCTTTCTTAGCTCACAAACTATTTTCTCACTCGCTGATCTAATCCTAACCTAAAATTGAGTAGACGTTGGCCCTAGGGATATCTCAGACTCATTTAGGAGACTGACCTGAGAGAAAGTTGTTAGAGTTTGACTCTTATCATATTGGTGTCAAAGGCTGGGGATTGAGAGGCGAAACCTCGAAGAACAGTAGTTTGGCATAATTAGACCCATTCTGAGCCACAGATACCTCCCATTGGTCTTGCCCATACCTGGCCACTTAACTTGTGGTCAGACTGTCCAATATACCTCTCGTGGATAGTCTAACTAGTTAGGAGTCGTCTAGGTCTAAGGTCTACTCTAATATAGGCTAGATTTTGTTTGTTTGTTTGTTTGTTTGTTTGTTTGTTTGGTGTAAAATGAATTATAACAACATTTTTTTCCAGTTTTAACAGTAATCCATATTACACCCCTGACCTCTTTCAATACGGATATTACCAACCTGACATATCATAACTTTAACCAACAAAAGTATGCCAGATTGATCTTATCCGAATCAATAGATGCCCAGATCTAATATTATGAACAAGACTGGAATAACCATCTCTATTCTTCACAGACTCAGTGGGGACACAACTCCTCCGAGTCATATTACCAACCACCTTTCCAACAATATTCTTCATATACTCTTTTTTGATCAACTTATAGATGAAAATCTAATATAGAAAGGAGTAGAAAAGCTATACTTCAGTACTTGCAATCTCGACATCCAACGACTCAAGTATTTCACAAAATTCTCAAATCCAAGATCCTTACTCTATTTTCAAGTCCCATAACAAGAAGAACTTACTGACTTAGTATGAAAAACTTGGTTCAGTCCGGAAATGATTTTACCTAATCTATCAATAAGTTAGAAGCACAAATGAATCGTTTAATCAATATAGTGAAATATAGGAATGAGAAAATTCTACTTAACACATTTTCAACCATTCTCGATTGTCCTATCCATCTTGATAGGAACCAAGAATCATGGTGTCTTGGAGATCTTAATCAAGATTCAATTTCATCACACCAACTTGAACTTGACCAGTCTAAAATATTTGACAAATTGGTAAATTTTTCATTAATGAGATTGAACTTGAATGTGAATGTGACCCCGGTCCTCAACTTTGTGATTTAGTTCTAAACTTTGAATCTATATTGACTCTGGTATCTTTACCAAATTTGGGCCCATTTCTTGAGCCAACATTGATTCTTGTGCCTATAGATCTTGAAATTGAATCACTTATTTTGGATAGTCACATTCATTGATGGGAATGAATGTGAATTTAAATTCTTTGATTTAGAACTAATTATTAAACCAAAATTGACTCTCGAACCTAAACTTGATTTTTCAGAGTTAGTCTTGGTTCCCGAATCTTTCATTCTTGAGCCCAAGTCAACCATTCCACCAAGTCATATTCTATTGTTGGACAAGGTATAGACCATAATGACTCCGAGATGATATTCTAGGATTGGTCATATAACCAAGATGATTTTAATGTTAGGATCTTGCATTATCCTATTCACTTAGGGTTTGTAACTCTGTAAATAGGAAAGAGGTCATCAAAGGCGGGTTTCATGATAATCCATAGTATTTAGATTGGGTAGCAACGCTTGGCCCAATCTGACCACCACTGGAACCACCACCTTAGATAATATTTTTTCCTTTTCTTTTTTTCATACATATATGCATTTATTCATACGTTGAGGACAATGCATGAGATAGGTGTGGGGAGGGTTCTAACATAACAAAAGTTTTTCTTTTAATTTATAAAAAAATATAACATTTTATTTACTTTTAAAAACTGTTTGAAAAGAGAAACAATATTTTGACCTATTTTTTGTAAGAAATTAAGTTAATTTTAAGGAAAGGAGAATCATAATTAAGATTTCTTATACTTAGTCAAAATAAAATTATTTGTTTGATTTCTAGGGTTAGAAATAAAATTAAAAAGATAATTTAGTCTTGATTTTTGCCTTGATGAAATATGCATACTTTATACACTTACAAATTAAGGTACAAAAAACAAAGATTCTTATACCTTATTGTAGGCTGTCTAAAAATCACTGAGGATAAACCATCAGACGCGAGCCTCACTGCAATGTGAAAGTCACGTCCCAACTAAAACGCAAACTTCGTGTCTAAAGAGACTTCAGACATGGGCCTGAGTAAACTCGCGTTCAACGCGAGTCTGAGTAACTCTACATCAGACATGAGTCTGAGAAACCCTGCACCTCATCTCAAACATGGGTCTAAAAAATCCTGCGTCTCATCTCAAATGCGGGTATGAGCAACCTCGCATCCTATCTCAAATGCGAGTCTGAGAAACCCAGCGTCTCACTTCAAATGTGGGTCTAAGCAACTCTACATTCCAACTGAGATGTCCGCGTGTACAACAAGCAACGCGAGGTCTGCATCCAGCACGAGACCCACATTTTTGTTGTAACTTACCCCATTACTGGGTCAATTGACTTCCCATGTAATGGGGAGTTAATCCCCATAATTGAGGAATTTCAGAGGACAATAATACCCCTATGACTCCCTATAAATAGCCTGAGTAGCTATGAGGAAGAAAGAAAAAAGGGTTTGAGGAGAGAAGGAGAGGCTTTTTGAAGATTAAGAGCTATGAATTCTCAAATAAAAAGCTTCTTTTTTTCGAAGAGAGGAGAGAAAGAGTAATTAGTGGACTTTAAAAACTTAGTGTGTTAAAACTAGAGATCCCTTCTGATTAGTCTTCAAGAGCTTCCTGACAGTCGGCTGGTCAATGGAGAACAAGAATCACTCTCCATCGCCACACAAAGAACTCAGCCCTAAACACAGGGGAGAATCATGTCTTCTCCCCTCTTTTGTAATTGGGATTATCCCATTGTAATCTTTCAGCCACTCAAAGAAATTTTACTTCTGCCAAGCTTTTCCAATAAAACAAACGATGGCGACTCCGCTGGGGACTTCTTTCTCTACTGACCAGAACGTCGTGGTGCAAGTTAAAGTCCGGCTCCTTGGGAAGACGGTAGAATCCCTTGTCATTGAATTCGACCAAGGAAAGTTTGAGGAATTTCTTTCCTCCGGCTCTACCAACCCCAGGCAATGCAGCAATACCATAAAATCTTTTCTGAGACTCGCTCTAGAATCTCTTCGGAGATTGCTCCTAAAGTGGCACGTACCCCTGCCAACAGTGCAAGCGGTGCCACTTCAGAAGAGATTCTGAAAATCTCTCATGCACTCGCATCAACTTCTCTCAGAAGACCTGCAAGGCTAGTGCATTGGCGCACGATCAAAGCGACGGTGAAGATCAATTATGTCGCCCCTCTCCTCTCCAAACTCTGCAATTTCAGGTTGTCAGAGGTTCCTAATAACCCATGCGGCTTAACCGGAATGCTGAATGTCAATGAAGACACCACGCACATCAACAACATATTGAAGATTCTGCAGAGATAATCTGTTCTGCTGATTCTGAACATGAGGTTCTTACCCGCGTTTCTTTTAAGCAACGTGAGGACCGCGTTTCTGTTCTCAAAACGAGTCCCGTGTTCCTCAACAATGCGAGATTCGCGTCAAACACGAGACATGCGTCCCAGTGGCTCTAAAATGTAAGGCCCGCATTCTGTCTATATCAGAACATGATGCCCGCATTTCTGACTCTAAACGTGATGGCCGCGTTCGGCACCACGCGATGTCCACGTTTCATCAAAGCAATGTGAGACCCGCGTCCAGCATTGCATGTCTTCAAGACATAAAATGCCAAAAATCCCTCACACACAAGGGTTCGAGGTTGGTTCCTTAGAGGCTCTCCAACAGATCTGAGGGACTACCTGACAAGGAAGAGAAGCGTTCATCAATTTGCCTCTCGATGTCACTGCAAGCAACTAATCTCAGCAGTGCTCTCTGATTGCTATTGTGGCTTTCAAACAATAAGCTTTCAATTTTTAGACGATTGTCAGCGGCTTCGGACTCAGCCAAGAGAAGACAATTCGGAAGAAGAAATTATTCTCCGACATCGAGTACCCGAAAGTGACTGCAAACTGTTTTCCATTATGTTTGCAAAGGGGGAAAACTTACAAATAAAAGTTTGAGGAGCTAAATTACAAGTATTCTCAAAAGATTACAAGTAGATCTCCTCAGAGATTCTGGGAAAATGTGCCGATAGGAGTCTGGTCAGCGCGCGACCACTTTGTCCCTTTGACGATGCGAGCGATGAGATTCCCTTCTCGCCTGGTTCCGGGAATCAGAGAATAGAGGATTGGTAGAACCCTCTTGCTACTTCTCAAAACCGCCTTCTGTGAGGAATTCCTTCTCGCCTGGTTCCGGAGATTCCTTGAAGAAAAGAGGTTGCTAGGGTATCACCACCCTGAAAAGAGAAGTATTTCTCTTGGAAGGTCTCTGAATTAGAGAACGCACGATGCGTTATGAAGAAGTCTCTGCTTGTGCGATCCTCTCTTGTGCGATCCTCTCTCTTGTGCGATCCTCTCTCTTGTGCGATCTCTCTCCCTTGTGCCCCTGACGGGCTATTTATAGGGAGAGCAAGGGTATAATCGTCCCCTTGAAGATATGGAAACAGATTGAACCGAATCTGTTTGAATCTGGAAAGTAGCCTTGCTGAGAGGCTAGGATAGCTTCTGCGGAGCTAGAATTGGCAGGTCGGTTGATCTGTTTTGATCCTTTCCATATCGCTGGGAGATTCTCCTTGATCCTCTTACTCGTTTCAAGAGAGTCAAGAGATAGCGGCAATCACCTGCCGTATTTGAATCCTGATTGGATTAGATTTGATTGAATCCAATCTCATCAGGAGATTTGATTGGTCAAAGGTTGACCGTAGCAGGCTGATAGCGGAGCTGCCCGCTTTAAAGCTCATAGCGGAGCTAGAGGCAATCTTTGGCGAGGTCCGAAAAGAGGCTTTTCGGCGAAGCTGTCAGTTAGCTTCCTGGCGAAGTTGGATGATGCTAGCCTCTCAATCGAGGCTATCTCCTTGGGCTAATGTAATGCTAAATGCTAGCATCTTAGACCTGCTGAGGTCTGTTTAGAAACAATCCGGGTTCACTGTTCTGCTTGCTGGATCAGTGGAGTCCAAGCCGCTTCCTTGTCCCTTGGAGGTGGGTGAAAACTGGTCTTCAGCTCGTCTTGTCCCTTGTCTTTTGTAAATGTCAACAAGTTTAGACATCGTTCGGACCAATGAGAATCTTGTCTTTTTTAAGTGTCAACAAGACCCCCTTCAAAGTTTTCGAGAGTCTGCAATAGCTCAGACTCCGAAACACTTTGAACTGCTGTGATGGTGGTGTGGAGTATGAACATCGCTATGATGGTTGAGTTCAGCTTCGCTTTCAAACCTGCTTTGGGATGAATTCGCCGAAGAATTGTACTGGTTCGCGAGTAGCTTCGCGTCGGGGTAGCTCCGCATCTGGGCTTCCAAGAAATAAGTTCGCTTTGGAACTCCTGTTGCCTTTTCAAAGCCAACTGCCGTGGGGCGGTTACGAGGAGGATCATTCCTTCTTTCGCGCCAATCGAGGGAGATGTTCTCCGATTTGCACGTTTCCAAGGGAGGATATTCCCTTTCTTCAAGGCGCCATAAATGCCTTTCATGAGGGAGACGTTTTCTCCCTTTGCACGGTTCCAAGGGAAAACCGTCCCTTCCATCAAGGCGCAATAAATGCCTTGAATGCGCTCGTGCTTCCACGCTTGGGGTGAGAGTGCTCAGGCCATGGGGCCTATAAATAGGACACTTGAGGTCCTCTGAAGAGAAATGTTTTGCCTTTCTTCTCTTCTCTTGGTTGTGAGAGATACTCAGATCTCTGAATTAGTGGGAAAGCCCACTCTGGTTGTCTAACCGGCCAAGGACCAGTAAGTCTTGATCGTTCAACGACTTCACCGATTTTAGGGAATTCATCTCCCTTGGTTTAGCTTTGACAGCTGCTTTAGGGATTGGCTTCCCTTGCTCTTCATCTTGCACTTGGCTGATCTGCAGAGAAGAATTTCAGCACAGCTTTCTGTGAAGCTATCATCTTGATTTGATCAGAGAAAGATCACTGCATGTTAAGTCCGCTACACAGGCAGAACTTAGGACTTGGTCTCTTCAAAGGTTGAGCCAGTCTTGCCATATTGGTGAGTGTTGAGACTGTTCCTCACAAGATCAGTCTGACTTTGCCATAGAGGTGAGGCTAGGACTTGGCGTTTGCTGAGCCAGCCCATAGTTGCTGCGCAGGCGGGGCTTATCCTCTGCTTTGACTGAAGTCGGATCACTTTGCCGCTGAAGAATCTGACTTAATGTTTTTGCAGCTCTTTCTGTGCTTGGCTGCTAACTTGCTCTAATTTGCCTTGCAGTGATCTATGCTTGCCAGTCTGGTAACTTGATGGAAGAAACCATGAAATTTCCTTATGCTTCCCCGGTTGAAGCTTCACTTTTAAGCAGGAGGAACAATTCGGGGCAGCGGATGCGCGTCCCAGGGGCTGTTGGCAGCCTCTTATACGAGATGATTCGTTCTGAGGTGAGGCTGGTAGCCGCTTTGTCGGAGATGATCCGCTTCGGGGTAGTGGGCGTCACCTGTGAGATCACTGACATCATTGCCGACTTTCAACTTTGGTGGCCTTTGGGGGCGATCCACTTCAGGAAAGTGGGCATCGCGCCTGTTAGATCACTGGTACCACTGCCGATTCCCATTATACGTGATCTATCGTGTTGGCGGCGATAGGTTTTTATTGCCAGGCTTCAACAAAAAATGGCCTGGCAAGATCTGCCATTTTGTGGAGAAAAATGACCGTGTCCTTGTGGCGCCACTGACTACGGCCCTATGCAGGAGGAAGGCCCTTCCTGTCCCGTTGGTCTGGCCTGGGAGCAGATAAAACCGCTTGTATGCGAATGACCTTGTTAGGCAAATTGGTGTGTTATATGAAACACAACTTTAATGTAATATCAAATGTACCCTTGCTTTTGAATCAATGAAAGTTCATCGTCTGATCATCCGACTTTTGCTTACTTTCACTGAGAGTTTGGCCATTGCTGGGCTAAACTGTGTGCGGAGCTAAGGACATAGTCCTTCCTTCGAATGGTCTTCGCGAGACTGGTGTGTACCGCGAGCAGCACGCTTTTTAGAGGGCTAAGGTAGGCTTTTCATCGAAGCCCTTGAAGGATTGTGCGAAGTCCGCACTTTTGCACTAGTGCGAAGTTAACTCTTAGTAGAGTTGAACCGGCGCTTCTCGGGAAGGCGCTTCGGGCGCTGTTTCGAATTAATTCGAAACGGCGGCATGGGCCTTTTTTCGAGGCCTCGTTTCAGGCGCTGATTGGCCTATAAAAGCCCGATTGGGCTGAATATGGAAAGGTCTTCCTTTTTTTCAGAGAACTTTCTATCTCTTCCTCTTCTTCTTCCCTTTCATTCAGAGATCTTCGAGGACTCTAGCAACTCTTCAATGGCGCCCAAAAGACGAGCGGGTAAGGAAGCAGCGACTTCTGCAGCGGAGGGCGTTCCTCCTCCGGTCATCGAGCGACCTGTCGTTGGTAAGAGACTCTTCTTAGAGATGGTGGTCTTGCTCCTTTGGAGTCGATATTTGACCATTAGGACGATCGAGTATGATCTGTCCTTATCAGGAAACTCGTTTCCCTTCAACTTCCCTATTTTGCTTGCACCAGGGAGTTAAGAACTGAACAGTTCTTCTTTGGGCTTTCGCACGAAGCCATTACTTGGGCCGTCTCCGTACTGTTTGAGGAAAAGGACTTGAATAAGTCCTCTCAGTCATGATGACTTTTGACCATAATGCCCTTTTGATGACATCAGCCCTCAGGGCTATACCACTTCCTGCTTATGCGAAGTTGGTGCTTCGGATTTCTTCCTGCGAAGATGCAGTTTCATCCACGAGATCATGCTTCATCGAAGCTATCGCCTTGCTGGCTTTTCTCGCTGAGCGAGGCTATGCCTTAGTGAATTTTTATGCTTTTGCATCCACTTGATTGGTGAACTAATCATAGCTTACTTCTGTTTTTGCAGTACATCACGCCTCCGGCCTCCAGAACAGTCTGTTCGGTCTAGCCAGTCGAGCAGGCGGAAGCATCAGCTTGCAGTTCTATGGGCAGGCTTCGTTGTTCAGTGAGCCGAGCTCCCTTGTACGGGATACGCTCATCCAGGAGGGTCGTCCGCAGGCCATGCGGAGCATCTTGACTACGGCTCCACTTGAAGATATCGACCGTCAGGCTTACAGAAAGCCTGACTTCATGTTCGGGGATGCTGCTCCTGATCCAGATCGCCAGCTGCAGGCCGGTGAAGGCCAGTGGATCTTCCAGTTGGACGGCGAGAGATTCTATCTCCCGTCCTCTAAGCGGCATTTTGCTTTGTCTTCCTTCGCGAGCGCGACTCAGGCTCGGAAGATGGCGTGGGGCGTGAGTCTAAACGCCGAGTCTGTAAGTGTCGGGAGGTTGACATTCCAGTCCGGTTACTCGAGGGCGGGCCATCCTCGTAGCATAATGGGGCTATACCCTGGGAAGGTATCGCGGGACCTTCCAGTAGGAGAGAACCCAGCTGCGGCGCCGACCTTTGGCACTCAGTTCTGCGAAGTTGACGGGAATTACCCCGCCACCGATTTCAGGACTCCCGGTTGGGTCCACCCTCCTAGGTCGTGGTGGGCGGAGTTGACCAACTATATCCTCACTCATTTTGAGGGGGATTTAGAGAGGTTAAACCTCCATGAGGCCGTCAGGGCGACCTGCTACGGCATTGAGATGAAGGTGGCGTGCTTCTACGCCATCCTTGAGTTGTATTGCCCGGCCTCGGGGACTTTCTTCACCCCAGTTGGTGAGTTGGGCATGGCTCTGCACGAGATGCGGGAGATCTCTGCTTTGCCCTTCGGGTCTCTTCCATACGAAGAGTACTTTCCCTGTGAGGCGGAGTTGGCTATTCTGGAGAAGCAGGAGCCTGCTCTGCTCGAGACATATCGGGAATTGATGTGCCACTTGCACATTTGCTCCAGCATCCACACTGGTGGCAAAGGTAGCTCGAAGAGCTTGAAGAGCTGGGGGAACTACTTGTTCCCGGATATGACTAGTGCGCCTGAGGCAGCTCATTGCGGAGTTGCTGAAGAAGACATCTTGGCACGGATGGAGGTGCATGCTGAAAAGGACATCGTCGTGGCAGAAGATGATGGTCCTTTCGAGAAGGGTGATGTTCTTCGGAGCTTTCACCATCAGGCCCGTCGGCCTATGTCTCGCAAGGCGTTGCTGGCCGGCTTCTTAACCATCTGGTTAAAGAAATGTGTCGTGCCTTCTTCTTCGGGTGACATCGTCCACCCGACTGTGCTGCTGCCTGCCGTCCGCTTGGTTCATGGCCACCGTCTGGGTCTTCTCCCGGCCATGGTGTGTTGTATTCAGAGGGGCCTTCGTGCACTGACGGAGGCTTTCTGCAGGCCAATGGCGTCAAGGCGAGGGAAGGGTGCCGTCCTGCCTTGTGATGGACCCAATCCTAGGGTAGGTTTACCGTACACCTACTTGATGGCGTGGTTCGCCTTGCACTGCCCCAGTTTAATTGGAGCTGGGGAAGACCCTCCGCAGGGTGTTCAAACGGCGCTTCTCCGTCGCTTTGAAGGCCGTTCGTGGCAGAAAACTTATGTGGCCGAGGCCCGTAAGTTAGTGCGTCGTTATGACGCTTATAGCCTGTTCCGTTGTTTTCCTCGCCTGCGAGGTGCAGGATACAACGAGGAATTCCATGATGTGGAGTCAGGTCGGTCTCCCATGAGTCGGGGTGTTTTCGAGTGGCTGGTCTGTATCCGGCCCTCGCATTTGCTGTACAGGAGTGGGGATGCCTGCTACCTGGAGCCCTACGTCCCGAGCCGATTTGCCCGCCAATTTGGGTATGATCAGTTGTATGTGGGCAACCCCAATCCGGACCTGGCTTTCATGGGGAGCCTCATTGATGGGGCTCGTGGTTGGCGGTTCTTTACCGCGAATGACACTGGAGCGCGGCTGCGCACGCCGCTGAGGGATCCCGGCCTTTGGACGACCCTGTGTTTCTGCCAATGGTATGCGGCTTCGAACTCCACGCCTGCTGGGTTTAATGCCAACCGTTCGGGTGTGAAGTTAATTTCTCATCGGATGAGGCAGAAGGCTTCTGATAAGATGGAGGGCAAACGAGTCCGTGTTCCTGGCATAGAGGAGTTCATCGCTGTAGATGACAGCGGGGCTTCTGATGCGGGAAGCCCTTATTTCGAGGCAGAGACAAGGGCTGATGCCCACGAAACTGATATTCGTGAAGCCGGGTCTGGTGTAGTGGGGACAGCTCCCTCACAACATGTGGAGGAAGTGGAAGAAGAGGACTCTGATGTCCACTTCAAAAGGAAGCGTGGGAGTGGATCCCGTAGGAAGTCGTCGGCGAAGAGGCCCCGTCGCCAGACTCCTACCATCGTGGTAGAGGGTGAGCCCTCTGCTGCGCCTCCTTCTGCTGCTCCATTAGTGGCTGAGCCGTCGGTTGCTGAACCGACTACTGGTAAGATTGGCCCCCCGTCTAATATGCCTTCAGCGCACTTTAAATAACTCATCATTTGCTTTTTGTTGCAGGAGCTGAGGAGCATGGGAGCGAAGGGACCAATATGATCCTCTATTCGCCTATGGACTGCTGCTGGTTCCTTTACTCGCTCGGAGGAATCTGGAGGTGATGTGGCCGACATTGGTCCGTCGGGCGCTGGGACTTCTAAAGGAAGTCCTATGGCATCCAGCTCTACCGGGTGGTCTGCGGAGGAATCGGCGAGCAGGCCGGCTATCCGCGTTGATTCTGGCAAGAACTTCGCGATGGAACCGCTAGAGACTGATGAGGCTGACGAAGTAACATCAGCCTTTGGTAAAATGACGACCTTTTGATCTCCTCTTGTTTACTGCATCCGCTTTTTGACCATGGCTTTGTTGCAGGTGTTCGGCCTCAAGATGCGTCGGCTTTGAAGGAGCCGGAGACTTCCCCTGGAAGATCAGAGGGTAGGTTGAGTGCTTCGTCCGCGGCGGATGTTGCCATGTTGGACGCGCTGTATGGCGACCTCCCCTCTTATCAGCCCATGACAACTGAGAGGTCGGGGGTTGTGGAGACGGCAGTCCCACAGATGCCTTTACTCCCGAGTGAGATGCCGGCGAGTATGGAGTTGAGGGTGATCACCAGCCCTGCCTCCCCAACTCAGGTGGTTGAGCCTGTTGCTCCAGAGGTGGTTGCCAGTCCTACCTCCGCGGTGGCTGGCGTGCTGGTGTCGCTGAGGACTCCGCCGAGGTCACCTTTGGCTTGCCCTGCTGCTGTCGACGTTCCCGCTTCTTCTTCTGCGGCGGTGTCGACTGGGTTGGTAGATTGCTCCGAGGTTGTCTCAAGGGTTGATGAAGCTGAGAATGATTTCATCGGTAATCTGGTCGACAGCTTCTATAACAGTTTGGAGCAGACTATCGGTCTAGTCTTGAAGGGTTCGCCTGTGCCATTCTCGAAGCTGAAGATGGTCCTCTCCCGTGGCATTGAGTGTATCCGGGACTTTGAGGGGTACCATCAAGCTACTGCTCTGGAACTCCTGGTAGATGACCTTGAGAAGGACGTGGAGGAATGGCGCCGCCTCTATAGTTCAGACGCAGCGTCTTTGGCTGATGAACGGCTCTCACATCTTGTCGCGCAAAGGCGCGAAGCTCGGCTTGCTGCTCAAGAGGCCGCTGAGGCTATCTCCTCTGACTTGAAGTCCTTGGAGACAGAGCGAGTAGAGGTTGGGAGTGCAATTGACGCTTCCACCAGTGCTCTTCTTGATGCCGAAGATAAGATTAGAATGGCCGAGGAGATGATCAGGAAAGCAAATCTCCTCTTATCCAAGGCTACACCGGTGCGTCTTGAAGAGACTGCGCGGCTTAAGCAGCTTAGGGCTCAAAGTGAGGAATTAGCACGGCAGGAGTCGTCACAGAGGGCGACTTTGGCGGAGGTCGAGGCTCGTCTGGCTCAGGCGGTGGACTTCGATGAGGCTGAGCTAAGATCACAGGCGCTGGCCCAGGCTGCTGATGACAGGAGAACGAGGCTAGCTTCGCTCGGGGATCGGATCCGATCTTATCATGTACGCCTATAGGCTCCCCCATGTATCCCATCCTTTTGGCTTTAATATAAGATTTTCCTTTTGACTTCTGCTGTTTGGATAATGAGACATGACTGTCTGTTGGTTCAGAGGTTGCAATGACATAACCAATTGAGATGTTGGCAGTCTCGAGGTTAGCCCTTTGCAGGGCTAAAAGGGGAGATACTTGCCTTTTGTAAATGTCAGCAAGCATCGAGATTGAGACTTAGCTGTCTGCTGGTTCAGAGGTCGCAATGACGTAACCACTTGAGACGCCACTAAGCTCAATGATAGATGAAACTTGGCTATCTGCCAGTTCAGAGGTCGCAATGACGTAACTGGTTGAGAAGCCACCAAGCTCAAGAATGGGTGATACTTGTCTTTTGTAGATGTCGACAAATATCGAGACCTGTCTTTTGTAAATGTCAACAGGACTCGGGATTGAGACTTAGCTGTCTGTTGGTTCAGAGGTCGCAATGACGTAACCAATTGAGACGCCACTAAGCTCAATGGTAGATGAGACTTGGCTATCTGCCAGTTCAGAGGTCGCAATGACGTAACTGGTTGAGAAGCCACCAAGCTCAAAATAGGTGATACTCGTCTTTTGTAAATGTCGACAAATATCGAGACCTGTCTTTTGTAAATGTCAACAGGACTCGGGATTGAGACTTAGCTGTCTGTTGGTTCAGAGGTCGCAATGACGTAACCAATTGAGACGCCACTAAGCTCAATGGTAGATGAGACTTGGCTATCTGCCAGTTCAGAGGTCGCAATGACGTAACTGGTTGAGAAGCCACCAAGCTCAAAATAGGTGATACTCGTCTTTTGTAAATGTCAACGAGTATCGAGACCTGTCTTTTGTAAATGTCAACAGGACTCGGGATTGAGACTTAGCTGTCTGTTGGTTCAGAGGTCGCAATGACGTAACCAATTGAGACGCCACTAAGCTCAATGGTAGATGAGACTTGGCTATCTGCCAGTTCAGAGGTCGCAATGACGTAACTGGTTGAGAAGCCACCAAGCTCAAAATAGGTGATACTCGTCTTTTGTAAATGTCAACGAGTATCGAGACCTGTCTTTTGTAAATGTCAACAGGACTCGGGATTGAGACTTAGCTGTCTGTTGGTTCAGAGGTCGCGATGACGTAACCAATTGAGACGCCACTAAGCTCAAAATTGCAATGGAGTTCGGGAAAAGTCTCGTTTTCACGGGGAGAAACGAGGGAATCACTGTCATAGGTTTAATGTTAACGTAACAGCGAGATATATATGTGGTCCTACCATTCTATGGATGAGAATTGGTAGGTGATTTTGGTGGGCTCATTCTCACGGGGAGAAACGAGGGGATTGCTGTCATAGGTTTAATGTTAACATAACAGCGGAATATATGTGGTCCTACCATTCTATGGATGAGAATTGGTAGGTGATTCTAGAGAGGGAATCAAATGGGAGCAGGTCCCTTAGGATTTTTAGCAAACCCCCAGCTATCAACGGGTTTGATGGAGCTTGGAGAAAGAGAGAGGCTCTCTTTGTGCGTATTCCGGATGCGCGGATCTCGATCAGAGGTGTAATGTTAACCTGATCGAGAGCGAGATCCTTGATTAAGGATAATACTTCTTTAAGAATTTGCCATTGATCGGCATCATGAGGAGGTCGCCATCTGCAGTTGTAAGGCGGTATGCTCCGTTTGAATAGACTGTCTCTATCACAAACGGTCCTTCCCATTTAGGCTGAAATTTGCCTTTGGTCTTATGCGTCATGATCATCGGTCGTCTGACGGCTAAGACCAGGTCTCCTTTCTGGAAGACTCTCTGCTTGACCTTCTTATTGAAGGCTTTTGACATCCGAGCCTGATATAGCTCGATGTGTTGCTGAGCTTGTAGCCGCTTCTCGTCTAGGGCTTCGAGCTCTTGAAGACGCAGGCGATCATTGTCTTCTGATGTCATCTTAGTAGTCAAGGCTACCCGCAATGATGGCACCTGGATTTCCAATGGGATGACCGCTTCGCACCCATATACCAGGGAGAAAGGCGTATTGCCTGTCGGTGTCCGAACCGTAGTCCGGTAGGCCCAAAGGCATTCGCCGAGCTTTTCGTCCCAATCTCGCTTGTTCGAGGAGACAAACTTCTTGAGCAGCTTGATGATTGTCTTGTTGAATGCCTCTGCCAAGCCGTTGGCGGCAGGATTGTAGGCGGTTGAAGCCACATTCTGAATTCGGTATTTATCGCAGAACCGATAGAACCCTTGGCTTGCGAATTGGGGACCATTGTCATGGATGATCCGTCTGGGTACACCAAATCGATGGATGACATGGTGTTTGATGAAGCTAACCAGATTGGAGGTTTTAACTTCGGCCAACGGTGTGGCCTCTGCCCATTTTGAGAAGTAATCGGTTATTGCCAGGATAAACCGGTGACCTCTTGCCGAAGAGGGACTGATTGGCCCTACGACATCGATTCCCCATGCTTCAAATGGCCATGAAGCAGCAGTAGGGTGGAGCAATTCCGAAGGTTGGTGAATGAAGTCTGCATGGACTTGGCACGCTTTACACCTTCGTGCATATTGGGTGGCATCGGCCATCATGGTCGGCCAGTAGTACCCAAGTCTGTGCAGCCTGTCTTTAAGCTTTGGACCCGGCTGGTGAGCTCCGCAAATGCCGTCGTGCGCTTCTTGGAGCGCTTCCTGTGCCTCTGAATGAGAGAGACAACGGAGGAGGACACCGTCATATGAACGACGGTAAAGTGTCTTCAAGGTTGGATCATAGTGAAAACGGAGCGACCTTCGTCTGATGGACGCCGCTTCTTTGGGATCGTCTGGAAGCAGACCGTGCAGAGCGTAGTCAATGAGAGGGAAGCGCCAATCCCTCGGCTCAAGACCCACGGAGATATTATGGACCTCTTGGATCCTTAGCATATGCTTGGAGCATACGAGATGCCGGGTTGCGACTGTGAGGTGATACTCGGTGTCGGCCGGTAAGGCTAGCGTTGTTGCTAATGCAGCGAGGGCATCCGCCTTGGTATTTTGAGATCGGGACACGTGCCCGATGTAGAAGCCTTCAAATAGGCTAGCCAATTCGATGGCTGTATGGTAATAGGGCACCAAATCCTCATGGCGGACTTCGTATTCGCCTTTAACCTGATTGATGATCAGTTTTGAATCGCCATAAGCTTCGAGGTAGCGTACCCCCATTCCCTGGGCGAGCTGGAGGCCGATGAGCAGAGCATTATATTCCGCTACATTATTAGAGCATGATTCTGTCAAGGAGAATGCTCTGGGAAGGATATGATCCTGTGGGGAGATGAATACAACCCCCACTCCGGCAATAATCTTCCCTTTGGGGCCCATCCGCGATGCTCCGTCGAAGAACATCTGCCACACTTCCTCTGCTGAGGTTGCATTAGACTCGAAGACTTCATCAGGGATGTCTTCGTGAAGTTTTGAATGTTCTGGAACTGGATGAGCAGCTAAGAACTCTGCAAGGGCCTGGCCTTTAACTGCCTTCTGAGGAGTAAAGGTCATGTCGTATTGAGACAACAGAAGTGCCCATTTAGCCAACCTTGAATTCAGCGACCCTGGCTTCGTCATGAGAAGACGTAAAGGGTTCACCCTGGAGATGACATGTATGGTTTGGCCAACCAAATAATGTCGTGTCTTCTGGACAGCGAAGACGAGAGCTAAACACTCTTTCTCAATAGGATTGTAGCGAGATTCCGCTCCTATGAGAGTCCTGCTCAGATAATAAATGGCCTGCTCATGGCCATTGTCGTCCTTTTGAGCGAGGAGAGCACCGAGGGAGTAGTCCAGAGCTTTTACATAAAGCAAGAATGGTTTCCCTGATGTAGGGGCCACTAAGACCGGAGGTTTTGTGAGATACCTCTTAATGTCTTCATAGGCTTCTTGACAAGCTTGGTCCCATATGAAGGCAGTACCCTTTTTCATGAGACGGGAAAAGGGCTGGCAACGGCCCGAAAGATTTGCTATGAATCTTCTGATGTAGGCTAATCTGCCTTGCAAGCCTCGGAGCTCTTTGAGATTCCTTGGTGGATGCATGTCCTGGATGGCTTTGACTTTGTCTGGGTCCAGGTGGATCCCTTTTGATGTGACAATGAACCCAAGGAATTTGCCGCTGGATACTCCTAAGAAGGATTTTGTCGGGTTCATTTTCAGCTGATGAGCCCGCATTATGTCGAACATCGTTCTCAGATCGCGAAGATGTTCATTTTTGCTGCGGCTTTTGACGGCAATGTCGTCAACATAGCATTCCACCGTCTTTCGGAGATGGTCGCGGAAGATCATGCTCATCGCCCGCTGGTAGGTTGCTCCGGCGTTCTTCAGTCCGAAGGGCATCACAGTGTAGCAGTATACCCCCAATGGCGTTCGGAAAGAAGTATGCTTCTCGTCATCAGGATACATCTTGATCTGGTTGTACCCTGAGAATCCATCCATGAAAGACATCCTCTCGAACCCGCATGTGTTGTCGATCATGACATCAGTGATCGGCAGTGGGAATTCATCTTTGGGACAGGCCGTATTGAGATCACGGTAGTCGATGCAGATCCGTATTTTCCCGTTCTTTTTGAGGACGGGGACGATGTTAGCTACCCAGTCTGGATGTTGTTCCTCCCGGATGAAGCCACAAGCAATGAGCTTATGAACTTCGGCTTCAATAGCCTCCATGATGTTTGGGCGGAACCGACGTTGTTGCTGCTTGACCGGCTTAACGTCGTTCTTGATGTTTAGACGGTGCATGGCGACCTGTGGATCAAGTCCGGGCATGTCTTCATAGCTCCAGGCGAAGACATCTATATACTCTTTTACGAGCATTATCAATTCTTCCTTTTCGATGAGTGATAAGCTTTCACTTATGAAAATAGGTTTGGGGTGATCTTGACTACCCAAGTTGACCTGGATCACCTTGTCTTCGGTGGGTGGCTCGCGCAGCTCGAACCGCTTTTCCCATTGGAGACTTAATTGCTGGGCCCAAGGTTCCTCATCAGTAGCTTCTGCAGGTTCCAATTGACTGGCTGAAGTCATATTCACAGTGAGGCCGTTGAACATTTCTCCTACGCTGATGTCAGAGTCCCACTCGGCAGATGAGCCCGACTGTAATGGAATTGGTTCGTCGTCTTTGACTTGAACCGTTACTGATGATGTGGGTGTGACATACCCTAACCCCCTGCGTGTACTATCATAGTAATTTGCAGGTTTCCCTCTTGGGACGGAGTTACGCATCAAGCTGCGTCTTCCTTTTCCGAAGTTCAGGCCGCCTGCCTGCTTCAAGTCATATCCCATCTTCTCCATAATATGGCGTGCCGGTTGCGCATAACGGAAGAACTGTGGGGTTTCTGAGTCCGAGCTTGACTCTGTAGCTGCAGGTCCCCGTGGCTGGGTTCTACCGAAGATTATCGGCAACTGACCTTGTTTGGATGGAGGGATTACCAGCGTGGCCCCTTCTATAACCTCCACAGATGTAGTAGCCGAACTTGACTCATGTACGGGCATGTGCAGAGAGCCCTCTATGATGGACTTAATTGACCCAATACTCGCAGGATAACCAAAAGAGATACTCTCATTAATTACCCATTCACCCTCTTCATCAGAAGGGATATTACATTGGGGGTCATTGAGGAAACATGCTGTAATTGGTTCGCCAATCAAAATGGCTGGCACGCCTGTTTCGGATTCTGAATCCGCCTCATTGCCACTTTCATCATCGTCTGGCAATGGCTCTGCAGGCGTTCCGTCGGCCTCTTGATACAGGAGGGCGTCGGTGAAATAATTTTCCACCCCCTTGAAGGGTTGCTTTTCAGCGAAGACAGTTCGTACTGTCACATCATCTTCAACATATTTGAAGCATTGGTGGAGGGTGGAAGGAACGATCCAGTTGGCATGGATCCAAGGTCTTCCTAGCAGCAAGTTATATGATGTGTCAGCATCAATGACATAGCATGTCACTTCTGACTTCAAGCTTCCGATTCTGCAGCGGAGCCGAATCTTTCCAAGCGGATGGCTGCTCCCGGCGTTAAAACCGTATATTGTAGTGGTGGTTGCGGACAACCTGTACAATGGTATGCCGAGGAAATAGAGGAGCCTTTTGGGGATGATGCTGAGTGCAGACCCCGGATCGACTTGTACTCTTTCAATGCATGTTGAACCGATATATCCGGTGTAGTACAGAGGTCGATCGTGCTTGTTGTCCTTGAGAAGCATATCTTCCGCCGTGAAGGTGATAGCAGGCACCTTTGATTGTGCGTGATGGCACTCTGAGCAGGAAGGCCGGATCTCCTCACCAGGAACCTCAGGCATGTATGTCAGAAAGGACTCTGAGTTGGCTAACGCATCTCTGAGTGCTTCTCTTGTCTCTTTAGAGAGACGAAGGAGCTCGTGTATTGTGATACGAGCCGGGATATTGGCTAAGTGAGCCAATATATCAAAGCGGAAGGGCGTGGCTAAACCTTGGACTGACGGTTTCTTCAACGCGTGGTCGAACCGCACTTCCTTAGGCTTCTCCTTTCCCTTGGCTGGAATTGGAGTGGATGCCGGCATTGGTACTGACGTCGTTTGCTGTTGTATCTCGTCAGTAGACTTGTCATACTGCCTTAAGTATGATTTTCCAGACCGGGTGCCCGTCTGTTGAGGCGCATCTGCCTGCGCTGTGCAAGCATGCTTCTCTTCTTCCGAATCACTGACGGAAGCCGAAGTAAGATTACCATCATCTGGCAAGACAGAGATGACATTGCAGGACTTGCCCTTTTTGCTGGAGTCCTTCGACGTCCGCTGTACGTCTTGGACGAGGTCAGGGTGTATCCACATAACTTCCCCCGTCTCCAATGTCAAAGGGACGAGACCCTTGTTGTATTGAGTCATGGCTGGAGGATGCTTGACTTCCAACCGCGATGCCGAGGCTGAATAGGTCCCGTCGGGAACTGTGACCTTCTGGGCAGTGCCGAACTCAAGAGTCACCATATTGGCAGTGACTTTCTTCTGTTCCGTTTTCAATGTGAGGACGCCGGCATCTATTAGGGCTTGTATCCTGTCTTTGAGGACATAGCACTTGTCAGTAGGATGATGGACCATCCTATGATAAAGACAGTATTTGGGGTCATTTGTGCGCCCTATCTCATTAGGACGCCGAGCATCCGGTAGCTTCATCTTATTTCCTTTGTGGAGCAGATGGAATATCGTGACCACCTGATCATCTCTGAAGGAATACTGTTTTGGAGGGAATTTAGGCTCCTGGCTGTTGACGCCGCTCTTCTTGGCCTTTGACTGCATGTCCCCGGTCAGCTCGACGGACATAATCTCCTTCCCTTTAGCTTGAGAAGACTGCGGGAGATCGCTACGCCCTTTGTTGTTCGCGCCCCATTTGCTTCTAGGGGCGGATGGCTCAAACTTCTTAGCCGATTTCTCGGCTATCTCAGCTTGTTCGACCAATTCCTTCCAAGTATGGGCTTTGACAGCCCCCATGCGGACTTCTACTTGATCCAAGAAGTTGTGCCTGCATGTCTGTAAGAGCATGGGTAATGGCATCCCTGCTGGGCACATCAGAGATAGATTTCTGAACCGCTCAATGTATTCACGGACAGATTCGCCTTTCCTCTGCACAGTGGAGAGGAGTTTGTCCATGGTCACTTCGGTGTCATCCTCATAGAAGCGAGAGAGGAACCGAGTTTCCAGGTCGATCCAGGAATTGACAGAGCCCGGAGGGAGGCTTCGGAACCAGTCGAACGCCACTCCCTTTAAGGTGCCAATGAACAGCCTAGCCATGATGGCATCATTGCTTATAACATTACCAGTCTGAGACCGGAAATAGTAGATGTGCTGATTGGGCGAGCTCTTACCATCATACGTATGCAACGTTGGTGGTTTGAACTTTGGCGGATATGGCACCGAATCCCACTCCAGTGGGTAAGGACGAACTGCCCCTACTTTCTTTAATTCATCCCTCTGGGCCAGGGATGAAATTTGAGCTTGAAGGCCTTTAAGGACTTCGGCATCCAGGGAAGAGCCTCCCTTAGATCTCTCCGTCTTGGGCGGATCATTGCTGAGATGTCCCTCCTCGTCATGATTACTCCCGGTATCATCATTCCGGTTGCTGAGGAGCTGAGCGAGCATCTGTTGAATATTGTCCAGGGCCTCTTGCTGAGTTCTAGAGGTTTGCTCCTGAGCTTCCAAGCGCCGACGAAGATCGTCATTGGCGTTATCGGCCATATTAACCGATGCTTTGTCCGTTCGCACAGAACTGACCGTTGCTGAAGAGGCATACCCGCTGTCTTCATCTTCTCCATCAGATGATTGGGGCGACCGCCTAAGTTGTGGCACGGTTGGGACCGTCGAGGAGGAAGGCTGTTCATAATTATAGGGTATCGCCACCCTGGATCTGGTGTTTCGGAAAACACCTTCTTCTTGCACCAAGACTTCACCCAAGCCCGGGCTATAATCTGGATCTGGGGAGCCGAAAGGGGTATCATCAGATGTATGACCCTCCCTGTGTCGCTCTCGTCCTCTTCCGGTCATGTTGACGGACGCGAAGGCTGGGCCTAGCGAAGCACTCCTTCCATGATGCTTCTTTGTGGCATGTGTGGACAACCGGTTAAACGCCGATTGACTGTGCGGAGATGCAGCTTTGATTGGATATTGCCGACAACGGGCTGAATGGATTGTCACAAGTCGGCATCCTTTTTGACAACAAGGGGAGGTGGTTTGGAGAGACTCCAATTCCCGCTTGTTTGCCAAGAATTGTCGCAGGTTAGGTTCAACAGAGCCTGAACAACCCCGTGGAGAGGCCTTTCTGGAGCGTACAAGGGATAATGCTCCGTTCCTCTTATCCCTGCAGAAGGGATTAGTACTGAATAGTACTTTGGCGCTAGCTTCACCGATGGGTGCGAGCTTAGTGCCTGATGAATTGGGGAGCGGAGCACGCTGTGGTGCCTTGCCCGCTATTCTGCTGCGAAGGGGATCAACCTCAGATAACACTGCGGTCTTAGCCTTGCGGCCGCGAACCCAGTGAATTCGTTGCGGTACAATAGCTTCGCTTGTGAAAGCGAAGCTGACAAGAGGCTTTGCTGCCCTTGATTCAGGTGACGGTATGATTGCCGTCGTGACTTCATGGCTGGCAGCATCGTCAGGGCAGATGGGCATCTTACCCTTTTCTTCGCGGGAGAGGCGCAGTCTCGGCATGACTACTCCGGAAGCTTTAGTTGAAGACTCCTGTTTAGGCTTCCATATCAGCCTTGACAGGGGACGCCTAGGTTCGCAAGGAACCTGAATAGCCACAAGCGGGGCTGTGGGGTGCTGGCAAGATCCTGCCTCTGGTTTCTGATTTGAAACCTTGGCCATGAAGACCTTCCTGTGCTTCCGTGCTCGAAGCGTCAGGCCACCCCCAGAGAGGACTTCTTCAAATCTTCCTTGATCGATCTGGATAGCCAGGTTCTCAAAAGTGCAGGATCTGGGCTGCGGGCATGTTTTCTTGTTGCGCCAGAGAACTGCGGCAGGTTTGCAGAGAACCTTTTCCGTCTCCGCAGAGACTTTGCTTGAAGATTTAGCCAGAGAAGATCTGGCTGCACCGGCTTTTCTGAATTCAGAGATAGACCCGAAGGTCTGTTCGCCGCATTGCGACACTTGATTCTCAGCAGAGGAGAATACAATCCCCAGCGGAGTCGCCATCTTGTTTTCCATTATGTTTGCAAAGGGGGAAAACTTACAAATAAAAGTTTGAGGAGCTAAATTACAAGTATTCTCAAAAGATTACAAGTAGATCTCCTCAGAGATTCTGGGAAAATGTGCCGATAGGAGTCTGGTCAGCGCGCGACCACTTTGTCCCTTTGACGATGCGAGCGATGAGATTCCCTTCTCGCCTGGTTCCGGGAATCAGAGAATAGAGGATTGGTAGAACCCTCTTGCTACTTCTCAAAACCGCCTTCTGTGAGGAATTTCTTCTCGCCTGGTTCCGGAGATTCCTTGAAGAAAAGAGGTTGCTAGGGTATCACCACCCTGAAAAGAGAAGTATTTCTCTTGGAAGGTCTCTGAATTAGAGAACGCACGATGCGTTATGAAGAAGTCTCTGCTTGTGCGATCCTCTCTTGTGCGATCTCTTGTGTGATCCTCTGTGCGATCCTCTGTGCGATCCTCTGTGCGATCCTTTGTGCGATCCTCTCTCTCCTCTTGTGCCCCTGACGGGCTATTTATAGGGAGAGCAAGGGTATAATCGTCCCCTTGAAGATATGGAAACAGATTGAACCGAATCTGTTTGAATCTGGAAAGTAGCCTTGCTGAGAGGCTAGGATAGCTTCTGCGGAGCTAGAATTGGCAGGTCGGTTGATCTGTTTTGATCCTTTCCATATCGCTGGGAGATTCTCCTTGATCCTCTTACTCGTTTCAAGAGAGTCAAGAGATAGCGGCAATCACCTGCCGTATTTGAATCCTGATTGGATTAGATTTGATTGAATCCAATCTCATCAGGAGATTTGATTGGTCAAAGGTTGACCGTAGCAGGCTGATAGCGGAGCTGCCCGCTTTAAAGCTCATAGCGGAGCTAGAGGCAATCTTTGGCGAGGTCCGAAAAGAGGCTTTTCGGCGAAGCTGTCAGTTAGCTTCCTGGCGAAGTTGGATGATGCTAGCCTCTCAATCGAGGCTATCTCCTTGGGCTAATGTAATGCTAAATGCTAGCATCTTAGACCTGCTGAGGTCTGTTTAGAAACAATCCGGGTTCACTGTTCTGCTTGCTGGATCAGTGGAGTCCAAGCCGCTTCCTTGTCCCTTGGAGGTGGGTGAAAACTGGTCTTCAGCTCGTCTTGTCCCTTGTCTTTTGTAAATGTCAACAAGTTTAGACATCGTTCGGACCAATGAGAATCTTGTCTTTTTTAAGTGTCAACAATAGTGCACTGACGGCATCAAACCTTGAAGATACTCTACGGTTGGAGAAGAAGCGTGCATCAATACGGAAGAAGATTGGGACAAGATGAACCGTACGGCGTGTGGCTTGATCAGGTCTTATCTGACACAAGACATCAAGTGTCATGTGTTGCATGAGACATCTGCGAGGCAGCTGTGGAGATCCTGGAAAAGAAGTTTCTGACGAAAAGTATAGAATCGCAGTTGCAGTTGAAGAGTAAGCTTTATAGTTTTCAGATGCAAAGAGGATGCTCCATCATGAACACTTGAATCGCTACACAGGCTTCTTACATATCTAGTTAATGTGGATGTGGAGATCAATGGAGAGGATAAGACGTAATCCTATTGAATTCTCTTCCTAGGGAAGAGTATGAGACCTTTACTCTTACATTGATCAAATGAAAGAAAATCCTTTAACTACAATGAGGTGTCTGCTGCTCTTATGAGTTATGAAGCAAAGATATGATAGATTGTCTTCTTCAGAGAACACAACAGCAGAGGCATTGGCGGTAAAAGGTAGGAGTTCCGATAGGAAGGGGAGAGATGATCAGGGAAGATCAAAGTCCAGATCAAGCTTCAAAGATCCGAAGAGGAATCGATGCGCCTTATGCAAGGAGCTAGGACACTGAAAAGTTGATTGCCCGAAGGCCAAAGGTAAGAAGATGGAGTCAAACACCGAGGCGAATCTCACACAGGCGGATGGATCGGATTCAGACTCATCGGTATTCTCTCTCTCTATTACTACTCCTACTGTTGATTACTCAGATAAGACTGAGTGGATCTTAGTGCCGGAGTCACCTATCATGTGTGCCCGAACAGGGCCTAATTTTCTAGTTTTGAGACGCTAGATGGATATTACACGGTCATGGGTGATGATCATCCGTGTAATATAGAAGGGATGAGTACAGTCTGTATAAGATGGAAGATGGGATAGTACAAGAATTGAAGGAGGTGAGATATGTACCTTAACTCAAAAGGAATCTTATCTCTGTTGGTGCTTCGGAAGCATTAGGCCTTATGGTATCTATACGAGATGGTGTTCTCAAGATGACCAAAGGCTCAATGGTGGTTATGAAGGGCGTCCGCCGGGAAAATCTCTACTACTTGAAGGGTAGTACGGTTACAGGTCAGGTAAGAGACTTCTAGTTCTTCAGATGATGGTTGCACAAAAGTCTGGCAGGTGATGGTCGGATAAGGAGGTGAAAAGTCTTTGCAAGCTCCTGCAAAGAAGGGATCATTGGAAGGTGCTGCTACCTGCAAGTTGGAGGGTGAACACAGCGTTCTGGATAAGAAGAAGGTGAAACTTAGCATCAGTACTCACCGCTCAGAAGGTTTTCTTGATTGTGTTCACGTAAGCGTTTGGGGACCTGCTAAGACTGCATCGCTTGGAGGTTATAGATACTTTGTCTCTTTTATTGATAGTTTATCTAGACATTGTTGGATATATCCCATGAGACAAAGGTGTGAAGCCCTAGATATGTTGGTGAAGTGGAAAAGAAGAATGGAGAAGCAAACAGGTAGGAAGATCAAGGAGCTACAGATTGGTAATATTGAAAGAGACATGAATCAATTCCTACGATTTGGCCAGAACACTGGTATTGGTACTCACTTCACAGAAGGTATACATGGGTTGGCTAAGGAAGTAAACCGTTCCTTACTGGAGAAGGTTCGGTGCTTGTTGTCTAATGCAAGATTAGACAAATCGCTTTGGGTTGAGGCGATTGTGTATGCTAGCCATCTCGTAAATGGATCGACTGCGATAGGAGGTAAAACTCCATTGAAAATTTGTCTGGGAAAGCTGCTCAAGATCATGGTTTGCTGCGAGAATTTGGAAGTATGACCTACTTCAGTGCCAAAGATGGCATGGTGAATCCGCGAGTAAAGAAGTTTATATTTTTTGGGTGTCAAGAGAAATATGAAAGGGTACAGGTTATAGGACCCCGAAAATAAGAAGATCGTGTTGAGTCAGCATGTCACATTTGATAAGACTTCAGTATTGAAGTCTACCGTCTCTCAGCAGGTGGAGAGGACGGAGACCAAGGAAGTATCACAGCGGGTGGAGATTGATGTTACTCTACCATCTCCAGTTGGTTCGGTATCAGTGAAGACTTCACTGGATGTGACATCGGGTGGAGATCATGTAGTCAGGGTTGATGCTAAACAGGTTGTAGACATTGATGAGAATGTCGAATTGTTTGCAGCTATTGGAACCAAGGTAAAACCACGCACGTGGGTGAAGAAGCATGAATCTCAAGCTTGTGACCGCGACAAGCTCAAGTTGAAGGCTGTTGTTCTCCATGGTGGCAGTGAGGAGGTTCATATGACTCAGCCAGATAGGTTCGCTGCTGAAGATTCAGGTATAAGTGCTTGAGCTTGATAGAGCTCATTTGAATGAACTACGGTTGGCTTGATCCTTTGGGCAAGGTACGTAGGCAGCCGTAAAGGCACAACCACATTTGGTGATGCAACCCGTATGAAGCTATTTGGGTTCTCGAGAAGCTGATTGGAACTTCACGTAGAGGTGAAGAGTTGTGGCCGATTGAAACTTCACGTAGAGGTGGAGAGACTTCACGTAGAAGTGAAGTGTTGTGGCTAGTTGGACTTCACGTGGAGCTGTAATCTTGATGAATAGATGATCTTCTGGTGAGAAGACAGTTGAGCTTACAAAGGAGGGGTGTGCATCCAGTTTGTTGAAGCCGATGATGGTGTTCGGTATGCTCTACTCAGACTTGGTTGGACCATCAGCTGAAGACATGTAGACTGGATAAAGCCAGTCAATTGGAGAGTAGTGTTGGCTTATGATGAGTTCTTTATAAAGTCATGAAGTTGCTAAGTGAAAGACACGTTCATTGGTCGGCTCGTATGGTATTTCCTCTAAGGTGAAGTGATGGGAACGCATGTATGGTGCATTCCAGTTGGATAGCTGAGCTAAAGGTTCCAAACTGAGATCGTGTGTCGATTTCGTCTGGAGCGCTCAAGCCGAGATCGTGTGTCGATTTTGTCAGGTGATAGACTGGAGTTCGTTGGAGATTGGCTCAGATTTGAAAAATCTTCACCGAGGTGGAGAATTGTAGGGATAGAGGAGATGAGGAGATGGAAGAAGGTAGCACAGAGATCGGAAGACAAAGGAGCAAGACGACTCATTGGAGCAGGCCAGGTTAGCTCCCGGTCGACCGCATGGTCGACCGGTGGAGAAGGCCGGTCGACCGCCCGGTCGACCGGTGTGCACAACGTGCATAGGAGTATGTCGATCGATCGCCCGGTCGACCGTGGCATGAAACGGTCGACTGCCTGTCGACCGATTGAAAGCAGGTTGCTCTCGGTTTGGGTCCAGTCGACCGTGGACATGGGCCGGTCGACCGGCCGGTCGACCGACAAATACGTTTTGACTTTCCTTTTGAGATTCAGATTCCTTTTCTGTTTGGGATCGAATCCAGCTGGGTTTCCTAAAACCCAGGGACTCTGTGGGTTTAAATAAGGGCTAGAGCCCTCATGTATTGTATCCCACTGAAAATCTCCATTGGAAATTCCTTGAAGAAGGAATAATTTGTAATTAATTGTTAAATTAATAAAATCTCTCTCTCCTTGCCCCGAGGACGTAGGCACGTTGTCGAACCTCATTAAATACTGTGTTGATTATTTTTCTCTATTGTTTCTCTGTTCTTGTCGTGTAAGGTACGTCTTCGACTGCATCAGTCTCCGCCTGGTTGGTGGATTCCTCAGAGAGGTTGTTGTCCTGCGCACAACACTCTTACCTTCGACCAACCCTGTCACCTCCTTGGGGAGGGTAATTCGCATGAACTGTCCTCCATGCTAAACATCGACCATCCATAGTAGTCCCCTTTTGTCATCATCCTTTTCTGAGCCTCTGCAGGATGCCTGAGCGCCGCCCGAGGTGGTCACTCCCTTGCTTTATGCCCTGCTCGCCAGCAAATGAAGCAGAGCAGTCTCGTATCACAGTACGCCTTCAAGTGACCCAAAACACCATAGCGACGGTAGTTATTTGATGAGCCTTATCCATTCCAGCCGTAACTCATCCCCGGCCGACCACCATCTCCACCCAACACAGCAGGGCAGCGCCCACCACCCCTAATCTCGGCTGCATGCCTCGAAGCCTTACGTCGAGCAGTTTGAGTGCCCCTTTACTTGTCTCACTCAAATCCGTAAATTGTAAATTTAGGAGAGAACCCCGATGATCGCATGTTAGTTTGTACATGGTTGAATAATAATGCTAATCAGACTCGAGATCTACATACAAAATGAAATAAAATTAAGTTTCTTGTTTTTCTTCTTTCTCTGTTCATCTTTGGTCTGGTCAAAGCATAAAATTTTCAGATGATGGTAGCCAGGATAGTAGGGGGTGTCTGACACCGACTTTGTAGAGTGTTCTTGTCCTTGCAGCAGCCAGCCCACTCCTACATTATGCTTCATTCGCTGACAACTATCACATCAGCTATCTATGTATTTGTATGCGAGGACATATGCCTTTTGTCTTTTGGCTGCATATTTATATTGTATTGTATTTTCCACTAGCTTGTTTCGTTAATGACTTTTGCTGGGGTTTTTTGGAGATAGGCCCCTAGGTTTACATCATAGCCCCCATTAAAGGAAAGAAACGTCCACCAAAGCAGGGGAAGAAACTCTAATGAGAGAGAATGAGACGTCTGCTGGAAACTTGAAATTAACCAAGTGAGTTTTTGAGGAAATTGAGCTGAATTTTAGGCGGAACCCACTGCTCGAAATGCGTGAGAGATGATTGAAATATGTTCTCCTTCCATTAGCGATGAACGTTGTATATTCACATATTCAATTTCATTTCTCAATGAATAAGATAATCAAGTCGAAAGTTGACTTAAAACAAGAGCTAAATGAGACTAAAAACTATAAAAACTCTTTAGTCCTACATTGGAAGTGGTATACGGATATGTCTGTTCGAAACGGTTGCGCCCGTTCCAACCGAATGGATGTGTCTGTTCGGGGACAACTCGTTTCGGCAGAATGGATGTGTCAGTTTGACGAACAGATGTGCATGGTCAGAATGATTGTGCCCGTTCCAACTAAACAGATATGTCTTTTCGGAATAGTTGCACCCATTCTGATTGAACGGATGTGTCTACTCTGAAAGGCTTCCTCCAAATTTCTATAGAAAGGACAAAATTTCACCTTAGAAAATAATTCCATCAACTGAGAATTTCAAAACTTAATCAACTATAATGAATAAATTAAGTTCTTTAAAGAGAATTCAAGTCCTGTTCAGATTTCATAATTGTGTCCGAAATTCGATTTTAGTTCGTGTCATTTTTTCTACTTTCAGTCAAGTGGAAGGTATGAGTCAATTTTGGCTCGACTGTACGTGATTTTGCAAAGTGTTGTGCAGAACACGTGAAAAAGTGTTGTATCTTGAGAGAGCAACATTCATTATCCCGTATGCACCATAACGGGAATATAATTGCCTTAAGATTGTTGGTCTTTGATAATTTAATTCAAGATCAAGATCAACCGCTACAATCAGTCAGATGAGCGAAAATCAGGTGAAAGATTTTTTGTTCAATTGAACATTTCTTAATTACATAACCACTTTCAAATCCTTTCCTTTAGACACCAATCAGACCGGTATTTAGTCAATCTCATATTAATAATAAATAAATAAGATAAATAATTCAACGATAATTTATCTAGCAATAATATTTATTAAAATAAATATTCCAGCATGAATACTTTATTTAACATAATTCCTGCAATAACAACGTTAATTCAAATAGTTATTGAATTCCAACTAGAATTGAAGTTGCCAACTTCTAAAAAATGCCTGATACTAATCAAGAGAGTATCAGTGGGGCACTAAGAGTGCCGAACCGAACTATGAAGTCTGCTATTCCTATTCTAAAGATAGAGGATGCTAGTACTAAGAAGTTCATCGTATGATGTTTTCTTGAGTGCTAAATGATGTATAGTAAGATTGTGATCAATCAAAGCCATAAGTATGTTTATAACATACAAAGCCAAGGTTGATAATCAACTCAACAAAACCGTAAAAATTCTAAAATTCGATCAAGGCGGATAATATGAATCAAATGAATTCAGTAAGTTGTGTGCTAACTTTGGTATAATCTACCAAATCACAACACCACGCATTCTTCAGCAGAATAAGATTGCTGACTATAAAAGAGATGATCAATTCCTTACTCATAAGTTCTGGATCACCGCAGAACTTGTGGGGGGAAGCCCTATTAACCGCAAATCAGGATACCCCACAAGAAACTTGTCATTTGAGTTGTGACATGAAAGGCCTTCTTCCTACCGTTGCCTCAAAATGTGGGAGGTGCCTTGCAAAGTACTCATGCCACTACCTAAGAAGACTAAGGCGGGATTTAAAATAGTGGACTGCATTTTTATAGGCTATACCTTGAATAGCAGTGCTTACAGTTTTCTGATACACAAATTATAAATACCAGATATTCATGTAAACATGATTATCAAAACAAGAGATTTTTGTATTTTTTGAAGACGTCTTCCCGGACAAATAGGAAGAAAATAATGCTTCTGGAAAAAGAACATATGAAATAGTGTTCAGGGACGAAGGACCCAGTGAACCAACAATTGATGTGGAAGATGAACCAAGAAGGAATAAAAGATCTAAAATTTCTAAATCCTTTGGTCCATATTTTATAGCATATGCGGTTAAAAGCGAGCCTTAAATATTTAAAGAAGATATGTCTATTCCAGAAGCACAAATGTGAAAAAAGCTGTAAACAACGAAAAAGAATCCATCCTAAGCAATCATACTTGAGACTTGGTAAACTTGCCATCTGATAATAACTAATCGGGAGTAAGTGAATTTTCGAAGAAAAATTAAAACCTGATGGATCTATTGATAAATACCAAAGAGTATGCATTGAGATATGAGAAGTATCCACATGTACTTGAAGAGTAAAGCAATGCAAACTGGATTGTAGATTCTGAGAAATTGAAATCAACTAGCGGATATATTTTTACTTTCGGAGGCGCGATCATATCTTGAAAATCCTCCAAATAAACTTGCATAGCCCGTTCCACAATGAAATTAGAATTTATTGTCTTAGATAAGGCTGGAGAAGAAGCAAAGTGTCTTCGATAATTTTTGAGGATATACCTTTATGGTCTAACCCAGTGCCCGCTATATTAATTCACTGCGACAACTAAGCAACTATTTTTAGGGCACAAAATTTGTATATAACGGTAAATCTAGACACATCCATTGAAGACATAATACCGTTAGGCAGTTTCTCTCAAATAATGTTATCTCAATTGACTTTATAACGTCAAAAGATAATCTAGCAGATCCGTCCAGTAAAGGTTTGAGTGGAGACCGTATAAACTGCGCATCGAAGGAATGGGGCTAAAAGCCTAACCATACCAAGTCAACTTAATGGAAACCTCACTTAGTGACTAGAGATCCCACAGACTAAATTCAAGAGAAAAATTAGTTATGATTGACTTAACGAATAAGCACTTAGGAGCTTGACTCTTACCCATTCTTATGATGCATCCAAGTGCTTTCTACAATTGGATCTAGGATAAGCTTAACGTTTCTAATGATGTTAATAACTTATTATCAAACAAATGAGATAGAGTAGACTATTCTTAATAGAACGATCACATATGTGACTATAGAGCTGAGACCGAATCTTTGAGAGTCTGGAGGCTGTAATTCCCTAAACACACTCTCTAAAACAAAGAATATCTAGGGCCCAAATGGACACAATTGAGAACCAAGTTGATTTTGTAAAATTACTACGTGAGGTCTGTTGACTTGTCTTACACAAATAACCGACAGTTCAAGATCTAGTTCACTGATTAGCCAGTAGGTCCAATAATATTTTCGCTACGTAAGGTTCAAAATCGAGTTCACCTATCCTGATGCAGTTTTTTCCTAAAGTGCCTTTCATTATAGAGTCAGTCTCATAGCGTGTATAATTTCTTGAATCTCCATTCATTGTGGGGGATTGTTGAAAACTTGAACTTAACAAAGTGAGTTTTTGAGAAAATTTGAGTTGAATTTTAGGCAGGACCCGCTGCTCGGAATACACGGGAGATGATTGGAATATGTTCTCCTTCCATTGCGGCGAACGTGGTATATTCACATGTTCAATTCCGCTTCTGAATGAATGAGATAATCAAGTCAGAAGTTGTCCCAAAACTAGAGCTAAATGTGACCAAAAATTGTGAAAACTCTTTAGTCCACATTGAAAATGATATATGGATATGTCTGTTCGGAACGGTTCCGCCTGTTCCAACCAAATAGATGTGTTTGCTTGGGGACAACCTATTTTGGCCGAATGGATGTGTTTGTTCGGCAACGGATATGTCTAGTCGGAATGATTGCGCTCGTTCCGACTGAACAAATGTATATGGTCGGAATGGTTGCGCCCATTCCTATCGAACGGATGTGTCTACTCTAAAAGACTTCCTCCAAATTCCTAAATAAAGGGCATAATTTCACCCCAGAAAACACTCTAACAAGTGAGAATTTCAAAATTGAATCTACTATAATGAATAAATTAAGTTATTTGAAAAGGATTCTTTAAAGTCTTGTTTAGATTTCAAAATTGTGTTTAAAATCTGATTTAGGTCCGTGTCTTTTTTTCTACTTTCGGTCAAATAGAAGGTACGGGTCAACTTTGGTTCGACTGTACGTGATTTTATAAAGTACTGCACATATCACGTGAAAGAGTGTTGTATATTGGAAGACCAACGTCCATTATCTCATATGCACCGTAGCGGGAGACATAATTGTCTTAAGATTGTTGGTGTTTGACATCCAATTCAAGATCAAAATCAACCGGTCCAATCGACCAGGTCAGTGGAAATCAGGTGGGAGGTTTTTTGTTCAATTGAACGTTTCTTAGTTACAGAACCACTTTTCAAATTCTTTCCTTAGACACAATCAGACCGGTATTTAGTCGATTTCATATTAGTAATAAATAGCAAGATAAGTAATTCAATGATAATTTATCTAGCAATAATTTTATTAAAATAAATATTCTATCACAAATACTTTATCCAACATAATCCCTGCAATAAGAATGTTAGTTCAAATAGTTATTGAATTCCAAATAGTATCGAAGTTGCTAACTTCTACTCTGCTTGAATTGCAGAAAATATCCGATACTAATCAAGAGAGTATCAGTAGGGCACTAAGAGTGTCGAACCAGACTGATGTCTGCTCCTCTTCCTATTCCGAAGATGATGGATGCTAGTACTAAAAAGTTCGTCGTATGACATTTTCTTGAGTACTAAATGGTGTATAGTAAGACTATGATCAGTCGAAACAATAAGTATGTTTATAACATACAAAGCCAAGGTTGAGAATCAACTCAACATAAACGTAAAGATTCTAATATTCGATTGAGGAGAAGAATATGAATCAAATGAATTCAGTGAGTTGTGTGTTAATTTGGTATAATCCACCAAATCACATCACCATACACTTTTCAGTAAAATGAGATTGCTGAAAGAAATAACAAAACTTTAAATGAGATGGTCAATTTCTTACTCGTAAGTTCTAAATCACCGCAGACCTTGTGGAGGGAAGTCCTATTAACCACAAATCAGGAGACCCGACAAGAAACTTGATTTTATTTCGTACCCCTTGAGTGAACCTCCATGAATCGCCAGTCAAGTCTAATGTCTTTTGTACGCTGTGAAGCCGAATTGTTGCGTAATACGTTTTTTTAGTGTGCCATGCAAATTTAGCTCGAAATTCTCCTTACCCACTGCGTATGGGCATATTCGAACCCGCAACCTTTCACAAATGAAGGAAGTGTTTTGTTGCTTGAGCAATATTAAGTAGGCAAACAAGTAAAGCCAAGCTCACTAATAAAAAAGTGCGTGTTAGTTGTGGGGAATCCCAACTTCAAGGCCAGCTACGACATAATGTTTAAAAAAAAACTCATTTGGCAATGATTGGGGTTTGTGTGTGTGTGTGTGTGGGGGGGGGGGGGGGGGGGGGGGTGGGGTTGTGTGTTATTCCCAACTGTTTTGCTTCAAAATTATCAGTGCTTCACACTGTATATCATTTCACACAGGTCTTCCGACACAAAATCTGAATCATTTCCTACCAGTTTCAAAACAACAACAACTAAGCCATTTGTCCTAAGTATTTGGGGGTAGGCTACATGAACCAAAAGAGAAGTACGCCGGATCGGGCACATGAATCAGCTTTCTCCACTCATTCCTATCGAGCAACATGCCTACCAGTTTCCATTTATAAAATTAGATTTATTGGGTTTTCCCTTTTTTCCAATAGCATTATGTTGGGGCTGACACACAAGAGAAGAAAAACTATTTATAAAGAAAAAAAATGTATATTACCTAGAAAGCCAACATGACAGAGGGAAAACTTCAGAGAGAAGGAAAGACACAATAGAAACAATGATTTACCAACATCTTTTTAGAACATCTTCTACTCCAAGAACGACAATAGATCCTTGTGTGCTGCAAATATTCATTATTGCCATATCATCCTAGATAGAAAAGTTTCTAACAATTAATAATCACTTCATCTGCAAGTGCTTTGTATCATAGAATTAAAAGCCTTTTTGTAATGGGTAAAACGCTTGGAGTTCAAATCTAACTTACATTAGGGCTAGACCTATTCTCAAAAAAAGAAAATAAAAACGACATCAAAATCTCAAACTGACCAAATATTGATGACACTTGTGCTTGCTCACAGCACCGCCGATGAATTGATTGGGAAATATGATTGGATTTCTTTTATTTTGTCTGGCTGGTTACAGATGAGATGCATGTCCTTCTTCTAAAAAGAAACTGAGACAGAGGCGGAGTCAGGATGGCAGAGAGATACAAAATAACGGATTGAGTGTGTCATTGACTACCGATATCTCTTAAAAGAACTAGAGTATTTTTCGGACGAGGCCGGGGGCACAAATCAAGAGCTGAGAGCACTTTTCGGAGGTGCCCCTGCCCCCGGCTCTGCCACTGGTCTGAAGTAACCGTGAAAAATGGCTGAGATATTTTTCCTTAAGTTGGTTTTCATAAATTTCCATGTAATATTTGCGGTAGATGATCTGGTTGATTTGAATGAGCGAGAAAAAGAACTATTGTTTTCTGGGATGTACTATTCATCTTTTTATGAACAAGCTGATGGATGCAATTGTATTGTGGTAAACTTATTTACTTGAATCTACTTGAAATATGCAAGAAGTTTGAAGGTAATATGAAAATAGTACATTTCAAAGGGCCTAATGCAAAATTTTAAGGTTTCTCGGAATTAAATGTTAAAAGACACATTTTTAGTTTCAGTAAATAACCAAACATAAGGTTATTTCTTCACAAATGGAAGGCTATTGAACTGAATTACTGTTTTTGAAGTATAATGCAACAAAGATTCCATTTTTGAGAGAATCATCTATGTAATATACATATATAACAAAGGTCAAGGTAGGTAGCTAGAATGAAGATGAGACAATTGGAAAATTACTTGTAGACTTCAAACAGAAATATAGTTAGGCCTCCTCTCTGAACTCTCTATGACTAAAATTTGACACTAAGGGGGAAAAAATGTTTCTCTAAAAAAAATTGAGAGTTGATAGGTTTTCTTTTTTTTCCTATTTCAAATAAGGGTAGTTGGGAACTAAGAAACAAGCTTGTCTTTCTTGATGGTTTGCTAGTTAAATCCACTTACGATGGGTTGGAACTGAGAACCACTAGAGAGTAAACTCAATACCTGCCCAATGGTTGACGTCTGAGAATGAAATATCCTCACGCGGCAGGATTCGAACTTGGGACCAATAATCTTCGCTCACAAGTGAAGAAGGTTCTCATTGTTTAAATCCCATTAGCATCACGGGAAGTTCTCCCAAAGTGAGAACCTCCCTTTCCTTGAGACTGAGAGCATATGATGCAAACAATTTAGAAGTTTATGATGCAAACAATTTAGAAGTTTTGTGACTGTTCCCACATTGAAAATAGATGATTAGAGTTGGAATGAGAGAAAAGGTGCACTGATTCAGGTTTCTAATCTTCGTATAGAGCAATTAATACCTCTTTTCTAGTAATGCATCTTTGTATACAACGAAGATTCTTTTCTGAACACTCATTTCTGTACTCTCATTTCAGTACTCACACAAATTTCAGGATGGCTTCTAAAAATTCTTTTATAATATGTTTTCGATTTGCAAAAATCTTTTTATTTTTTCATTAAACAATAATTTGCAAAATCAATAAATAATTCTAAATTTTGAATCAATGTTGACTCATGTATCCAAACCCGATTTGGACCACATTCTCAAACCAACATTGATTCCCGTACATATAAATCTTGAGCATGAACCATCAATTTTGAAAAGTCACATTCCATTAATGGGAAAAGAATGTGAACATAAATTCTTTGATTTGGACCCAATTTTTGAACCAAACCCGACTCTTGAACCTCGACTTGATTTAAATCAACTCCCTCAGTCCGTATTGGTTCCCCTTCTTTCACTCTTAAGCCCAAATCAACCATTTCATTGAACACATTCTATTGTTGGACCAGGTGTAGGACATTATGACTCATTTAACCGGGATGATTTTCACGATAGAATCTAGCATGATCCTATTCAATTCGAGGGTTATAAAATTTTTAATAGATTAGAGGTCAATGGTGAGTTCCTGCGAACTCTATATTTTTTGGATTGGACAATAACATTTGGACCAATCCGACCGCTAGTGAAACCACCACCTTGAGATGATATCTTTCCTTCCCTTTTTCCTTTTTCATGCATATATGCATTTCATTCATACATTAATTTGTTGGAATTCGGGGATCATAGGAATCAATCTGACAACTATTCAAGATCACTGAAATATCCACAATCTAATTGGCCAGGTCGGCAAATATCAGGTGGGAAGTTTTCCGTTCAATAGAACGTTCCTTAATTTAACCAATTAGACTGATATAAATCAGTCTCAATATATTGAGTATCAGTATATCCCATGTATAAAGAAATTATTCACTTATACAGTATTTGGAGTGAGGTACGCTTAGAGCGAATCTCCTTAAGACAATTACGTCCCCCGCACCGGTGCTAACGGGTTACTGGACGCTGGTCTCCCAAGATACAACACTCCTTCACGGTATTTGGATAGCACTACCAAATCACCGTACGGTCGAACCGTAGTTAACCAGTACCTTCACAGAATTGTTGAAGTAGCAGGACAAAGACAAATTTTGGGAGAATATTTGCCTTTACTTTAGAGGAGCACCCACTGTAGAGGAAGAAGGAAGATTGAAGAATATTCTTCTTCAGAAGTCCCAGATTCAGACAACAATTCTATTAAAGAATCTGTTGAATTTTCTGAGCCTCTTTCAGAATGAATTTTTGCAGAATCTCCTTTGAAAGTCGCATCGGAAACTGACTTTCCCACTTCTCGCTAGAAGTTGCTTCAGAACTCCACTTCCCAGTTCAGAACGCAGAAATTCCCAGTTCAGAACGCAAAGAGAGAGAGAGAGAATTATTCTGATTTTGTGTCTTAGAAAGAGAAACCGGAGCGCTATAAATAGTGCTCCGGGAGGGGCAATTTAGTCCGAAATCTTTCAACAGTTGCAGCGGTTCGGTCTGACCGCCCAGACGGTTTTCAGGCATCCGTTGGCGGGCGGTTTGGATCCGGAGCGGAGCGGGTATGGTTCGGGTATGCTCGCAACCCATACCCGTGAGACCTGATTAAAAAAGAACCAGGCCGGGTACGGAACCCGAACCCGAACCCAGACCCAGACTCGAGCCCGGGCCCGATGCAGGCCGTCGCCAGCGGCGACGCGCGCATGTGCGGGCATAGTTCCCTCCCAATCGCGCACGAAAACTCCAAGTACCCAAAGGGCACACCCTTTGTTCTCAATTTTCTCTATTTAAACACTACGAACTTCCATCCCATAGCCAATGTGGGAATAAATGCTTTTAGCTATTTTTAGTCCCATTTTGGCTTTGAATTAGACAATCTTTAGACTTGAATATCTCATTCATTCGAAGTCAGAATTGAACATGTGAATATACCACGTTCATCACCATTAGAAGGAGAACACACTCCAACCATCATCCAATTGATTCGATCAACGGATCTCGCCGTAATTCAATTCAAAGATTCACATATATATTCTTCATATTCCAACATGATTGGCATGAGATAGATGTGGGGGGAGGGTTTTATTAACATAGGTTTTTGTTTTTTGTATAAATTTTTTTTAAAAAAAACTTTTTGAAGTGGGAAACAATATTTTGATCTATTTTTTAAGAAACTAAGTTAATCTTAAGGATTAGTGAAATCATATTTAGGATTTCTTCATACTTGGTCGAAATAAGATTTTTTTTGTTTGATTTCTAGGTTTAGAACGAAAATTGAAAAAGTAATTTGGTCTTAATTTTCACCTTGATGAAATATGCACTTTATACATACACTCACACACTTTGAATTCAAAACAAAAGATTCTTATGCCTTTACACACACACACATACAAATATATATATATCTACTAGTTAAGCTGGGTATTTGTACTTCATAAACCATAAGTATTCACGCCTAAAAGAAGGTTCATATCACAAATTAAATCCTTTAGTCTTGTGGTCTTGTTTGGATGAGTCCTTAAGTCCGAGGGGTGTTTATCACCTGGTGCCTTAACACTGTCCGGTTTGGAAGTCACCGGCTAAATGTTCTTTATATTGGTGAATTAGAAAGCGTAATGGAGCTAAGGAAAAATATCACCATAAACATATATAATAAGGCATAAGAGTTTGAGTTGAACAATCCCAAGTCATATATTTATGGTCACAAGTGCATATGATTTTGGGTAAAATAATAGACCAGATGAGAAACACAGTTTGAATTTTTATCTTAATTGATAACAAGTTCTTGCATAGAGATTAAGTTGATGAATGCATAATTTGGTGATCCTATGTCTTATAGATTACTTGATTTTTGTAAGGATTCTTCAAATATTTTTTCAATCAAAATGTGTTTTCAAAAATACTTACACTTTTTTTCGTTTATTATAGATTTTTTGAGTGTAATTCACTAAAAACCTTCATAAAACTACAACTCCTCCTCTAGAGATAACTTAGAGGTTTAAAATTTTGCTGCACATGCTCAGTGTAGTCGCGTGATCTGCGAAAGTGACTAAATTCTTAGTTTTAGTTTTCTTGTTTTTCTTGAGAATGAGCAAAAGATAGGTGAAGGAATGTGATAGTTCACTAATATTAAATATTTATTGTTATTTCTACATTTATCTTATAATAAACTCTTCTATTAATATACTTTATATTTAATGGTGTGCATGTTTCATGTAATGGAGAAGGAGAAGAAATAAGCCCAAAAAGCCCATTTAATTCATAAATGAGAATTGGTGCAAATATATAGAAGATTTCAAATCCAAACGGAGAATCCAACTGATTGAGATGAAACCTGCACAAAAAATAGAGTTTAGAAATGATAGAATTAAATTATGCTAAGCTTTCTCAATACTATCGCTGTAGCAAAGTGACTAAGCAAGTCGTGATCTACAAGAAGGGAATGTGATAGAAACGTTTTAGTGTTCTATTTAAATTTACTAAATATCGATTAAGAGTTTCTTCTTATAGTTCTTTTTTAAAAAAAATAAAAGAAAAGAAACACCAAGTTAGATGGAAGAGTGAGAAGAGGAGAAGAAAATAGAAGAAGAAATAGTTAGTGTTTTTGAAGTCATTTTTAAGAGAAGAAACTAAAAGAAAATAAAGAACATAAAAGTGTACTTAATTTTTGACGCTTGGTTTACCCTGGTCCGTAGCGACGACTTACCTTGGCGTGAAGGCAATCACCGCATGACACATAAGATATTCCTCACCCGAAACAATCTATATTATATCATCAAAATTATGAAAAGCAAGTATGAAATGATACAGAGCTTACACTTTTGAAAGTAGGGACTCATCATTATAAGCCATCAGTGGCACTTGCAAGTGCAATGCATATTCAAGACTGTCGGGTTTATATGGATTACAAGTTACCTCAGAGTAAAGTAGTTTAAAAAACAAAAGAAGGAAAAGAATAACATAAAACAAGTTTTGATTAAATCAAAAAAATGATAAAAGAAATGAGTAAGATTACATCAGTGTCACTCTCAATACAATTCTTTCTCTCTTACTCTCATGAATCTCTCTCTAATCTTAACTATAAAAGAAATAGAAAATTACATTACAAAAAAAAAGAAAAAAATCTATACTAAACTAGAATCAAAACCCTAGTCTAACTCTCTCCCTTTTGTCTTCGAACTAGTAGTATTGTAAGAGAAAGGGAATGGGGAGAGCGCACTTGTGGATGGGAACAAATCACTGGCAGTGACCTCGATCTGGCTGCGCATACACGGCTACAACCACGTTTGCCTGCCAGGATCTGGCCATTGGGTCAGATCCTTGGCTGCGTGGCTTCTCTCTCTATTATCCTATGTTTTCTGTTAAGCTTTACCTCCAGAATTCTAGATTTTGAGATTATCTTCGTTGATTTCTCAACCTATGATAATAAATTCAAATAAATCCAATTTAGTTGAAATTGATTTGGGATTATCCTCTCCTTCCCTATTAATTATCACCTATACAAATTAGACATTAAGACAAGTTAAATAATAAAGTTTATTACACAATAAATGTGAGACTTTAATAATAAATATGTAAAATACGTATACAATCACCAACTGAAAAATATTGGGCAACAGAACGTAGGGACCCACGCGCTCAAGGATCTGGCCTAATGACCAGATCCAAGCCCGCGGCCAAATGTTGGCTGTTGGGCCAGCGTCTTTGATGCTTATCCTCTCATGTGCGCTCCCACTATATTTCTCCTACAAATACTACCAAATGCAAAAGGCAAATGGCAAAAAACTTAGGCTAGGGTTTTGCTTCTAGTTTATTTTAGTTTATTTTTCTTTTTTTATTTGTAATGTAATTTTTTATTTTTTTTGTATTAGGTTAGAGAGATTCATGAGAAAAATAAAGAGAAAGTTGTATTGAGAGTGACACCAATGTAAGTTTTCTTCTGTCTTTCTTAGTTTCTTCATTTAATCGAAGTTAGTTTTTATGTTATGCTTTATTTTCATGGATTAAACTCTCTAGTCTTCTCCTTCTTGTTTGTATTGTTATCCAAGTGAATCTAATTGCATCAGAATAGCATTGCTTTTACAAGTGCCACCGATGATTGATGTGATAGATCTACTTCTATTTCTGTATCATTTCATGCTTAAATGTAATGATTTCTGATGATGTAATGCAGTGTTGACGTGAATCTGTTATGGACCATGTGATGGTCGTCTTCCAATCAAGTTCGATAAGTTGCTAAAGATTAAAGGTAAGGTAAGCATTAAGAGGTAAGTACACTAGTGGGAACATTTAGTAGATATTAACTTTCTTTTCTTTTAATTTCTTTTAAAAACCAACTTTAAAAACACCAACACTTTCTTCTTCTATTTTCTTCTTCTCTTTTTGTCTTCTAACATAGTTCTTTCTTTTCATCTTTTCAAAACAAAGAAAAAATGTTTTAACCGATCTTAGTTATTTAAATAAAATACTGAAACGCTTTTATCGCATCCCTCTTGTGGATTATGACCCGCTTAGCCACTTAGCTATAGCAGTAGTATTGAAGAAGCTAGAATACAAATTCTAAACTCTCATTTCACAATTCTATTTTCTGTGCACTGCTTTAGCTTCAACAGCTACTACTCTCTAAACTTGCTTGCTTCTTGATTTTATACTGATTCTCTATTTACTATTTATATTTACTGTTCATTTCTTACCTGCATGACCTGAATACATGATACACTTTCTGGTACACATGTATTTCTCTATGTACACCACTTGGCTTCATTTTATGTGCTGATTGGGTTGCTTTCTAACAACTTCTGAACTTGCATATCCAGATTTTAGAGTTTGGAGCGTAGTGGACTCTCTTGCTGTTAATCGTTTTTTTCTGTTGGAGCGATCGAACTAGCGTAGCTTTTTTCCTTCCAGCCCTTATTGACCGCCACTCGATTATTGTTGTAACTCGTGAGCATCTTTGAGCTTTTATACTATGTAAATCTCCTTGTAAATCATACTTTTGCACCTTCTGGTGATGTAATATTCTTGTAATATTGTATCACGCTCTGTGATATCAGTATACTTGTACTATTTTATTGGAATGTATATTATCACTGTACTTTTGTATTTTGATTCTTACCTGTATTGATACAGCTATATATGTGAGGGTATTTTCACTCTGATATGTACGTCGCAATAATGTCTTCGTACCAGTAAGATCGAGACGTTACACAACAAAACACCAAAAATTTATTTCCGTAAATTCTAATTTCCCACTCTCACTTTCCACTTCTCATTTTTCTCCCACTTCCATGAATCCAAACATGCCTATAATGTAAATATGAAAACTCAAGCACTGTTTGGACTTTATCACTACTAGAAAACATGCAATTTGTAGTGAAAAAATTGCGTCGAAAATAATTTTGACGCAAAATTTGCATCAAATTATCGTGAATTCGACGCAACGCGTTAAATAAGACTTAAACTCAGTAAATAATAAAAAAATTACTGTACATTTTGCGTCAAATTTTCGACGCAATATGAAAAATTTACTGCCAAATATTTTGACCAAAATTTTCGCGGTTATATTGCGTCAGATTTTCGACGTAAAATGTAATTATTGTCTGGTGAATAATTTTGGCTGTAAATTTGTGTCGAATATTTGACACAATTATTACATATTGCATTGAAATTTTGATGCAATACAGATTGCATCGAATTCCGATGCAATATGCCGAATACTTCTGATCGGGAATTTTCTCCCTCTCCTTTATCGCAAATCTTCCTCTCCTCCCTGAATTTTCCCTCTCCTCCCCCAAATCTCTCTCCTCCGCCGTGCCCCTCCCCCCGACGACCTTCCTCAGCCTGCCCCCACCCTCCGGCGTCCCCCCCAGGCCTGCCCCCTCCCTCCCCTCGGCCTCCCCGCTCCTCCCCCCCGGCCTGCCCTCTCCCTCCTCCCGGTCTCCCCTCTCCGTCCCCCGGCCTCCTATCCCCTCTCCCCCGGCCTGCTGCCCCCCACCCCCCCGGCCTGCCCCCTCCTTCCCTCGGGCCTCCCCCCCGGCCTGCCCCTTCCCCCCGGCTGCCCACTCAAGCGTCCTCCCGCCCCCCGACCTCTCTCTCGATTCAGGTATTTAATTCCCCGTGAGTTAATTTTTTTATAATTGTTCTAGTTTATTTTATTTATTAGGTTGAAACTTGTTTATACAATAGTAGACGACACACGAAAACGGACAGGAACACGAACATGTATATGTAGCACGGTCACAAAAACGGAGACGAACACGACACACAAACACAAATTTGGACACGAGACACACAAAATGGACACGAACACGTTGGAAAAGCACGAACACTTACACAGACATGAACATGGACACAAATATGGACGTGAACATGGAACACAGAAACGGACACGACATGGATATGTAGCACGTATATATGACATCGACACAGATATGACACGGATATGTATATGCAGTAAGGACACAAACACGGGACACAGACATGACATAGACATGACATAGACACGGACATGAACACGGACACAAATATGATATAGATCACACGACACGGATCACACGACATGGATATGTAGCACGGACATATAACACCTACACGGGACACAGATATCTAGATGAAGTAAAGACACAATCACAGGACACAGACACGGCACGGACACAGACACGATCACGGAGCACAGACATGGACACAAACCCAGGAGACTCTAGATTCTCGTTCAACAAACACCGAACATTACCTATCTTATAACTACTTTCTAATACAAACAACTGATGAATCTTAAACATGTGGTCTTGTAGACTTTTTGTCCATATCAGTAGTTAATTTGTATTATTTATGATTATTGCAAATAATCTACGGTGGTTGTTGGATTGTCTGTTTGGACAAGTTTGGGATTGCATTGTAAAATTGGACACTGTATACGTGTTGTGTGTATTTTGACTATTTTGATAATACCTTCCTTTGTTCTCTGGGCCACAACTACCCTGCGTGGACTTGGAGAACACGGGGGAGGTGCTGCCGAAATTTAGTCTAAATACACATAACACATATATATCTCCAACTATACAATGTAATTCTGAGAGGGATAGGACCCATCACCTTAAATCCTAAACTACATTCTGAAATACACCTGAGGGGGGTGAATAGGTGTTTTGCTAATCAAATACAATTTAAAAACTACTTATAATGAATTATACAGACGGTCACTCAAAACAAGAATTGAAGCCGAATTTCCCCTGAAGGGCTCTAGAACTTCTCCTCTATGATTTCTCTAGATAATGAGTTAAGGTGCTCAATTATCTCCTTGTTGAGATGAGTATAGACCGGTAATGAAAGTGATGAAATGAAAGCAATTGTAGAATGCAAGATGAATAATTTCTCAAATATGAAAAATGAAAAGCAATAGAGAGCAAGACACAATCAATCGCAAATACAAGGGAATTTGTTCCGAGGTTCGAGCCACCACTTTACGTTCCTGCCTTCACTATTATGAAGGATTTCACTATCCTCTAAGAAATCTTTCACAAAGTAACCTTACACAAAAGAATTACACCTTGGTCTATACAAGACCGAAAAATATAACTCTATCAACTCTACCCTCTACACAAGAGGTACCTCAAAGTCAATTGAGGTTACAAAGCACTTAGTGATATAATAAGATCACGAACACTCTCTCTTACAATTTCTTATAGAGTGGAATATGAAGTGATAATTAAGAAGTTAAGTAAGTGATGAAATTCAGTTAGAAAAAATAGAGGAGTTTTAAAACCAACTGAAAAAAGCTTTGAAAAGAAGAACTTGGAGATTGAAAGTCATAAAAACTATTCTCTTTAGAAACAAACTTGAAAACTTGTGTATTTTTCTTGTCTAAAGCTATAACCCATGTCCATATATAAGCAATGAATAAATATCATTTAAAAATCATAACAGGTCATTTGGGGTGTGTTTAGACACTTGGAAAACAAAAATGCCCGTTGGAATCCATTAAAAACAAACAGATTAAAAAAGTAGCCGTTATGGCCATCTGGCAGTCTGTCAAGTCATCCAGAATAGAGCAGTTGGCTCTGGTCGATCGGGCGGTCGATCATTCAGTATTTTAAAAAGAAAATTTTAAACCGTGTTTGACCGACTCGGTCGACCGACCCCAACTGAGAGTTAGATCTCTCAGTCGGTCGACTGGTCGGTAGACCGCAAGGGTTAGCGGTCGACTGATTGGTCGACCGACAACGTGCACAAACATAAACGCCCCCGGCCAAAGGTCTGGTCGACCACCCGGTCTACCGTTCTGGCCTACAATGGACACTGGTCGACTTCTGGCCTGAAACAGTTTATGTAGGATTTTGAATTTCAAACAATTTTTAAAATATTTTGTATTGGTTTAAGGGTAATGTAGCAATGTATAGGTGATGAAATATATGTTCTAAACTTATTATAAAATTTTGAAAAAATTATGAGACATGTATCAATACAAAACATGTAAAATACCAATACTACTAAAACTTGTATTTTTCGAAATCGTATATTTTGTGTGCGTAACTTCTTGAGTATAACTACTATATTCTACACTTTAATAAATTAATATCTTACAAAGCTCTAGGTGACTACAAGATCTTCAACTGGGCTTCTCCATTAGTGACGTTTGAGTGCTTTGAGTTTTGATCCCGTATTTGAATCTTCTTGAGTTTATAACATCTTCCTTTGGAGAAAAAAATCCTTGAATTCTTAGAACCCTGAGAAAAACTTAAACACTTGAACTTGATTAGTACAAATAACCACATATATTTTATTATCATCAAAACCATAAAACTAGGTGATTGTAACCTTGGGCCAACATATTCCTGAATGCGGACACGGACACGGACACGACCAAATAAATCCTAGATTCTCATTCAACAAATAATGTACATTACCCATGTCCAAACTAATTCTAATCACAATATATAACTAATTAACATTTTTATTGCTTGTTGTGTAACAGTGTCTATCCTCCAGTAAACAATGAAGTGGGACAGGAGTTGGGTACACTTGGAGAAAACAAATGTGAAATATAGAAATAGATGTGAAGAGTTTGTAGAATTGACTTTTCACCATTCGGCCATTAATAATAAAATAAGTTATCCATGTAGGGATTTTAAAAACAAAAAAATTGCTTGAGAAGGACAACATCACATTTTATTTACTAACTAAGGGGTGGTATCAAGATTATGCTCGTCTTGAGCAGTGGCATTTGCATAATGAACCAAGACAACATCCCTTACCAAATAGAAATAACAGTGATGACCAGGGTCCTGATGATGATGTCTACTATGGTGGTGTCGACTATCACAGATTTTTAAGTTCACTTTTACATAATCCGATTGACGAGGGCTCCAGTAATCTGACCGACGATAGTCCAAATAATGCTCTTTCTTCGGAAACTGATGGCTTTCGTGAGAAGGTTAAAGAATTGCATGCTCCACTATACCTAGCCTGTAAGAACTATTCTAGACTATCGTTTATAATAGAGTTGTACCTCATCAAATTAAGGGGTAAGATGAGCGACGTCACATTTGGAGAGACGGTACATTTATTGAAGAATGCATTTCCTGACATAAACATACCAAACTCATTTTATGAGACTAAGAAACTTATTAGAGCATTGGGTTGTGATTACAAGAAGATTGATGTGTGTCCAAATGATTGCATGTTATTCTAAAAGCAAGACGAAAACTTGGATGCTTTAAGGTGTGCAATGAGCCTAAATGAAAACCTAGTAAGGCTTCTTCATTGGGGAAAAAGGGAAAAAGCATCTAAAAAGTTTAGAGGCATTTTTTCACTGATTCCAAGACTCCAAAGGCTCTATGCAGTGGAGCACCATAAAGGACATGAGGTGGCATGCAGAGGAGCGTCGTGATGATGGGATCTGAAGGCACCCTGCCGATTCAGATGCATGAAAAGAATTCGATAAGATGCATATGGAGTACTCGTTGGAGCCACGTAATGTCAGGTTAGGGTTGGCAACCGACGAGTTCAATCCATTTGGAAACATGAATATTAATTACGGTACATGGCCTGTCATTTTAATGATTTACAACCTGCCTTACGTGATGATGTCACTGCTTATTGAAGGTCCTACAGGTTCAAAACATAACATTGACGTCTACTTGCAGCCATTAATAGATGAGTTGAATATATTATGGGGTCATGGGATATCAACTTGGGACAGATAAAACAATACTTTTGAATGCGAGCAAACCTTATGTGGACGATCAATGACTTCCCTGCTTAAAGCACATCAGACTATCTTACTTGTCCTAGTTGTGCAGAGAACACAGTATCTGAATGGCTGTACAAATCAAAAAAGTTGTTATATGGGGCATGAACGTTTCAGAGAGGATCCTCCACCATCCCCACCTACAAGGCAGGATGTCTTGTCAAGCGTAGGTAATCTCAATGTCATATTTGGGCTGAATTACAAGAACCCGACAGACACACAGTGGAGAAAAAAGTATCTTTTTTGAATTATCATATTGGAAAGATAATTTAATTCATCATAATTTAGATTTAATGCACATTGAGAAGAATGTTAGTAAGGTATTCCTTAAGTGGTTAGATGCTCTAAAACAAGAAGTTTATAATAATACAAAGGAGGACATTAAAAAAATAAAGTGCCCTCCAAAAGTACCAAGTGCATCAACATTCAGAGGTCCACAACATCCTTATGTGCTTTGAAATTGCATAAGTATCATCAGATATCCTTAGTCCAGAGGAAGGTGTTATGCGTTGTTGCAGGTGACGTGAAGGTTTCGAGAGGTTATTCTTCTAATATTGCATGTTGTTTTAATTTAGATAAGATTGTGGGACTAAAGAGTTATGACTATCACATACTAATGTAGCAATTATTTTCAGTAGTAATTCACAATGTGGGGTTGCCAAAGTAGATGGTTGATGCAATAATAGAGTTTGTGATTTTTTTTCGACGATTGTGCTCCAAAGGTAACAAGGCTGAAGATTTTGAGAAGTTGCACACTAACATCGGTCCAATTCTATGCAAGCTTGAGGAGAAGTTTCTACCTGTGTTCTTCGTGGTGATGATTCACCTGACAGTTCATTTAACTCAAGAGGCAAGGATTGGTGATTGTGTACACTATCGATATATGTATCATGTTGAAAAGTGTGCATATATATCCTATGTACAAAATATGCATTAATTGATCATTGTAATTAATTTAAATCTTATATAATTAACATGTCATGAATTTTCTGTTAACCTTAGGTACTTGGGTTATTTAAAATCCTATGTATGAAACAAGCGACGACCAGAGGGTTCAATAGCTGAATGTTACATTATAGAGGAATGCCTAAGTTAGTGCTCGCGGTATATGAAAAGTAATGCAGAGCCCAAGAACAACTATGATGTTGAAGAAATCTCCCAACTTTCTATTTTCTCGGTTCCTGGTGAATATAGTGTCTTCTACCTCAGTACAGGACACTCACGTATGCTGAAATACACAACGCCCATAAACATTGCTTGTTTAACTGTAATGAAATTACCCCTTGTATTGAGTACGTTACACTATACAAATTTTAAAATATCTTAAATGTAAAAAATTATGAATTAGTTCAACATGTCATATATATCTTACAGACAACATCGGGAAATCATTAAGGATAAATTCTCAACAAGAGCTTCTAATTATAAAAGGCTTGTTCAAAATGCACAGGATAAGAATTCTTAAGATGATTCCAAGAACGTGTAAGTGTTATCAACAATATATTTTCGCATAGCTTTATTCTCATAATTTTGTGAAATAATCTTGTTTAACTAAATAGATTGCACAATAGACGGAAATAGAAGCAGATCTTTTAACTCTGTCTCGGTCTCCTGAATTTAAAGTCAAGACATACAAAAGCTTTGATATACAATGTTTCAAATTTCGCACAAAATCATCCAAAGAGTCAAATTGTACTCAGAATAACGGAGTTGTTGTCATGGCGATGATGACAAGCTACGCAAGTGTGCATGATACTGACCCGAGAGAAGGAGTTATTACTTATTACGGGGTGATTAAAAGTATCATTGAACTATCGTTTAATGAGGGGCGCAAGAAAATCATTTTGTTTGAGTGTGACTGGGCTGATAACAATAAGAACAAAACAGACAAACATGGCTTCACACTTGTTGACTTTACAAGGCCAAATAAGAAAACTTGTCCCTTCATTCTACCTTCTCTGGTATTGCAAGCATTCTTCGTACCGGATCCATTGGATAAGCCTTGGGTGGTGCCTATTGTCATAAACTAAGAGATACATCGATTTAAGTACCGAAAGTGAATGCTTGGAGGTAATACCCATCCAAAGCGATCCTAATATGGCGTCTACTTTTACTGACCGTGTTGACCCTATGAAAGAGTAATAATTCGCAATGTATTCTGATTTATTCCACTTTAATTTTAATTATATACTGGATTTTTCAATGTAGCACAGTATTAATGTACGACTGCTAGTGCTCTTACTTTATGTCTAGAGATGATCTAGTTGAATATATGTACTTTATTTCTGGAGATGAGTCAGTTGCATGTATTGTATGATTGCTTAACTTTATGTGTTGTGTACTTTATTTTTTGTGTTGACTTACATATATCTATTGTACTACTGCCAAACTTTATATCTGAGTTTATAATTATAAACACAGGTCTTCTATATGGCAGCATCATCCTCTAGCCAGTCCAGGAGGAAAATCAAGCTGGTTGGTCTGATCCAGATTGACGGAGATGGTTACCCATTTGGCCCTCAGTACGATGCTCAGATCGCATTAGCTGTCATGTTTGCCACTGCGATGAGTTCTCTCCGGCTCTGACTTGGCTTGACCACAAGAACTCAGAGAGAGTTAAAGTATTATATCATGAGTTGGTTGTAACTTGTGTTATGCTTTATTGAGATTTTATCTTTATATTTATGCTTTATAGATGTTAATCTAACTGACATTGTGTTAAATGTAGGGTGATTTTTCACTGCCGGCTTGGAATGACACGAGAGAATTCCAAGAAAGTTCCGCAAGCGGTTCAACGACAATGCCATGAAGAAGTGGAACGACAACAAAAATTGTTTCCTTCGTTGTACTTTTGATCGCTGTCAAGGGTCCATAGGTGATGCTACTGCATTGCAATCGGACAGAGTCGACAGTGAGACCTGGATGAACCTCTTATCGACATATGAAAAGAATAGTTAGAACGACGGGAGCGGATTGGTAAAATTAAAAAGTTTTGAATTTTCTATATATTATTATCCATTTGGTTCACTGACTTGTTTTTTTTAATTTGTAGTCGAAGAGGAAAAAATGTAAGGCCTTTCACGCTGCAAATGACTTACCCCATAGGATGGATAGAGATACTCTTTCTATGTGGAAGGGCAAATTTGTAAGTATAAATTTATATTCATTTAGTTTTATAGCATATTTGCTTTTTACCTTCCATTTATTTTATAACTTCCATTTATTTTATAAATTTCTTGCATTGTTAATAGAGAGAGGCCCGCAGATGGGAGCCAAAAGGAAAAGAGATCTACAACAAGAAATTCTGAAGATGGATGCACTCGATGCTCCTGAGGGTGAGCTTCCTCTGCCCTGCACCCGGGAAATGCCAGTCTCCGCCGATGCCTTGTCTATTGGTGTAAGTATTTAAAGATTAGTTTATATATCCTTATATTTTTTTAAAATGATAGACATCTAATTTTACTTATGTTTGGTGGGAGAAAGATCTTCGTAAAATTTTCTTAAATCAAATGAAAGATTACAACGGATTAATACTCCGACTATAAGGGAGGGAAGATATTCACAATTGAATATCCCCTTTATTTAATGCTGGGTTCTTGGTTAACGATGGACTCCTTCGATGTTACGTCATGCATCATGAGGTAATCAGCATGCGATCGTCACAATAGTGCTCAGCCCTTCTTTGGCGCTCTTTCAAACATCTTGTATTTAAAGTAGTGAGACTGCTTTAGGAGTGAGTGCAACCTTTTACTGAGAGAGAGGGACTTCTTTGTACTCCTTTATTATAACACTCAATCTTATTGTATAAGAGAGCGTCTTGTATCACTTTCATATGTCTGGATATAAATAAAAGCGACACTTTTTTTCTTCTTTTATTGTCTTGAATTCCCTTTTTGCATTGAAAATCAGACGAATAGAAGTAAAGGATCTTTGCGACACTTTTTTTTCTTCTTCTATTGTCTTGAATTCCCTTTTTTGCATTGAAAATCAGACGAATAGAAGTAAAGGATCTTTGACTTGCTAAAAATATGATAATAATCCTAACGAGTCAAAGTTTGTAGGAAAATCCTGTTTCAGGAAATTCAACAATGCTGTCAAAGGTGTGATATTAACTTGACAGAAGTAAGATAATTCTTGTGGACCTGCCAATCTATAAATGAGAATGACAAGTGGAATTTGTACCCCCAGGGAGGATGAGTTTTCATCAGAGGTTCGGGATTAACTTGACTAAGACCCAGCTGGGGATTTAATAAAAACACTGTTAACGGTGTAATGTTACCCTAACAATGTTTTTAAGTGGACTTGTTATTCTATTGACAAGAATAACAAGTGAGACTAGACTCGTGGAGAATCTTTACCGTTAGAGGTGTAATATTAACTTAACGGGTTGAATTGAATCTTGTCAGAAGTGTGATGTTAACTTGACAAGGGTGTGAGTCAGAGGTATGATATTATCTTAACTCAAGAGCGTTCCAGCTTCATTTGGGAAAAACTAAAAGTGTCACTGTCATAGGTGTAATGTTTAACGTGACAGTGAGGGTAATGCTAGAGGTGTAATTTTGAACTTGGCATTGGTCATCTCGACTTCGACAAGGAAGTCCGAGGGAAAGTCATGGCCATAGGTGTATTGTTGAACTTAGCAATGACCTGGACGCTAGATGTGTGATGTTAAACTTAACATTGCTCATTTCAGCATCGATATGGAAGTCTGAGAGAAAATGACTGTTAGAGGTTTAATATTGAACTTGACAGCAACTTAATCACTGTTAGAAGTGTAATGTTAGACTTAACAGTAATTTGTCAGAGGTGTGGTGTTAACTTGACAAAAATTGGCTCGAAATAGGAGCAATTTGAGGACCTATCATTCTACTGATGAGAAGTGACAAGTAGAATTTAAAATGTCAGAGGTGTAATTTTAACTTGACAACGATTGATTTGCGATATAAGCAATTTTGAAGACTTATCATTCTATTGATGAGAATTGAAAAGTGAAGTTTGAAGTGTCAAAGGTGTAGTGTTAACTTGACAAATTTGAAGGTTTGCTACTCCATATAGAGTTGAGACAAGTAAGGTTTGTACTTACTAGGGAGTATTGAAATTTTTCATTGCCAGAGGTATAATGTTAACGTAGCAATGACTGTATTTTATGGACCTACCATTCTGTGTATGAGAATTGGTAAGGGATTTTAGAGGAGAGAGTGGAACCAAGTCCACTTAGGATTTTTAACAAACCCTCAGCTATTAACGGATTTGGTGTGTCTTTACCAACTATCGTTTGAGTTAGGCTAGCCATGCCATTCACCTCAGCATGATGAGTTGTCGAAGACTTATGTTGGGCTTAGTAGCCAACATTTTCCTCTGTCCTTAGCCGCCGGAGGCGTCGGACGTTAATTAAGAGAGCAATACTAAAACCCAAGTTTCGCCTTTTGTTTCTTTCTTAATATTTATATCATACATCCTGGTGCAGTCAGTGCCCGATTAGCTTGTCACTGATCTATCGTGATGTGACCTAGTAAAGGAAAGAAACTTTTCTTGGATCTGGAGCTTTGATCAGAGGTGTAATATTAACTTGATCAGAGGAAAAGTACTATTAAGGATAGTATTTTTTCAGGAATCTGCTATTGATTGGCATCATGAGTGTATCACCATTTGAAGTTATGAGGCGATATGCTCCATTTGAGTAGACTGACTCTACTACAAATGGTCCTTCCCATTTGGCTGGAATTTTCATTTTGTCTTATGTGTTATTATCATAGGTCTTCTGATGGCTAAAACAAGGTCACCTTTCTTGAAAGTTCGCGCCTTAACTTTCTTGTTGAAGGCTCTGGTAATCCGAGCTTGGTAGAGCTTGATTTGTTATTGGGCCTGCAGACATTTATCATCTAAGGCTTCCAGTTCTTGGAGTCGCAGTCGATGCTTCTCCTCCTTTGTCATCTCTGCTGTGAAGGCGACACGTAGAAATAGAATTTGAATTTCTAGTGGAAGCACGGCTTCACACCCATATACAAAGAAAATGGTATAGCTTTAGTTAGGGTTCGAACAGTTGTGTGATAGGCCCATAAGCATTCACCTAATTTGTCGTCCCAATCACGCTTTTCCGAGACGAATTTCTTGAGAAGCTTGCCAATGGTCTTGTTGAAAGCTTCTACGAGACCGTTAGCGGCGGGGTAGTATGCTGTTGAGGACACACTCTGAATTCTGAACTTAGTGCAGAACCTCTGGAAAGCCTGACTGACGAACTGGGGTCCAATGTCATGGACAATTCGCCGAGGTATACCAAAACGGTAGATGACATGATGTTTAACGAATTTGATCACATCAAATGACTTTACCTCCTTCAAAGGAATGGCTTCAGCCCATTTAGAGAAGTAATCGGTTATGGCTAAAATGAACTGATGTCCTTTTAATGATGGTGGGCTGATATGGCCAACTACGTCCATACCCCACATCTCAAATGGCTAGGTAGAAGTTGTAGAGTGGAGGTGTCCTGGTGCTTGATGAATGAAATCGTCATGCACTTGGCAAGCGTGACATCTTTCGGCATAAGTGATGGCGTCAGGGATCATCTTCGGCCAATAATATCCCAACCTTTGGAGTCGATCCCTAAGTTTTGGACCAGGTTGATGGGCTCCACACATGCCGTCATGCGCTTCTTTCAATACCTCCTGTGCCTCTTTTTGTGATAGGCAGCGAAGCAAGATCCCGTCATGCGACCGACGATACAGTGTTCGCATGATCGCATTATATTAGAATTTGGGGGCTTTCCTTCTAATGGCAGCCGCTTCTTGGTATCATCAAGCAGGATGCCGTACAAGACATAATCAATGTAAGAGAATCGCCAGTCTCTAGGCTCTGGGCCGGTTGACGACTCAAGAGCTTCTTTGACTTGACAGTCTCCTGTCGGCTTCTGGTAATCCTCAGAAGCGATTCTTGGGCAATACAGGTCATGGTTATGGACAAGTATTTTCACTACTACTCTAACTGGAAGGGCTAAAGAGGCAGCGAGAGACGCCAGTACATCTACATGCATATTTTGCTGGCGGGGAACATGGTCGATGTAAAAGTTTATGAACCTCTCAGCCATATGGACAGTTGCGTTGTAATAGGGTACTAGATCTTCATGTCTGACTTCGTACTCCCCGCGAACTTGGTTGACGATAAGTTTAGAGTCACCATATGTCTCGAGATTTTTAACGCCAATCTCATCGGCGAGTTGCATTCCAATCAAAAGGGCATTGTACTCCGCTACATTATTGGAGCAGGGCTCGGTTAATGAGAAGGCTCGAGGAATCACATAGTTCTGTGGGGAGACAGTACTACCCCACTCCTGCTATGACATGTCCTTTTGGGCCTGTTCTCGATGCACCGTTAAAGAAAAGTTGCCTCACTTGTCTTTCAAAAGATGTCTGGGTTAGACAAACTTCAGCGACCTCGTCTGGGAGATCCTCGTAAAGTTCGGTTATCCTCGGATCTGGATGCTCAGCCAGGAAATCTGCCACCGCTTGTCCCTTCACGGCTTTTTGTGATAAAAAGTGCATTTCATATTGGGATAGCAGTATGTCCCATTTTGCCAATCGGCCGTTTTAACGACAATGGCTTTGTCATGAGTAGTCTCAAAGGGTTAACCTTTGATATGACGTTTATAGTTTGGCCTACCAAGTAGTGTCGCATTTTCTGAACAGCGAACACCAATGCCAAACATTCCTTCTCGACGGATTGTATCGATGTTCGGCTCCGATCATAGTTCTACTCAAATAATAAATTGCTTGTTCGTGTCCTTGAACATTATTCTGGGCTAATAAAGCTCCTAGAGAATGATCCATTGCTCGGATGTATATAAGGAAAGGTTTTTCAGACACCGGAGCTGTAAGGACTGGTTGTTGCGTGAGGTATCGTTTGATTTCCTCAAACGCTTGTTGACAAGCATTGTCCCAAATGAACGAGACACCCTTTTTTATTAATTTGGTAAAGGGTTGGCATCTTTCGGAGAGATTTGAGATGAACCTTCGGATGTATGCCAATCGTCCTTACAATCCCCTAAGTTCTCTAAGGTTCCACAGAGGTTGCATCTCCTGGATAGCGCGAACTTTTTTCGGGTCCAAATGAATTCATGTGGAAGTTATCACAAACCCTAGGAATTTGCCACTGGCCACCCCCAGGAAGGATTTGGTGGGGATCATCTTCAACTGATAGGCCCGCATGATGTCTAAGATAGCCTTCAAATCGGCTATGTGATCACCTTTGGCGCGATTTTTCACTGCAATGTCGTCAACATAGCATTCCACTGTTTTACGCATGCGCTCATGGAAAATGGCATTCATGGCCCTCTGATATGTAGCCCCTGCATTCTTCAGTTCGAAGGGCATGAGGTGTAGCAGTATACCCCTAGTGGTGTCCTGAAAGAAGTATATTTTTCATCATCAGGATACATTTTGATTTGGTTATACCCTGAGAATCCATCCATGAAGGACATTCGCTCAAATCCACACGTATTGTCAATCATGACATCCGTGATTGGGAGAGGGAATTAGTCTTTGGGACAGGCCTCGTTTAGATCGCGAAAATCAATGCAAATTCGGATCTTTCTGTTTTTTTGGCAACGAGGACGATATTGGCTACCCAATCAGGATGTTGTTCTTCCCTAATGAAGCCAGAGTCTATAAGTTTTTTGACTTCTGACAGAATTGCCTCCATTACTTTTGGACGAAACCGTCGCTGCTGTTGTTTGACTGGCTTTATGTCTGAATAATGTTTAGGCGATGCATAGCCACTCGAGGATCAAGTCCAGATATGTCCTCGTAATTTCAGGCGAAAACATCTATATATTCTCGCACAAGAGATATTAAATCTTCTTTCTCGGAGGGTGACAGGCTTTCGCTTATAAAGATGGGCTTAAGATTAGCCTTATCTCCTAGATTAATCTGGGCAACCTTATCCTCTGTGGGTGGCTCGCGCTGTTCAAAGCGAGTATCCCAAAGAGTATTTAAGTGTTTGATTTAAGGATCTGTATCAGATTGGATCATCTCTTCATCTCTGTCTTCCAGGTAGCTTGTTGAAACCATATTCACTGGAAGTTCTCTGAAGATGTTGCCGACACTAACATCTGGCTCCCACGATGTCGTGCCGGATGAGTAATTATGACGTAATGACTCTTCAGACTCAGAATCTGATGGAATCGGAGTTGACACATAGCCCAACCCCCTGCGAGTTCGATGATAATAATCAGGGGTTTTCCCTTTTGGAACGAAAGACTGGAGTAGGGTTCTCCTTCCTTTGCCGAAGTTCAACCCAGGACCGTTTGTCAGATCATATCCCATACTTTCCTTCATTCTGAGTACCTTTGGCTCATAATGGGTGAACTGAGGGGGTTCAATCTCGCTTTCTGACTCTTCATAAGAAATCATCTCGGATTTGATTTGTCCGAGAAGGATTGGCTTTTGGCCTTTACGTCTAGCTGAGACCATGAATATTGATTCTTGCGCATCACCGACATCTTGGTACGTTTCGAAGGATGACTTCACTAGTACATGCAAGGATGTCAAAGCATCCATTACCAACCAGGGGTCATCATCCACTTCAGTACTAGTGTCTGACGGCACTGAATCAGAAACGAACACAGAAAAATAAGCCAAATCTAATTCTTCATTAATATACCATCCGCCTACATCATTGGCGGTGCTATCAACATCGAGCTTATTAATGCTCATTACAAGTGGATCTAGTTCTCACATGCACTCTTCTTTCTCTAGCTCAGTGTCAGCTTCATTACCAGAGTCCGGTTCCTCTGGTTGCGGGATGTTTGTTTTCACAGAGTCCCGATACAGGAGAGAGTCTGTGAAATAGTTCTCGACTCCCTTGAACGGATGTCTTTCAGCAATCAACGTTCGTACCTTCCCACTCTCGTCGATGTATTTCATAACTTGATGGAGAGTGGAGGAACGATAGAATTATGATGAATCCATGGTCGTCCTAGCAGCAAATTGTACGAGGTGTCGGCATCGATCACGTAGCACGTCACTTCCGACTTTAAGTCCCCAATTTGGCATTTGAGCTTGATCTTCCCCATTGGGTGGGTACCATTGGCATTGAACCCATAAATGATAGTCTAGGTGGCGCTCAACCGGTGGGTAGGAATCCCTAAATGTTGCATGACCCGGCGAGGCATAATGCTCAATACGGACCCTGGATCTACCTAATCGCGGCTTACTTCAGATGATCCAGTATACCCTGTGAAGTATAGGGGTCGATCATGTTTCCCTTTAACCTGCTTATCATCCGCCATGAAAGTGATGCAGGGAGCATTTTGGGAGGCATGGAGGCAATCCTCTACATCTTCCTCCCGTGGTCCAGCCAACTTGGGTCATGAAAACCTCAACGTCAGCTAGAACCTCTCTTAAAGCTTCTCTGGTTGACTTTGATAGCCTCAGGAGCTCGTAAAGAGTAATTTGGCCCGGGATATTGGCCAGTTGAGTCAGGACGTCAAAGCGGTAAGGTGTTGTGGATCCTTCCGCGTTGTCTTTTGAGAGAGCTTTAGAAAATCGAAGCTCTTTCTGTCTCTCCACGGGTTGTTTTATGGAGGGCTTGGCTGACTCTGTACCGGGTTTTAGAGGGGTTGCTGCCATTTCGTCATACTTTTTCAAATATGACTGGCCGAACGAGTTTCAGCCACAAGTTGATTGGGTTCTGCAACGAGAACTATTGTTTCCTCTTCTGAATCAGTCAGTGAGGGAACATCAATCTCTGCTTTGCGGGAAGAAACGCACACCACATTGTAGGGCGAAGCCTTCGCCTTACCTTTGGACCTTCTGCTGGTAACAGTGGTCCATTGTTGGCCATCCACAAGGTCAGGATGAAGCCACATAATTTCCCCCCGAGGTGTGGGGACAGGTACAAGACCCTTCTCTCCTGACGATGAGGGTCTATGTTAATTATTCTTAGTTCCCTTTTGGGATGGGGACTACTCCAGAGGGTGTTGGAGGTTGTCTTTCAAACTGGAGAAATGATGTCATATTAGCCGTCACTTGCTTCTGCTCTGGACGGAGTTTTAGTACCTCTGCGTCAATCAGAGCCTGAAGGATGTCTTTGAAGACATAACAGCTCTTGGTGGGGTGTCCCAGCATCGTATGTACAGGCAGTAGTTGGGATTATCGGTTTTACCGACTTCTTCAGGACGTCTAGCTTCAGGAAGCTTCAATCTGTTGCTCTTATTAAGTAATTTAAAATGCGAGTCAACATGTTCGTCCTTGAAGGAATACTGTTTACTGGCACGCGGCGGGCTTGAAGAGCCACTTCCCTTGACCGGTTGAGGCTTGACAGGGGATTTGACTTCTGTCGTCAAGTTATCCTTCCTTTTTATTTGAAAGGATGTGTCTGGCGTACGCCTTGTCGACCTTTCGGGTCTGGGCTTGTTTTCTTCTGCCCTAACCTTGGCGATAATTTCTTCAGCCTGTTCACCTTACTGGACCAATTGTTTTCAGGTGCGGCTTTCAGCAACTCCTATTTGGGTAAGGAGCGAAGTTTGTAGATTGTGGCGGCTTGTTTCGACCAGGGTGACCTGGGTCATACCGTTAGGACATCGGAGTGCTACATTCTGAAATCTTTCTACAAATGATTTGACAGACTCCCCCTTTCGCTGCTTTGTAGCCAAGAGTAGGCACTGTGACCTCCGAGTCGTCTTCAAAGAAGCGTGTCAGGAAGAGCTTCTCCAAATCGCCCCAGTTTTTAATGGAGCCTTCTGGGAGCTTCATGAACCATTCAAAGGCGAGCCTTTTAGGGTGCCAATGAACAAACGTGCCAAGATGGCATTGTTATCTACCACGTTTCCCATCTGAGACTTAAAATAGTAAATATGTTGGTTCGGTGACCCTTTACCGTCGAATGCTTGGAGGGTCGGAGCTTTGAACTTGGGAGGGTATGGAACAAGGTCCCACTTACCTGGATATGGCCGGACCACTCCTGCTTCTTGGAGGCCTTTCCGATTAGTAAGGGCCTCGAGACGTTGCTCTAATTGATTCATTCTTTTAGAATGAACCCCTCCATGGTCCTGGTTGTCTTTCTCTTTGGATGAGAAAGTAGATTGCTCTTTCTCCTCAATATGTACAGAAGATGAGCTTTCTCCCTCTTTTCGTTTGCCTTTAGACTTTTTAGAGGAGGCTTTGTCGGTTGACTTCCTCTTGTCTTCAAGCAATTGTGCCAGTATCTGCTTGAGGGTATCGATAGATTCTTGTTGAGCACGAATCATCTCGAATTGTTCCTTCTGGACCTGGGCTTGCTGCTCCAAGCGCCTGGATGTCTCCTCAGGAGTATTTGTCATGTATATAAAGGCCTCCTTCTCTATGGAAGAGTTCGAAGCCTCTGACTCTGCAATAGCGGAATGCAGTCATTTACTTCAATGCCTCGAGCCAGGGCACTGTAATTGATCGGGGCAATTACCCCAGTCCGAGTGCGAGTATGCCCGTACACTCCTTCTGGTTCTGTACCACACTCGTCGGAGCTAACCACAGGTTGCTTTCCCCTACTCCTGCTTTTCATGTTTGCAGTGATTTCAGGGTACTCGGTGTCAGAGAAAGTCCTCCTTCTGTGGGAGCGATATCTTTTAACTGATCGAGGAGCTAGAGTCAGCTGTCTGAATCTAAACTGCTGGCTTGCACGTGAACTGCAACGGCACTCAGAGAGCATTGTGATAAGCCGTTCGTAGCAACACGATGGAGTGATCCGACTAGCACTTCTCTTCCTTGTCAAATATCTCTTAGATCCGTGGGAGGGGGATCGCATAGATTAGCCTCGGATTGTCGAGGGTTTTTCAACTTGTGAGAGTTCTCCTCGCTTCGCAAAGCTGAGACGCAAGGTTCTGAGACGTGGGGCTCATGAACGCAACTCCTGCGTCGCGGCTCTGCAACGCGAGTCTGGCGTCTCTGCTGAGAAGAGACGCGGCTCTCGTGTTGCTGCTGGATAGAGATGCTTGAGAAACACAGGGCTGCTGGGTCCCGCGTACAGAGGCGCGTGTCTCATGTCTTTGGCAAAGAGCACAGACTTCGCGTTGCTGCTTGTGGCGTTTAGTAAGCGGTGCTTCAGAAACGCGAGCTTGGTGAATCTCACGTTTAGGTTGTCAAACGCGTACTTCACGTGTCTGACATGGTTCAGAAGAGACGCCGGTCTTAACCTCGTGTCTTACCTCTGTTGGACAAACTGTTGTTCCAACTTGTAGTTGATGCATACGCCGCCTCTGTCGCCGCTCGGCATTCCGGTTACGTCATGTGGGTTGAAGGGAACCCCCTGTAACCTAGCGCTGAGGAAGGGGATGAACAGGCTGAACATCAGAAACGTTAACCACGTGGGTCTCCTGAGAGACATTGACGCGGGCGTTACGCATGATGCGATTAGCCATGACATCCTTCTCATCGATCGCGTCTGAGAGGATCTCAGAGCGGACTTGAGAGCAAATCCCCGAAGAGACTTTTCGGTAGACCCGCGCCTTTGGGCTCTTGGAGCCGAAAGAGAGGAACTCTTCATACTTCGCCTGGTCGAATTTCACGACAAGTGATTCGACCGTTTTTCCCATGCAGGTGACGTCACCTTGCGCCATAACTTGCTTGTCAGTAGAAAAAGTGTTCCCCAGCGGAGTCGCCATCTCTTGTTTGGTGGGAGAAAGATCCTCGTAAAATTTCCTTAAATCAAATGAAAGATTACAACAGATTAATACTTCGACTACAAGGGAGGGAAGATATTCACAATTGAATCTCCCCTTTATTTAATGCTGGGTTCTTGGTGTGGCAGTGGAAAGTGAGCCTTATTTTCTGTTGACCGAGCTCTCTTTGGATAGCAGACGGAGTAACACAGCTCCTGTCGACCAGGAATCTCAAAGAGATTGTAGGCAAATATTAACTTGTACGCAGCAAGTTGTTTGAAGAGTTGAACTCTCTTTCTTTTCAGTGGAAGTCTTGGTGCTTCTACAGCTCACAAGCGAAATTCTTTTCCAAGAATTATCTACTCGACCGACTCTTTCTCCCTAGTAAATAGGGCCATTTATAGAGGTTTCAGGGGTGAACGTGCCCCCTAAAAACGCTCCATAATGAGGGGTTAACTTCCTCATTACGTTGGCAGTAATTGACCCAATAACGAGGGCAGTTATAACTGAGACGCAGGTTTCGACCGTCGCGTCTTGGTGCCGCAGTGATGCTGAGACGCGAGTTTCGACCCTCGCGCCTTGATGCTGCAGTGATGCTGAGACGCGGGTTTCGACCCTCGCGTCTTAGTGCTGCCGTGACGCTGAGACGCGAGTTTCGACCCTCGCATCTTGGTGCTGCAGTGATGGCTATGATTAGCTCTGCGTCTGGAGTTTGGACTCTGCTTTTGATGACTTGTCTTTAGTGATTTTTAGACAGCCTACAACTTATAATATATTTGTTAATTTTCAGCTCCAGCTTGACAAGAATTATGACGCAGCGGTAGCAGATAGCAACGACGATAGCACCGCTAGTACACGAGCGGTAGCAGAGACATTTGGATGTGTTACCATGCTCGGGATGCACGTGGATGTTCCCAGAGTCACCAGGCCCGCTAGGAGGGATCCCTACACTGTCCAGCTTGAGCAGCAGGTTAAGGCCATGAGGTAAGAGTCTGAGCCCATGAGGTAGCAGTCTGAGACCATTAGGCAGTCGGAGGCCGACCGACAGAGGATTGCCAGTCTTAAGGCTACTCATGGCCCAATTTGCGGCGAGTCAATAAAGCGTGAGGCAACGTAACGAGGGTCACAATACTGGTGACAGACAGAACGACGAGTCTTAGGTGATATTCCTTGTATTGAGTTGACTTTTATAAAAATATTTTGATTTGTGCACTTTGCATTTATGCTTTATATTTATATTGTTTTGGTGACTTTTTAAGTTATGATATACTTTGATATATGTGATATATACGCTTTGATGTGACATACTTTGAGATATATATATATATATATATATATATATATATATATATATATATAATATATATATATATATATATATATATATATATATATATATATATATATTTGATATGGTGCGATATATGTGATACAGTGCGATATATGTGATACGATGTATTGTGTATTGGTTTGAAATTATTTATTGGTTCATATTTGCATATTTGTATTGTAGATTTTAAATTGATGTTGCAGTTTTTAAAAAAAAATTAATACAAATTGCGTCAAAAATGAAATCCGACGCAATTACAGGTCAAAAATTGCGTCGAAAAACATATTCAACGCAATCTGTTGAAATTGATGGTATTTTTAAACCAATTTTATTACACTTTATGCAGATAAGGAAGCTGACAAATTGCATTAAAAATTTTAATATTTCGACGCAATATTTAACCTATAATTGCATCGATTATTTGTTTTCGACAGAATTTGTTTTATAGGTCATATTTTTATACCAAAAATTTCAGATTGTAAGCAGTTGTTGAAACTGGATATCTGCGTCGAAAAGTATATTCGACGCAATAATTAATTTTTAAAAAATTAAAATGAAAAATGTGTCGAATATTTGACGTAATATTTTAAATATAAAAAATAATAAAAAATTTATTGCGTTAAAAATTCGACGCAATAATAATTTTGCGTCGAATATTCGATGCAAATGTTGCGCCGAAGTCTTCTGCGTCGGATATTTTCGATGCAACATTTCGACACAAGCTGTAAATTTTCGTCACAAAATGTCAAAATTTGACTCAAATTTTCGACGCAATCTGACATGCTTTCTAGTAGTGTATCCAACTTTCAAGAGAAATTCACTAGCAAACTCAATAGAGCATGACAATAAACATGAACCAATTCACAGAAATTGCATATCAAAATATCATCTTATCCCAATGTTAATACGAGAGTGTTCCTCTTATAATATGTGCGTAGGTTACACACATGAGCCGAAGTTCAGTAATTCATTCAATAGATCATGCATTCATTCATCCATTCATTCCTATCTTGTCTGAACCACCCGCTTCAATCATGAACGAGCCAACTCGGCCTTCTCCATCGCGAACCTCGATGGCCCTAGCCCCTGGTCCGGTTTGACCGCAAACACAACAGTCCCTGCTTGCCGTTGTTCCGGTCCAATCCGAACCGGGCTCGGGCCAACATTAACTGAATTCTCACACCGGCAGCTGAGCAGCCCCCCTCCAGTTCCCTTCTTCTTGCTACTCCCCCCTCTACTTCCCGCGATCACCGCGGCCCAAAACGGTCTTGCTTGGTCTGAACGAACCGGGCCCCATCGTAATCTGAGGCCGCGCTCGAGAAATTAGCCACGCTGGTCCGGTCGAACCCGCCCTCGGCGGTCGTCACACTCCACTCCACACTCACCTCACTCGGCGCGTAATTCTCGCTGGGTGCGATCGAGGGCGCGGTCTCCTCCAAGCTCCTTCGAAACTGGAGGATTCCGGTAGCGGAATTCCCCGTCGGCTTCGGAAACACGTCTAGCGATTCGCGGCGGTGGTACGCCGAGTGCATCGAGAAGCTCTCAATCTCGAACAAATCCGAGCTCGTGTCGCTCGCCATGTCATCGTCGCCGGGGCCGGCCACCGACGGCCGGCGGGGGAACTCGGCCGACCTACGCAATTTCGCCAGCTCTTCGGACGGCTGGAACACCTCCAGCGAATCACGTGCTGGCTCAATTCCGCCGGCGATCGCCGGCGGACGCGAAGGGACCGGTATGGGGAAGGAGAATCCTGCCGACTCAACAAACGGGCGGCCGGAGTTTAGGATCCGGTGGCCGATCTCCGCCGGGAAAGGCTTCTCCGGCGAGAAAAGCGCGGGCTCTTTTGCCCTGATTCCAGCTGATATTTTCAACTTTGCCGTTTCCTCCGCTTGTTTTGTAACCATGCGGTCAATAGTATTACTAGTGACACCTGTCACAGTACTCACTTTATCCAAACTGAACCGAACCGGACTCTTGGTCCCCGCATACTTCTCTTCAACATCAACCGATTTCTTGCCGTAACACTCGCAGTTCCGGCCGAAAAATCTCCGGCACGCTGAAAAAGAATGAGATCCCTTTCTCTTCTCATTCGAAGGAAACGCTCTCACTCTCACAGCAACAGAGTTCGGAGGATTTGACAGCAGGCCGGACTGGCTGTTCCAGCTGGCCTCTGACGAGGCGGTCGGGGTGGCCCGAAACGACCAGCTACGCCAGTTGCGGCGGTGGCCGTAGCCGTCGACCGACGAGACCGAGGAGTCTCTTGGATATGTTGAAGCCTCGCAGCTGTCGGCAGCAGTGCTACTGATTCCATTGAGAATGATGGTCGACCTTTTCGGAATGATGCCCTCGTTGAAGTAGCGCTCGGCGTCGAAGATGCTGATCTCGGCTCGTCAACGACGCGGCGGCCGAGGTAGGAGGAGGAGGAGATGGGGGATTTTCGGGGGAGAGAGGTTTGAGAGCAGGTTTTTGATTGGAAAGAGGAGGATCGAGGAGGGAGATTGGAGTAGTTGAAGCTTGCTCTGACTCTGTAACGATCCATTTTTATGTTTTTGGGATTACTTTGGGAAGTGAGGGAGTTTCAGCAGACAGTGGCAGTTGGCGGGGGTTATATGTAGAGTTTGTAGCAGTAGCTTGGACCAACCAAATTATAGTGCTGTGCTTGCATTTTAATTTGTATACATGTATCTGGTTGCGTGATAGTACGGATGCAGTGCAAGTAAGAGTACTGAAATGTTCATGTGATTATTGTTCCCTGGTTTGATTCTTAAGTTTAAACCACAGCTCGCAAACATACACAATCTGTGTGTGGTAATTTTCTATTTGCAATTATTGGTGTCTTGCTACAGGTAAAATGCATGTGAAGAACTGAACCGAAGCATACAATGCAAGATGAATGTGAGATACATACACAGGGCACGCCCATGTTCGAATGCTCGCGTTGGTCCGATCTGCGATAAATATCTAAGAAGGGTCAGTGATGTGTTGTGTTGAAACCACAGATATCTCCATCTCCAGAAAATTACTGTGATTCATCAATACAACAGATGAGTATTGCGATTTTTGTCAGAAAAATGTATTGAAACATTGATTCTCACAGGCAAGAATTATGACCCTTCAGTAAAGATTTTGACATATTAGTCTGTCCAATGCAAAAAACAAATTACAAGAATCGAAATTTGGAAGAAAAAAAAAGGGGTTATTCGGAAATTCTGATCTCAAAAATCTGGTAGATCTTAGAAGAATCTGCTCCATGCGTCTTACATCAGCAAACACGTAGCTGAACTTGTGTGTTTTAGCTGAAAGTGACAACATGCAAGGGCGTTGAAGCACTCATCTTGGTTGACACTGGAGCCTCGGAGAACGTCGAAAGAATAATGCTCGTGCTCTATTGGCCGAGGACAATAAAAAGAGAAAGAATTTAATCTTCTACCTTCATTTTTTTTCCCGGTCGGAACTGCAGCCACGACCCCAGGTTCGAGTGTCACAGCTCTGGAAGATGCCGATTGAGGACGGGGAAGAACCTGTGGCATACGCAAGATTTTGCAGTAACAAACACAAACATCGCATTTGGGTAATTGACAAATTTTCACACCCCACTTGCAAATTATGAAGGAAAATCCAAAAAAGAAATGTTAATCTCTATCATAAAAAGATTTGATGGGAGAACAGCAGCAAGCAGTGGGTCCTTCACACCTTGTCTCTTCCTTGATTCCTGAAATGAAACCTGTGGAGATGAAATCAGACACATCAGTTGCCTTGCCGAGTTGGAATTCTTGAAATATTCTCATTCACACAATAAGATCTGTCCACCTCTTATGGCATTATATAAGCATTAAATTAAGGTTTCTTCTTCAACATGCAAGGTACAGTATGGAATGTGTCCCTTCTGATCATTGTTTTTTGATGTTTTTGTTCAGCGTGTCCATGCCATTGTAGGCCGTGGACAGCAAGGCCAAGAGCTTAAAACTCATTGATCATAGCTCTGCTCTTAGTTCTAGTGTACTATTAGATTAGTGTGTAGTCAAGCAAACATGTGGTAATACGAGATCACACGCTTAGACATGCATGACTACATGCTTAGTTTAAGATCTTCTGGTTTATATTATGACTTCGAGATCTATGCAATTTTGTCATCATCATTCTTTTTAATGTGATCACAATGGGGTAGGCGACGGAGCAAGTTCAAAATTTTTTTTTTTTTTTTTTTTACAAGGTTTACAGCCAGGTGTAGGTCTCTAATTCTTTTCTTGATTACTAATTAGTCGCACATTATTGATCAAGGAAACTATGGACAAGAAAACTAGGGAAATTGTTAATGAAGAAGGGAAAATATCTACATTTGGTTACATTCAATCTGAAGCAGCACGCATAAAGACAAGAGGTGACATTCTTAAATGCTTTTTTGTTCTCCATGTTCAATGCTTTCATTGCTGACTTAGAGTGTTAAGATATTACCATTCTCTTAGCTTTTCAAGAATTATCAGGGTAACTTTTAACTTCATTTGATGGTGATATTAATTACTCATGATTTGTTTTCTCAATCAAATCTCATGTGATCTTCCTATTTGGTTTTTTTGTCTCAGTGTTTCTGCTCATTGATGGGAAGAACAAAAAGAATCCACAAGAAAGAATCATTCGGAAGATTGTAAGAAAAGGACTGATGTCATTTAAAAGTCTCTAGTATAGGGTGCCACCTCTATAAAATTGATAAAATGAGATTTGATTGGGAAAGGGCATGTCTTCTCTGGTACCTTATCATCACTGGCATTGGTCTCCGCTTAGACACGTTCTTTGTGACTAATCATGAAAAGCTACTTAGATTTTGGCACGTTCAATGCACATGCGTGGAATTGATAAGTTTACTATTACATGAGCACGACACGCTGACGCGTGACAAAGTCTAAAAAAATACAAATGATATGTGTGTCAGATACACGTGTTGGACATGTGCCTGACACTACACGAATTCATGATAAGAGTGTCCGTGTTACATACCATTTCAGCACAAAGAGTTAGCATGATACATGGTAGATGTGTTGAGAAGAAGCTTTGGACCTAATCCAAGACTAGTTTCTGTGTATCCACTTTATTTGTCAAGTCTCCAATGAACTTGACCTGAATTCAGTAAAGAGATTGTCTAGGACCCTGGGCTCATCTGGATTCGAACTAAGAGTTTGTCACAATGCAGCAATTTAGTAGAGTGAAACTGATGAGTTCAACAGGAAGGTATTTGACGAAGCAGACTGTGTGTTTCACTCCTTTGAACAATTTCTCTTATTTCATTGTAAGCTCACACTCCTTTGTTTTGTGCAACTCTCTCATTTTTTGTGCTAACTGGTTTATTCATGATGATTGGTGGTCCAAATTTAGTTTGGCAATACTTCTTTGGTTAAGGCTGGTCCCTAGTGATTTAATATACTTGTTTGATTGTGAGGTTAGCCATGATGCCCTATTATGATGGTCCCTGTTCTACATTGTAGTAGTCTAGCAGAAGATTTAAGTTTGTGAAACTGTCATTGAGGCATGGATCTTTGTTAAGTGGGGTAAGGTTGTAATGAAGTCCCAAGTTCAAGTGCTAGTCGTGGAATCTAAACTCTCAAAACTATTTTTTTATGTTCATGTACATGTATGAAGGATGCATATTCCCAGTTAGATATTTCTATCTTGTGAAAAGAACAGGTGGCAACTGTTCAAGAGCAGGGGAATCAAGGGAGTCGTGCCGGGCCGAGCCCGGCTCGGGCACAGCGGGCCAACAGCAGAGCCGAGCGGAGCCCGCCCTGCCCGACCAAAAGGCAGGCGGCCCGGCACGGCCCGGGCCGGGCCCGGGTCATGGTTAAGGAACCCAGGTTCGGCTCACGACCCAGGGACGCGGACCTGGGCCAGAAAAAACTCTTAAAAAATTCTAAAAATTCTAAAAAATTTAAAAAAAATCAAAAAAATCAAAAAAATTACTTATTCAAGTTGTGAAAAAATTGTCAAAGGAAATTACAAAATGTGAAATGAAAATATATTTTTTTTTATTAATGATCTAATAAAATGGATAATGGATATAAATACAATTGAAGTATAAATTAAATTTTTTAAAAATTTATCTTTAATATATAAAATAAATATAAGTCTTCAATCTTCATACATTTTATCAATCATAAATAAAAATACAAGCCTTCATCATCTTCTAGGGAGTCTTCTCAAGAATCTTCAATGAGACCGTTAATTGTTTTATTTTGACTTCTCTTTTCTGCATTCAGCCAATCCTTTCGCATATGGTCATCTTGATTGCATCCGATGTCAGACAGTTTCTCGTATCAATCAGCACTCGACCACGTATACTAAAAGCCGACTCCGAAGCTACTGTAGATGCCGGGGAGTTAGTAAATCACGTGTCGTGATGGAAAGCATATGATAACTTGATGCCTGTGATTTCCATTATGCCAAAATATCAGAATTATCAAATCCTGAGTCTGGATCGATCTCAGGAGTTACGCCACGTTGGATATAATAATGAAATTCATTTAAAGAAATAGAAATTCTAGATTTTTGGAAAGCTGATAAAAGACCTGAAAATAATGAACTTCTACTACTAGAGGCTGAAGAAGTTTGAGATGAAATTGTTTATTTTCATAAGCAGTTTTATAAAAATCAAACAACTTATTTATAGAAGAATCAATATCTGCCCACATTAGGGCAGGATTATCCTCAGTCCATTCTTTCATAAAAAATTTCAAGTAAAAATTTACATCCATTAAATTTAATCTTAGAATCCATAATAGCAACAAAATAAAAAATGAAAAGAAATTCTTTAAAGTATTTATTAAAAAAAAATTTCATGGTAGCAATAATATCTCGAACAAAATCATTATTTTTACATTAAGAAAATATTTCGCTTATTTCAGTTAACGTATAAAATACTAAACTTGTCGTTGGATAACCTTACTAAGATGTAAAGCATTATGAGGATGAGAAAATTTTTTAAAACCAAAAATTCTTTTATTTAAAACTCAATTAGAATCAATAAAATACACAGTAATAACGCTATAATGGTAGCCGTTAAGGGCTTCCCAACAATAAGAAGTGATGCAATTTTATGGGGCAAAGATGATAAAACTGTAACTAATATTTATTTTTATTCTTCAAATATTCTAAACATTTCTGATCTTATAGTGTTCCTACTGATCGACTCATAATCAAGATTATGAGTGGTTCTAATATAATCTGTAAATGCATCGCCTTCCGTCATACTAAAAGGTTGCTCAGACCGAATAAGATATTTAGCTAAATTTGTTTTACCTGTTACACGATTATAAGTAAAAGTGCATATTGTGTCATCCAAGTGCTAATTTGGGTTTATCGTGGTTAGTGTTCGGGGTGTTTACCCTTAATATGTCGAGCAAGTGGGTCAGTTCCCGCATTTTTGGGAAAGCATATGAAATATCTGAACACAACTTGCATTGAGCCCTCCTAGCTCCATCAACAGTTAGTTTATTAAAATATTTTCAAACTCTAGATTTAAAATTTATGGAGGTAGTTGATACCTCGGGAGAACTAATAGTTATGAGGAACAATGCTAGGTATATCAGAAAAGTATTAAAATCTGTGTAATGTGTAGTTTGTGTGAATAAAATTTGTGGAGTGTCCTCCAGTGGCAAATTTAGGGTTTCCCACGTACCATTACTAAAACTAAAATTACCACGAAATCTAAAACAGAAGCTTGACTAGATTCAGCTGATGAAAAATTGGCATTCATTTTTTTGCTAGTTTCTAATTATACAAGAATATAAATATCGGATTAAGAGCTTGTAGAGCTTGAGGACTTGAGACTTGCGAGCTTGTAGAGATTGTAGAGCTTATAGAGAGAGCTTGTAGATCTTGTAGAGAGATAGAGCCTGCAGAGCTTGTAAAGAAAGAGAGCTTGAGGAAGATGAAGAGGAGTAATTTTTGTTGTGATGAATTAGAGTGGGGAAGATGAAGTATTTATAGAGAAGAAGAGTAATTTTTGCAATTTTTTTTGCAAAAAAAACCAACAAAACATGCATATACCAGGTATTTGCTTTGCAAATATCCCCGAACAGCTATAATAGCCATTGGGATTTAAATGGGGTGTTTTCCAAAAAAACTGCAAAAAAAACCCGCGCCCAATGGCTATAATAGCCGGGCCGGGCCCGACCACCCAACGACTATTATAGTCGTTGGGTTATGCGGGCGGGCCGTGATAGCCGTTGGGTTATGCGTGCCCAGGCCGTGCAGGCCCAGGCGGACCGTGGGCCGCCTTTGGCGGACCCGGGGCCGGCCCAGCCTTTACCCAGACCCGGGTCGAGTTTGGCTCGGGTCCTCCGTGGGCCGGGTCAGGCCCAAGCCACCCGGGCCGCGCCCGTGCGGTTGCCGGCCCGGCCCATTTGACACCCCTATTCAAAAGTTAGGAACAGGTATAAAAGTTGTACTAATATTGTGGCATCAAAGTAGTGAAAGACATAAACTAACATAATGATAACAGCAGACGAGATTCACTCATTGTGTATTTCGAAAATGAGTTAAAAGGATATTCATGCAGTGTGAAGGGTGAAAGCTGGAACAATTTATATAGTTAAAGGCCTTGACAAATTGTAGTGGTCAAATCTGACTCTCGCAGGATGACGCCACGTGTCCAAACAGTCCTGAAGCTGCTCTCTGTTCCGAAGACACTTTCATCCTGATGGCTCTGATGCTCTCAGTCATCCCAGAGCTTCCCACTCGGAGATTCCAGCTTCGTCATTCCACAACAACGATAACAGATCTTCCCTAATCTATGCCTACGGTTATGCAGCTCAATCCTCCTCCATGTGCATAACGTGTCAACGCCCTCCAGTCTTGGAAACGATGGTTGAGGCGGATTTCTTTGCATGTAATCCCAACGATCAAGTGTCCATCATCACGGCTGTTACAACAAACTAACACGTCCAGATCATGTGATTGCGAGGATTATGTTCGTATCATCTGCCCCCATGCATGTAGGACGTATGGAGCATATATAGCCCCTCTCTTCCAGCGAGGGGGATGGATCTTCTTCTTCAGTTTCTTCTTCTTCCTGAATCCAAAAAGCCTAGCGCTAAGCCTGCCATAAAGAATCCCTGTAATTCTTGTACTTCGCAAATTATAGTGGATTTCTCTCCTCCTCTCCATGGTTATTCCTGCTTTGGGTTTCCACGTAAAAATCTCGTGCCTCTAATTACTCTCTATGCTGTGATTTTACTATACCCATTGTCCTTCTTGCTTGTGGTGTGTGATCGATATCTAATTATATGCAGTGAAAAATCTCCACTACAAATGGATGCTTTCATTGAGAGTTATGTCCCAATACTCAGATTTCTCCCCTATCAAATCTATCCTCAAAAAAGCCTCTCCAACAAGTCATGGCAAGCAACTGACCACCGGCGAAGGGACCATCTCCAAAGGCAAATCCGTTGCTACCGCTAGGGCATCATCCCCCGAGCAGCCTCAACCAAGTCCCATCGTGGTAGGGACTGCCTCTGCGCCTTCACGATAGGCGACCGGTTACATCCATTCGCCGTTGATGAACAAAGCCCAACTCCTCCAAATGTTTGCAGATATAAGGGAGGAGATGGCAAAGTAGCAGGACATGTTCGACTATGAGCGCGAGCAAGTAACGTGTGATTGAGAGACCGCGACCCATGAACGAGAGGAGATGAAGCGTCTGAACGACCAGATCCTCATCTAGATCATGACCCTTCAAAACACCCGAGGACCACCTCCATCTCTAGAGAGGCCTACTGCCACGGAGGCTACAAGCAATGAGCACTTTCAAAGTCAAAGGCGTCGCAGAGCAGCCTCTCCCACTACGTCGGACTGATCCGAAGATGAATCAAGTTCGTCACATCCCTGCATGAGGGATTAACATGACCACTCTCAGAGAAAGACTGAAGAGTTCGTTCGTGTCTAAGATCTTGACAAGCTTGTGCAGAAGCAAGTCGAAGAAGCGAAATTGCCTTATTCTGACGACTCAGAGCCGCCATCACCGATGCATCCAACTCGCCCTTCTCTGAAGGCATATTGGTATTTGAATTTTCCAAAAAATTCATGATTTCAACTTTTGATTACTACTCCGGTCAAAGTGACCCAGTCCAGCATCTCCGCCAATATCAGGAGAAGATGTTGATCCATGCCAGAAATAACTCCATCTTGTGCCGGATCTTCCCTTCTAACCTAAAGGGGCAACCTCTGCTTGGTTCTACTCTCTTCCAACGCGCTCAATCTACAACTTCAGAGGCCTCACCAAGTTATTTCTTGCTCAATATTTCTCCCAAGGAGCTGTGCACAAGGAGTTGTGCACAGTATATGTCGACTTATACTTGGTATAGGGAACTTATGATAAGAATTAGTCGATTATACATTAGTATAGTTGACTGGTCTTGCAAACAGAGAGTAACGGTCTCAGATTTTTGATAGATTAGTCGACTTATACTCATGTATAGTCGACTAATCGACATGATTAGTCGACTAATACCTTGATATAGTCGACTAAATTGGTCTTGTTATTTTCTTCTCTGGATCTGCTTCCAGTTTTGAGTTGGATTCGAGTTTTCTTTCTTCTGAGGTGATGATTGTTCGCATTGGTGGAGTTTGTATAGGACTAGGAGAGCCCCATGGTCTATAATTAAACCCTTGGAGTTGGCTTTCACTGTAATTTAAGGTAACACAATAAAAAAAAAAGATTTGTGTGAGAAGTTTTAGCCATAAGGGTTCGCTGTTTTAGGCGACCATTAAAGGGCTTGTAATCTTCTTAGAGAGAGGTGTAAGTGTTTCTTATTGTACTTCCTAAAAGTTTAATAAAGTTTCTTCCTTCTCCCGTGGATATACACACGATCGATTTGATCGGTGAAACCACGTTAAACTGTGTGTTGGCTTTCTATACTTTGAAATATCTTCTTTCTTTTTCTTCTCGTTACTCGTCGATCTTATGTCATTTCCGCCGCGCCGCCCCAGTGTTGGTCGTGGGGGCCTCTGTTTCACAATAATTGGTATCAGAGTATACACATTGTTATAACAATTGGTACCAGCGCAAGGTCAACATGAAGATGTCTGCAATCAAATTCGATATTTAGAAGTTCGATGGTGTCATCAATTTCAACAGGAGGCAGATTAGGATGAACGCCATCCTAACGCAGAGCGGGTTGAAGAAAGTACTACTCGAGATGGAGAAAAGCCTCGAGATATGAAAGAAGAAACTTGGCGGGAGTTGGATGAAAAAGCCTTGATGGCTATATAACTTTACTTGGTTAACGAAGAGTTGGATGGGCTTTATATGGAGACAATAATATCCTCGTTGTGGGAGTGACTTCAGGATCACTACCTGAAGAAGTCATTAGCGAATCGGTTGATTCTGAAGCGCCGCATGCATGAAAGTACACCTATCAAGTGTCATATTGCAGAATTTTCCTCTATTACCAATGATTTAGATAAGATAGATGTTATGATAGAAGATGAGGATCAAGCACTTCTATTGCGGTGCTATTTATTTTCTTCATATAAGAGCTTTAGGAAATCTATCTATGGAGGCAAATTAATTATTAATGTCAATGAGACCAAGGATCTGCTCAACAAAAACAAATTTGACAACTAGTTGTCGGGTGAGTCTTCATCATCATGACTCTGGGAAAGTTTAGCTTTTAAAGGAGAAGAATAATAATGAAAGTTCCACGGGTAACTCAAAACACAAGAATTTATTGTGCAACTGGTGTCACAAGAAGGAGCACATTAGAGCTGATTATTAGACTTGAAAGAAGAAACAACCAGATGCTAATATCGTTGAACTGGCTGGACGGATGAAGAAAAGTGTGACATTTTATCTGTTAGAGACAGAGAGGTCGGTGACAAAGATAGATAAATTATTGACTATAAATATTCACACATATCAGTTCCAATAGGAAGATGTTCTCCTTATACACTTCGGTTCAAGGAGGAGAGGTCTTCATGGAAATTTCTGCTATGAACAAGGTGATTAGTAAAGGAACAATGCAATTTCGTTCTCATGATGGATGTATCACTACTCTTCTAGGCATTTGTCATGTTTCCGAATTAAGGTACAATCTCATCTCTCTTAGAATCCTACATGGAGAAGGTTTCAATTTCAGTTCTGAAGGTGATCTTATAGAAGTTTTAAAGAATCCCATGTGAAGTTTCAGGCCGAGCGTGTCGGTGATGTTTACATGTTGTAAAATTCTGGAATTTACAGTTGGTCGATTGCAGTTATCCTCGGCTTCATTATCGGAGATTGTGGAACAATCAGAGACTACGATGGTTTCAAACTCGGATGTTCAGTTTTACCTCGAAAGAAGATTAAGACTAGGAGGAGCCGGCGCTCAACAAGAAAGTCCAGATCATTACTCTTATGGTAGAGTAAATTCTCATAAATTCTTCGTGGATCAAGAAGATCATTGGGTGATCAAGATCAGGTCGGACCTGAACTTGTTCGACCTAATCAAGTTATGAACCCCAAGAAGGGATTATGGAGAAGAGGGTGTCAGATGGAGATGAAGTCAAGAGTTGTTCAATTGTGCATTAATGTGAGCACATGAAGCATGATGGCAATTCTCGGACTTAGACGTATTCAAGTCATGTGTGAGATTGTTAGGATTATGACTGGAATATGTCGTGAAGAGACAAAATTTCGAAGGTCAAAAAACGGTCGTGCACAAGGAGCTGTGCACAGTATAAGTCGACTTATACTTGGTATAATCGACTTATGATAAAAATTATCGTCATCATTACTTTAAATGTGATGTTCTATCATAATGGGATAGGCGATGGAGCAAGGTTCAAAAAAATTTCACAAGGTTTACAACCGGGTGTAGGTCTCTAATTCTTTTCTTCATTAGTTGCACACTATTGATCAAGGAAACTATGGACAAGAATATTAAAGAAATTGTTTTATAGACTATGAAAAAAGTAATGAAGAAGGCAAAAGATCTACATTTAGTTACATTCAATCTTAAGCAGCACGCATAAAGAGAACAGGTGACATTCTTGAAGGACTTGGGGCACCATCTCAAAGACTAACCTTTTAGGTGGAGTTGCCCAAATCCTTATATACCCACCAAGACCATCCCCACGTCTAGCCGATGTGGGACTATTTGTTCGACTCAAATCCCAACGATCCCCCCTCGAACAAAGAGTCTCCCTGTAAGCTCAACTATCTTCACACTGGAAGATCAAATGCTCCATCGAGATCCAACTCTTCACTGTGTGAGGCTACGACACGCCTTATGTGAAGTACCGCAGTCGGCCACTCCTCTACACCGCGTGGTGGCCGGACGCCCATTGCAAAGGAGCACCACTGTCAAATTTCTCGAGAGCCCAACAATAACTTCACAGGGGCCTATTGCGCCTTTTTGCGCCAGTGGGGTGGGCAAGTCCATTGCGCCTTTGCGCTATTGGGGGGATCTACATCGTCGAATATCACCCACACACACGACTAAGTTCGGGGCATGGCTCTGATACCACTTGAAGGACTTGGGGCACCATCCCAAAAGACTAACCTTTTAGGTGGAGTTGCCCAAATCCTTATATACCCAAGACCATCCCCACGTCTAGCCGACGTGGGACTATTTGTTCGACCCAAATCCCAACAATTCTTATTGCCTTTTTGTTTTCCATGTTCAATGCTTTCATTGCTGGTTTAGAGTGTTAAGATATCACCATTCTCTTAGTTTTTCAAGAATTCTCGGAGTAACTTTAACTTCATTAGATGGTGATTTTACTTACTCATGAATTGTTTTCTCAAAAAATGGCTCACTTACATATACCACTACAAGCATACACATAACAAGTGATCCTCTTGTGCATATATATAACACCTTGTTTTAGTTTATGAATGATATGATATCATAAGTTTCATGCATAATATCAAAAACATTGAACTAGGGGGAGCATAGACACGATTGATATTTGGCTGATACAAACGCGAGGGACTTGCTAAAATTATTGCACTTGCAGCAACCAAAGTGCTTGTTTGGATGTGAAATATAGATATTCAAAATAGCATGCCAAGTAAGAGGGACTTGAGGAGAGTTGATGAACCAAATAAGAAGAAATTGACTCGATTTGATAATTCTTAAACGTCTGATTTATGCTTAGAGAGGTCGCAAGTTAAAGGTGCCACAATCAAAGATTCAAAATAGTAAGAGTAATTCTCGCAGTGAAGAGTCAAAAGAATCCCACCTTATATTAAAAAATCAAGCAAACCAAGCACTTGTTTGGTAATTAGATGTCAATTTGTTAGTTTGTGGAGCGTGTAATTGTTGTGGGATTACTGAAAAATAGTCATTTTGAGTGAACTAATAAGTTCTGCATTGAATAATAAATATGCCAACTCTCTTTGATTCGCTCCTTTGCACAACTCTCATTCCGTATGGTTGGTTTCATTGTAAGGCCCTAGTCCTTAGTACAACTCTCTCATTTTTAGCCATACTGATTTCCTTGCAAGTCTGTTCACAATGAATAGAGTCACTCATAATTAGTTTGGTGGTGCTGCTTTGTTTCAGGTTGGTCTTTCTCCTGGTTTAATGTCCTTGTTTGATTGTATGGTTGTACATAATGCCTTATCGTGGTCATGGCTCTATATTGTGAGAGTCTTTCAGTTTTTGTGCCGCATATTGTGGTATCTATATTGTGGTATCTTTGTAGTCGTATGCATTTAAGTTTGTGAAAACGCGTTGTACTAAATGGGAACAAG
>JAVJIF010001941.1:0-55000 GCA_038442645.1 Agave tequilana | reverse complement strand
GTCTTAACACTCCCCCTTGGCTGTCCACCATACATGATGTCTCATTAAAAACCTTGCTAGGAAAACCCAGTGGGACAAAACCATAGCGAAGGAAAAAAGAGTACATCATCTCTGTATACGTGTTTTATGCTGCCTCGTTAAAAACCTTACCAGGAAAACCCTGTGGGACAAAACCATAGTAAGGGAAAAAGAGTGTAGCCACGTAAGCTCCCCCTCAAGTTGACATAAGTATCTCTTCTTCATAAATCTCGCTTATGACGCATCCCAATATCATGAATAAGCTTTCTGAAAGTTGTAGGGGGAAGCGCCTTTGTAAAGAGATCTGCCACATTATCACTTGATCGGATATACTGAATATTAATTTCTTATCCTTTTCAAGCTCTTGGCTGAATGAGAAGAACTTTGGGGGTATATGCTTGGTACGGTCGCTTTTGATGAAACCTTCCTTCATTTGAGCGACGCATGCAGCATTGTCTTCAAACAGTATTGTTGGATCTCTGTTGACTGGTAATCCACAAGTTTCTTGGATGTGTTGAGTTACAGACCTTAGCCATACACATTCTCGGCTTGCTTCATGGAGTGCTATGACTTCAGCATGATTAGAAGAAGTGGCAATAAGTGTCTGCTTTTGTGAACGCCAAAGAGATCGCTGCACCTCCACATGTGAATACATATCCTGTTTGAGACTTGGCTTTATGTGGATCTGACAAATAACCTGCATCTGCATAACCAGTTATTTCTTGTTTTGATCCTCTGGAATAAAACAAACCAAAATTAGTTGTTCCTCGAATATAACGAAATACATGTTAATACCATTCCAATGTCTCCGTGTAGGAGATGAGCTAAATCTTGCTAATAAGTTAGTAGCAAATGCTATATCTAGTCGGGTACAATTAGCAGATACATAAGAGCTCCAATTGCACTTAGGTATGGTACTTCAGGACCAAGAACCTCTTCATTATCTTCGCGAGGGCGAAATGGATCTTTTTCCACATTCAATGATCTAACAATCATTGGAGTGCTCAAAGGGTTTGCTTTATCCATGTTAAAGCGTTTTAAGACCTTTTCAGTATAATTGATTGATGCAAAAGTATTCCACTTTGAAAGTGCTCAATCTGTAAACCAATACAATATTTGGTTTTTCAAGGCCTTTCATTTCAAATTCATTCTTTAAATATATCATTGCTTCTAGGATCTCTTTGTGAGTCCCAATAATATTTAAATCATCAACATATACAGCAATGATAATGAATCCGGATGTTGTTTTCTTTATAAAAACACATGGGCATATAGGATTATTTACATATCCTTCTTTTAATAAATACTCGCTTAAGCGATTATACCACATGCGCCCTGATTGTTTTAACCCATATAACGATCTTTGCAATTTGATCGAATATAATTCTTTGGGTTTTGAACTTAATGCTTCAGGCATTTTAAATCCTTCAGGGATTTTCATATAAATATCGCTATCAAGCGATCCATATAAATAAGCTGTAACAACATCCATAAGACGCATTTCTAAATTTTTAGAAACAGCTAGGCTGATTAAATATCTAAACGTAATTGCATCCATTACTGGAGAATACGTTTCTTCATAATCAATTCCAGGTCTTTGCGAAAAACTTTGAGCAACAAGTCGAGCTTTATACCTCACAATCTCGTTTTTCTCGTTGCGTTTTCGTACAAAGACCCATTTGTATCCTACTGGCCTCACGGCTTCAGGCGTGAGGATAATAGGTCCAAATACTTTACGCTTATTAAGCGAACTCAATTCAGCCTGTATAGCGTCTTTCCACTTTGTCCAATCAGGTCTATTTTGACATTCAGTGACGGATCTTGGTTCAGGATCCTCACTTCCGTTAACAATATCACATGCTACGGAATAGGAAAATATTTCATCTATATTTTCCATCTTATTTCGATTCCATAATCCTCCTGTATTGACATAATCAATAGAGATTTCATGATTTTCTATATCTTCAGGATTTTTCATCTCTTGATTTGTCTTATTTTGTGTTTCTTCTGGAACACATTCTTACTTATTTTGTGTTTCTTCTGGAACACATTCTTGCACATTGGGGTCATCGTGCTTATCTGCTCCTTTTCTTTTTCGAGGATTTTTATCTTTGGAACCGATTGGTCTACCACGCTTCAAGCGTGTCTTAGACTCATGAGTGACTTCATTCTCGGGTTGTCCTTTGGGATTTCAATCCGAGCAGGAGCATTTACAGCTGGTATATATGATTTAGTCACTCTTTTTGTATCAGTGAACGCATCTGGCAATTGATTTGCTATTTCTTGTAAGTGCATAATCTTTTGCACTTCTGTCTCACATTGTCTTGTGTGAGGATCAAGATGCAATAAGGATGGTTCACTCCATGTAATCTCCTTCTCCAGCTGTTTCTTTTCTCCCCCTAATGCTGGGAAAATTGCCTCATTGAAGTGGCAATCGGCAAATCGAGCCGTAAAAACATCACCGGTTTTAGGCTCAAGATATCTTATAATAGAAGGAGATTCATAGCCTACATATATTCCCAGTCTCCTTTGAGGACCCATCTTTGTACGTTGTGGTAGAGAAATTGGTACATATACCGCACAACCAAAAATTCTAAGATGGGAAATATTTGGTTCTTGACCAAATGCTAATTGTAGAGGGGAGTACTCATGATATGCACTTGGTCTGATGCGAATTAATGCTGCAGCATGTAAAACTGCATGACCCCATACAGAAATAGGAAGCTTTGTTCTCATTATTAATGGTCTAGCAATAAGTTGGAGGCGCTTAATCAGCGACTCAGCCAAACCATTTTGTGTATGTACATGGGCAACAGGATGTCAACAACTATTCCAATAGACATACAATAATCATTAAACGCCTGAGACGTAAACTCACCAGCATTGTTAAGTCTAACTCTCTTGATTGTATAATCAGGAAATTGTGCCCTTAATCTAATTATCTGAGCAAGAAATCTCGCAAATGCCACATTGCGAGTTGACAATAAACAAACGTGTGACCATCTACTAGAGGCATCTATCAATACCATAAAATATCTAAATGGTCCACACAATGGGTGTATAGGCCCACAGATATCACCTTGGATACGTTCAAGAAATGTAGGTGATTCTGTCTTTATTTTAGCTGGTGACGGTCTCATAATTAATTTTCCTAGAGAACAAGCTTCACATGGAATCTTACTAACTTGAAGGATCTTCTGGCCCTTTAATGTATGTCCATGTGAATTCTCAATAATTCTTCGCATCATCATTGAACCAGGATGACCTAAACGATCATGCCACAGAGTTATTGTCTCTGTATCTTCTTTAACTACCATATGTGATTCTATCACATTTATATATGTATAATGCAATCCTGAGGAAAGCTTTGGTAGTTTTTCTAGTATGCACTTCTTTCCTGATACATAAGTAGTAAGATACATATACTTCATATTTTCTTCAGTTGCAGACTGAATATCATATCCATGAAGATATATATCATTAAAACTCAACAAATTTCTTTTAGATTTTGGTGAAAACAAAGCATCTTTATGAAAAACTTTGTTCCATTTGGCAATATAAAGCTGGCTTTACCAGTCCCTTCAATCAAGTCTACAGGACCTGATATTGTATTGATGATTGCCTTTGTTGGTTTTAATTCAGAGAAGTACCTTTTATGTTTAAGAATAGTATGTGTTGTACCGCTATCCGGTATGCAAATCTCTCCACTTTGGTCTTGACTTCATCATTAGAATAATCCATATCAAGCTTCATGCAAAAAAATAAATAATTTGGTGAGAATAAAATTTGAAACATATTAAGTGAAATATTTCATTCAAAGATAGATTTGAAAATTACAAATAACAAAGTATAATAATACAATCATATGTCTAATTATCACCAATATCATGATGGATAGGAAGATCAACAAAATCATCAGTAAAATCCGAAGCATCAAGATGAGTTGAATCATCCATAGGATCATCATGTTCAGTGAAATTCACTTCTTTCTCTTTTCCTTTCAAGGATGTTTTGTAGAGCTTGCAAAGGTGCTCCGGTGTTCGGCACACTCTAGCCCAGTGTCCTTTGGAGCCACATTTGTAACAGGAATCTTCAGGATTCCGAAGAGAACTTTCACGAACATCTTTTCCTTTTTCATGTCTTTCCACATGATGCTTCTTGTGGATCCGTTATTCTGTGAAGGGTTGTAAAAAACCACTTCGACCGCGTCCACGGCCACGGCCACGTCCACGGCCACGGCCATAATTATATCCTCGTCCAAAATTTTTAGAAAATGCAGCATTTGCTCTGGAAATGCTGCTGAACCAGTAGGACGGGACTGATGATTTTTTATCAAAAGTTCATTATTTTTTCTGCCACAAGAAGAGATGAAATTAGTTCAGAATATTTCTTAAAGCCACGCAACCTATATTGTTGTTGCAGTGTTATATTGGATGCATGAAATGTGGAGTAAGTCTTCTCCAACATTTCTTCATCTGTGATATCTACCCCACAGAATTTCAACTGTGATACTATTCTGAACATTGCAGAGTTGTAGTCGCTAACTTTCTTAAAATCTTGGAAGCGCAAAGCATTCCATTCATCACGGGTGGCAGGGAGTATAACTTCCTTTTGATGATCAAATCTTTCTTTGAGATTTTTCCATAAAGCACTGGGTCTCTAACAGTGAGATATTCACACTTTAGACTTTCATCAAGATGTCTGCGGATAAAGATTGTCGCCTTTGCCTTATCTTGTGACGACGTAGAATTTATTTCTTTAATGGTCTCAGTGAGACCCATTGACTCAAGATGTATCTCAATATCAATAACCCAAGACATATAATTTCTCCCCGTGATATCAAGTGGAATGAACTCAAGCTTTGCAAGGTTTGACATGGTGATAACTATAACAAAATATAAAAATAATTAGAATCACAACATTTTTATTTCTCAAAGAAAACTTGCATATCAACCATAATAGCTACAAGTAGAAGAGGAAAAGTGAACATTAAAATAAAAAAATACGGGTACAATTCACTTGGATCCATGTCTCCAAGAAAAACGATAGAAGTGTTGATGATGATGACGGCAATAAGAAACATCAAAGCTGGACTAAGCATCATGCGAAAAAAAAAACTCGAACGCAAAGCTTCTAGAGATGATGAAAATTTTTAGAATGAAGAGAGATTGAGGAGTGAGTTGTGTGGTTGAGAACTCACCAATTTATAGGAGAAAAAAACAGCTGTTTACAGCCGTTGGGGTTAATAGCCGTTGGAAGATTATAGCCGTTGGGGGTTTTTTAGCCGTTGGGGGTTTTAGCCGTTTGGGGAGAGAGAAAAACAATTTAGATTTTATATAATTAAATATTGTAATTAAGGAAATGGTAAAATAAATGCATTGTACTATATATATTTACGAGCTATAATATATGCACGCCACTCTACTTGGTGGGTGTTTTGCAGGCATAATTAATAAAGCAGTAATTATTGAAATAAATATTGGCACACCACGCTACTCGGTAAACCTTTCAGTGGGTGTTTATCCAGATATAATAGTAGAATAATAAAATATATAATGTTAGAAGCTTGGGGTTTAATCCACGCAAGCATCAAGTTAGATGTTAGTAAAGATAGCATAATCACATCACTTTACTATAAATAGGTGGCAGAGCCTCCTTTCATTATAGTAATGATGTTATATGAATATAATTAGTATAATAATTCAGTTTCGTAATCACATCACATTTCTATAAATAGGTGGCAGAGCCTCCTTTTATTATAGTAGTGGTGTTATACGAATATCATAAGTTTAGTAACTTGCCAATTTTACCTTGAGATTGTAGAGGTAGAAGCTGGGACTTGTGATAGGACTCTTCCTTGAGCAATGGAAGCAGAGGCTCGTGACAAGTTTTACCTTAAGCTAATGGAGGCAGAGACTTGACGTGGTAGGCTTTTCCCTGAGCTGACGGAGGTAGAGGCTGGGGACAGACTAGAGTGATCGTGCTGATAACGTGTTGTAAAAACTCCGAGAATATAACACCAAGACAGAGAATTCTAGAGACAGAGTAGAAGTAGGAATTCTTATTGATTTCTGAATTTGTGTACATTGAAATGAATCAGGAAGGGCCTATTTATAGATGAACTTTGAGTTACTATGCAGTCAATAATCACTGCATTTATGGGGGTAGTTGGGCGTTGGGCGTTGGTGGATAGCCAGCCATCTTTGACTGGTCTTAACATTTAGATCATAATGAAATAGTCGGATTGAGAATTGTCTGTTTAAAGACATATATATATATATATAAGAAATATGCTATTTTCGATCTTTTATTTTACGCCTATTTGATGAAAGAGCATGATTTTTAATTTTTAGTTACTTGAAATATATAGATGAACTTCAATGGATGAATTATTGCAGTAGTTTTATTGTTTGCAGGGATGTTTCTGTATGCCAAAGGGAGAGCATGAGACAGCAAACCAGTGGCAACATCTGTAGACTTCCTATAATTGGGCCCATCTAAAATCCAATAATTTGAGCATTTATTGTCCTACATGTAAGCTTATAAAAAACTAATTTTCTATATTTATACATCTATTACATGCACCAAATTATATATTCCTATTTCAAGAAGAGAAAATTAGAGGTGGCTACAGCACACTGGTTTGGTTGCTTGAAGGAAAAATGACACAACAAAAGAGTTTAAAACTGCCGTATAATAGTTGAAGCAACAATCGTCGACAAGTTACTCAGGAGGTCCAAGTAGTAGTAGGGAAAGAACGTAAAATGAGATAGAAAATTGCAGGAGATTTAGAAAAGTTCGCACTTGAAAGAAAAGTTCGCACTTGAAAGAAGGATAAATATGCCAAAAAAAAAAAGAAGAAGAAGATGGTAATAATCCTCACATACCAGATAGTGAAGACCTAGATATATCATTAGACAAAACCATGATCAAAATCGACGCTTTGAAAATTTGTTGATGATTAATGGTGAAAAATCATAGGACAATTTTCAGTCTCCTCCTGAATAGTAATGGCTTTCAGAGTTTCATGGTGCTTGAATACGAGAACTCTTGCATTCCTCAGAAGACTGTCAGCCCAGCTTCCCACACGATCTCAGGCCTTTCAACCATGTTACTCTTTGCACTGCAAACAGTTTTTTCTTTAAAAAATTTTATATCATTAATTTCCAAACTGAATTCTAAATAAAATGATATGGAACCGTATTTTTAAAGAAATCCATGTATCATTTAAGTTCAAATATTACATCCATTTCTGACAGTTTCCAGTCAGCATATACAGTTGTAGCAGTTCAGATTCTGTAATATGGAACCCAGAATTCCAGAGCACAGATGGGGCGAAGGGTCTGCCAAAATCATCCATCTCTGAGCAGCGAGTGAGTCCCTTTGTTATCAAACACGAGCAGTACATTTCATTGGCTGACTTGGCCTTGTATGAGTCTCTCGTATGATCTTCCTATTTATTTTTTGTTTCTGTGTTTCTGCTCATTGATGGGAAGAACAAAAAGAATCCACCAGCCTCGTGTGTAGGAGGTCCAAGAAAGAATCATTCGGAAGATTGTAATTTCTTGTAGGGTACCCCTCTATGAAATTGATAAGCTCTAAGAAAAGGACTGAACGTCTCTAGTGTAGGGTAGTCCCTCTGTGAAATTGATAAGATGAGATTTGATCGAGAAGGGGCATGTCTTCTCTAGTTCCTTATCATCACTGGTCTGTGTGGTCGTCGTAATTGATCGTAATTCGTAAGTCGTAATATGTAAATGCTTTTTAAGTTATAAATGAGTTACATGTATGTAAGTTTTATAGTGTTTGGTTGGTAATTTAAAGTTGTAAGTGGAAAAATGTATTGTATTTTACGGTGTTTTGTTGTCATAATTTGTAAGTCGTAAGTGAAAAAGTTGACCACAAATTAACTATTTGGTGATTTAAAAATTTTAATATTGCAAATAAATACTAAAAATGTTAAATATTAAAAAAATTAATATTAACATAAAAAATAAATACAAATTTGCATGACCACAAAATTAACTGTAAGTGGATTGTAAATGAGTGTTAATGGATTGCAAGTGAGTGGTAGTTGAGTTGCGTAACTCTTTTACGAATTACAGTCCAAACAAACGTTGCAGTTGCAATTGGGTTGTAAATCATTTACGAATTACCGCCTTTTACGACTTTTACGTGCTCTGTAGACACGTTCTTTGTGACAAGTCATGAAGAGCTACTTAGATTTTGGCACGTTGAATGCACATGCATGGAATTGATAAGTTAACTGATGCACGGGTACGACACGCTGACGCGTGACAAAGTCTTAAAAATACACATGATATGTGTGTCAAATACACATGCATGACATGTGCCCGACACGACACGACTTCATGATAGGAGTGTCAATGTTGCGTACCATTTTAGAGTAATGCTATAGGCCCCCACAAAGAGTTTGCATGATGCATGGTAGATGTGTTGAGAAGAGGTTTTGGACCTAATCTAAGACCAGTTTCTGTGTATCCACTTTATTTGGCAAGTCTCCAATGAACTTGACCTGAATTCAGTAAAGAGTTTGTCTAGGACCCTGGGCTCATCTGGATTCGAACTAAGAGCTTGTCACAGTGCGGCAATATAGTAGAGTGGAACTGATGAGTTCATTGTAAGCTCACACTCCTTTGTTTTGTGCAACTCTCTCATTTTTGGTACTACTGGCTTATTCATGATGATTGGTGGTCCAAATTTAGTTTGGCTGTACTTTTTGGTTAAGGCTGGTCCCTAGTGATTTAAGATACTTGTTTGATTGTGAGGTTAGCCATGATACCCTATTATGATGGTCCCTGATCTACATTGTGGCAGTCTAGCAGAATAAGTTTGTGAAAATGTCACTGAGGCATGGATCATTGTTAAGTGGGGTAAGGTTGTAATGAAGTCCCAAGTTCAAGTGCTAGTCATGGAATCTAAACTCACAGAACTTTTTTCTATTTTCATGTGCATGTATGAAGGATGCATATTCCCACTTAGATACTTCTATCTTGTGAAAAGAAAAAGGTGGGAACAGTTCAAGAGTCAGGTAAAGGTATAAAAGTTATACTAACATTGTGACATCAAAGTAGTGAAAGACATAAACCAACATAATGATAACAGCAAAAGGAGATTCACTCATGTGTATTATGCAAATGAGTTAGGAGGATATTCATGCATTGTGAAGGGTATAAGCTGGAACAATTTATATAGGTAAAGGCTTGTAGTGGTCAAAATCTGACCCTCGCAGGATGACATCACGTGTCCAAACAATCTCGAAGCTACTCTCCGCTCTAAAGACACTTTCATCATGATGGCTCTGATGCTCTTAGTCATCCTGGAGCTTCCCACTCAGAGATTCCAACTCCGTCATTCCACAACAACGGCAATAGATCATCCTTGATCTACGTCTACATTACGCAGCACAATCCTTCTCCGCGTGCATAAGTGTCAACGCCCTCCAGACTGGGCAGTTATTGACCGAGGCGGATTTCTCTACATGCAATCCCAACGATCAAGTGTCCATCATCATGGTTGTTACAATAAACCAGCACGTGCATATCATGGGGTTGCGAGTATCACATCCGTATCATCCACCCCAATGCATGTAGAAATGATGGAGCATATATAGCCCCTCTCTTCCAGTGAGAGGGGATGGATCTTCTTCCGCTTCTTCTCTTCCTAAATCCAAAAAGCTCAGTGTTAAGCCTGGCATAAAGAATCCCTGTAATTCTTTTACTTCACAAATTATAGTGGATTTTCTCTCCTCCTCCCTGTAGTTTTTCCTGCATTAGGTTTTCACGTAAAAATCTTAGCCTCTACCTGCTCCCTGTGTTGTGATTTTACTTTATCCATTATCCTTCTTACTTGTGGTGTATGATCGACCATCTGATTATATGTAATGAAAAATCTCCACCACAAACTAGTGCTTTCAAGGAGAGATGTGTCCTAATACTCATATTTCTCCCCTATCAAATCCATCCTCAAAAAGCCTCTCTAACGAGTCATGGCCCCGAAGAAGCAACTAACCACCGGCAAAGAGACGCCTCCAAAGGCAAATTTGTTGCCACCACTGGAGTATCATCCCCCGAGCAGCCTCAACCTTAGCCCCATCGTAGAAGAGACTGCCTCTGCGCCTTCACGAGAGGCGGCCGGAGACATCCACTCATCTGTTTTCCATTGATTATTGATAGTCAGAAAAACTTACAAAATTGTGAAGAGAAAGTTACAAGTAATCAAAAAAGAAGAAAAAGATTATAAGTATCTCTTCTAAGATTCTGAGAAAATGTATCGGAGGGAGTCTGATCAGCACGCGCCCACTTTGTCCCGTTGACGATGTTAGCGATCGATCTTTGAATGTTATTATCTGGAAATTCCTTCTCGCATGGTTCCGGAGATTCCTTGAAAGGGAGGAAGGTCTTAGGGTATTAACACCCTGATCTTAGAGAAATAATTTTCTGGAGCTTCTGAAAAATAAAAAAAGCTGGACTTGCTAGCTCTCTCGATGCCTTCAGCTCTGATGCTTCATACCCGATGCCTGAGCTCATTCTCAGATGAGCTACTCATAGGTTCTGGAGGGGTGTAATCGCCCCTAGAATTCAACCATGATTGATACAGTTAGATAGCCTCGCGCCAAAGGTGTTTTGAGCTTCGTGCGAGGCTATAACACCCGCGCTAGGCTAAATGTGAGCCGCATGCGAGGCTAGTTAGGCTCGCGCGAGCCTAAAAATGGCCTATTGACCTGGTTGTTTTCACTGAACGTGGAGCAAAGTGGGCAGGTGCAACCGCTTACTTAAAGTGGCATTAACCCACTAACGTAGTGATATTAGTCTACTAAATACTAGATCAAAAATTTGACCTGGCCAAACCTCACATAAAGGCGTAGAAATCCTCGTGCTAGACTGGATTTAGCCTCGCGCGAGGCTAGACTTAGCTCCGCACACGGGTCTAGAAACTCTTAATCAGAGCAAAAGCCTCCGCGAAGTTAGAAATTAGCCTTCGTATGTCTATGTGGAGCTTCAAGTGAAGTTGATACTTAACTCTCTGCTGAGTTTTGAAGAGCTTCAAAGCGAAGCAGATAATTAGCCTCTGGAGAGAGGCTAGTATTTTGGGCCTGCGCGAAGCTAAGTATTGAGCTAACTTGGCCTCAAAAAGCAGTATTTGGCCTGTTGTCTGCTTCACTGAATCAGCAGGGTCTGAGTTTCTACTTTGTCCATCGGGATGTGTTGAGTTGGTCATCAGCTTGTCTGCGGCTTGTCTTTTGTAGATATCGACAAGTTGGACATCATTCTGACCAGTTGAAAATTTGTCTGGAAGTTTGTCTGTTTAGAGTGTCAACAAAACAAACCACCTTCAAAGTTTTCGTGAATCTGCAATAGGATAGTTCAGATTTCGAAAGACTTTAAATTGCTTCGATGATAATCATAGATATGTGGGTGTAAGCTTCGCCTTTGATGGTTGAAATTAACTTCGCTTTCAGGGTTGAACTTTAACCTTGCTTCTAAGCTGGACTAGCCCTGCCTTTTGGCTGAATAGACTCACCTCTGGGGTAGCCTCGCCTTCGAGCTCTTCCAGATAACTTCGCTTTCAAAGCGAAGTTGTTTCATCAATGCTACTTTAGTGCTAGCCTCGCATGCATTGTGAGGGAGGATACTTCCTTTCCCGAGGCTAAGCACTCAAGTGCTTTAGCCTTACTTTCATTATAAGGGAGATTACTCCCTTTTTCGAGGCTAAACGGCCTCGCTTTATTCTGAGGGAGATTACTCCCTTTCCTGAGGTTAAAACAGCTTCGCATGTGTTACGAGGAAGATTACTCTTTTTTCGAGGCTAAGCACTAAGTGCTTTAGCCTCGCCTATGCCTCAAAATTCGAAGTGACAGCGGCGAGGTTAGGTCATGGGGCCTATAAATAGGACTCTTGTAACCCTTTTCTGAAGAAATTACTTTCCTCTTCTTTTTTTTAGTGAGGCTGCAACAAGGCATCTCTTCCCACTCTTCTGGCTTTGAAAATGCCAGGGCCTTCACCCTCTTCATCTCTCCAAAACCGATATTCATGGCATCTTCACACCATCCAGGCAATGAAGTCTTTACTTCAGTCGTTACCCGACTCATAGCGGTGAGCCTCTGTTATTCAGAGACTCTACCAATCAATTTGTGATTTTAGGGAGTTTTATCTCCCTCAATTTTAGCTTTACCAGCTATTTTAGGGATTGAATTCCCTTTATGTTTGCTCTTGGAAAAATTGGAACCAAGGGGCTTTAGCTCTTTGGAGCTTCCTGGCGAAGCTAAGACTTGTCAGATTAGGCGAAAATGTTCTCCAGGCGAGGCTTACGCCTTGGCCTTTCTAAGGCGAGGATAACCTTGCCATATAGGCGAGGCTATGCCTTGGCCTTCTCAGGGAATGGCTAGCCTTGTCATATAGGCGAGGTTATGCCTTGACCCTTTTAGGGCCTGACTAGCCTTGCCATACCAGCGAAGTTATGCCTTGGCCTTTTTTGAGGCAGGCTAACTTTGCTGCATAGGAAAGGTTATGCCTTGGCCTTAGGCGAGGCTAAGACTTGATCTTTCTAAAGCATGAGTGCCTTTCAAGCTCCCACATGAAGCTAGCCTTTTGGGGTTCTTAGCATCTTGCCTCTGTGTAACGCGAAGCCTAACCTCAAAGCGAAGTTAATTTCGTTTGCGGAGCGACGCTAGATCTGGATCGGTCTCACTTAGGGAGCGAGGATATGACTTAGCACTTTTCATTTTACCTAATGCTAACATATTTACTTTTCTTTGTTTTGCAGTGCATTGCGTTCTCTATCCATTGAGCAATCTCTTCGACTAGGTGTCAAAGGTGAACGGGAGTATGCATTTCCATTTTCAAGTCCAGGTTTACTTATCAGCAGGAGCAACTGGCGCTAATTCCAGGAGGGACCAACGTAGATTCACACCAGGCAACAGCCAACAGTTGCCCATTCAAGATGGTCCATTTAGTTGCAGACTTGTTCTACTGAGCTCAACGTATATGGGGAACTGCGTTATTGCTTTCGACAATATCTCGCCTTTTTTGGGTCTCTGCACAGGATATTTGAAGGTCACAAGAAATGGGATGTGTCACGCTCCGCTTCCTAAAATACGTGAAAACGGAGTCGCGACGAGAGTCGGCGACGTATATACGCGAGAAAAATTCCTACGTGTACACGCTAAGCCTAAAGTAACCTAAATAAGCTATAAATCTAAACCATAATATTAACGATCACTGCAATAATATATATAATGACTACACATAATCCAAGATGAAATAAGGAATGGAATAGAAGCTATGTGTGATATACAGAAATCAAAAAATAATAGCAGGAATAAAGAAAGGAAAGAATACCAGAATAAAAGAGAGAGAGAGTCCAGCTCCTCACGAAGCGTACAAGCTCAACGAAGACCTGAACAATATAAGAAGATGTCCAAAATCCTGGACGTGCGAATTCAGGGTCGTCAGAAGCGACTTAGTGAGTGAGTGTGTGTGTGTGTAAAGAGAAAGGTGCTCGTGCATAACAACAACATAAGCAATGAAAACATGATAACTAAAATGAAGGATAACAAGATAATCAATGCCAAGAACAAAGATATGAACAATATATAACTGATCTTATGACAAAAGAAAATAACTAATGTCAAAATGTGTAACCTAGCATATGTCACTAGTCTGGTATACAAATCTGGTCAAGTGCACAATCATATGTCTATCATAGTTATATACATGTACAATCGGTGATTACGTCAGTCACAATACATTATAACAATTTATCATTATTAATTATGTCAGCGAATACCAATTGCCACCTGTAATAGACGCAACCGATACTACGCCTATCACACGTGTCAATGGGAGTCCTAAATTATTGAAACTGATTGGTTAGAGACATTGTCCATGCTTTAGGTGGGTTCCGTACATACCCGGAACCACGGCCTCAGTTTCCTGGCGCTGAACTAGGCCGTACTGCTAGGTACTCAGTAACTGTAACAGTAATCTCACTGTGAAAATAGTGGAATAATAACAGTACATATGGGATGTCAGCCATCCCCCAGGAACCCTACAGTGGAACCCTCAGTCGGCTGTGCAACCTGTATCCTAGGTCCATCCAAAATACATATGCTGTCTCCTCCATCAATTTTCCCAATCCCAGTATAAGTTGTCTTTTTACATTATTATTTAATTCAGTTAAGTCAGTCAATATCCATGTTATCTAGAATACTGGGACATGCGATGACTGTAATAGTAACAGTACCGTAACAGTAATTGTATACACAATGAACAGTAATAGGAACAGTGAACAGTAACAGTAATCGTGTATACAATGAATAGAGATGTACCGAGCGTTACAGTTTAACGATACTTTACTAGTAACTTTCAGTAACATGAACAGTATGTTTATCAGGCAGGTATCTTATATAATCTGTCAAGTTACCTAAGTGGTATCATGATATTTAGTCAGAATCAGCAATATAATCTTCTGGGGTTTTGTTGATTATGTGTCTAATATGTGAACATGAACAATAATTGACATGCATGAACAGTAATCAAACATGAATACTATTTAAACATAAAATAACGTCTATTAGAACAAGTGAAAACACTCACATGAAATAATATTGAAATACACAATAAATAAACAAAAAATACTCACATAAAATAATATCGAAATACTCAATAAGAAAATAAAGAACACTCGCCTGGACTTATCACGAGTCCGATAACCAATTCGAAGAATCTACATTAAATACATATGAATTTTTACATAAGATATCAAATTTACATTTATTGAATTTTACAAAAGATATCTTACTTGATGTTATTCAATATTTTAAATTAAATACAGATGGTCCAGATCTTAAAACAAAGTTGTAGGATGATACACTGAGTTTATAATATTGTTCATATTTTATTTACTGATTTTTGTGAGGTTTAAATGATGAAAACATGAAATTTCCTTAACGGGTCTGAATGTTGAAGTAGCGAGTTGATACTTAGAAAACAGTGTTTCAGTCTAATATGATTTGCAATTAATCCAAAAATTTTCAAAGATGCTAGGGGTTATATAGATATTTATCCATATTTTTAATTATTTTTTTTATATTTTTATCTAGTCAATAAAAATTGTTTTTCAATAAGGTAACGGGTCTGAATGTAAATGGGTCGGGTTACAATGGATTAAAACCAACAATAATTGGGCTGGACTGAAATGGGGCTTCTGAAATTGGGCTTCAGAATTTAATACTTATATTTATATATATATTTGTTTTCTATTTTCTGGTTTATAGCTTGGCCCAATGAGCCAGGCCCAATTCCTTTTTCTTTCTTTTCCTTTTTTTCCTTTTCTTTTGGGCTGGGCCAATGACGGCCCAGTTCCCTTTCTTCTTCTTTTTTCTTTCTTTTTCCCCTTTTTTCCTGTGGGACTGGGCCAGTGGCGGCCTAGCCTTCTTCCTTTTTTTCTTTTATTTTTACTGGGCCTAGGCCATTTGCGGCCCAGTTCTTTCTTTTCTTTTTTTTCTTTTTTTTTTAAGGCTTGGCCCAGTGGCAGCCCAGGCCACTGGGCCTGGTCATTTTCGGGTGCGGGTCTGCACCCGGGTCAGGTGCAGACCCGGCTGCACAGACCCGACTGGGTCTGTGCAGCGGCTGCTGCTCTTGGCCTTTTGGCCGAGAGCAGTAGGCTTTTTTTTTCTTTTTCTTCTTTTTTTTTTTTTCTTTTTTTTCCCTTATATGTGTGTGTGTATTCTAAAAATTCCTATTAACGTATTGTTACATTACCCAATTTATTTGTTTATATTATAGGATTGATTTTCAGTTTCATAAAGGAGGGATTTTTAAGTCACTATGTGTTATTAAATTTTAATTCATATAAATTGATTTAAATCTATGGGAGATTTAGGTTTCATAACAAGAATAGAATTTTAATCATGCTATTTCAATTAAATATTTTAATTCATAAAATTAAATTTTTACTCACTTGGATTTAGCCTGCTTCTCAATCTCCATGCCTCCTTCTCAACCTCTATGTCGCGGACCCGTTCCCTGTCACGATCACCTCCAACTCTACGGAGGGTGAAGAGGATGAGAAATGATGGGTTGGGAGTTCTTTCTGATTGTCATTTTTTTCTCTTTCTTTTTTTTTTTTTTTGACGAAGCAGGAGAAAAGCGTTACAGGATAGGATCTTTTAAGATTTTTAGCAATCAGGTTGTTAAGATAAGATCCCTAAAGATCTGTTGAGATCTTTCAGTTGGAAATTTGAAACTTAAATTTGGCTTTATATTTGTTTAAATAAATTAGACTTCCAACCTAACCACACGCCAATGTGGTATCATAGTTTAAATGTTAGGATTTGGTAAAAAGGCAAGGGTTTGAAACTTGGAATAAACAATTTAAGAACATAATTATATTTATTTATTTTTTTACTATATATATATATTTTTTTTTTGTTTAAATTTATTTTATTTTATTTTATTTGGGTATGAGTTAAATGGGTAATGGTTTATTGGATAATAGGATATGGGTTGGAAAAAGAAGATCAATTAGGAATAATACTAACAATAACATAATAATAATAATAGTAATGCTAATAATAGTGTATAAAATATAATACATACATATACTTGTATAAATGCAAATCAAAACATATACACTTGATATATATATGTAACTGAATCTCTACACATGTATAACATAAATTAATCAATAACAATAAGTAAATCTAAATAAAATTAATAAAAGTAGAAATATAGTATTTTGAGGTAGGGGATGTTACAGGATGTCACCAGTAAGATTTCGGATCCTCCCTTTATCAATTTTGTTCACAGAAGTGACAGCGAAGAAGAATTCATGCTCATTAGATGGCTTTCTGGTGGCAAAATCTTCAATTAAGTGAAGGATTACGGCATCGTGAGGGGGAAGTCTTTCGTGTCCAGTTGGTCTAGTGGAATCGGAGTGACCCGTCACATTCTGACTCTGAGGGTCGTCATTATCCTGAAGAGCGAGAGTAGATATATTGTTCTAAATGTAGAGCAACAAGTCGCCTGCTTTGAAGAACTAAATTATATGAAAGACAATCTTGATATTTCATCAATGTATCTTCCTTTTTTAATCAATAAAACATTTGATTTTGACTCATTTGCTCTTCTCCATATTTTTCTCTGTGTTTGCTCATGTAATTACCCATTGGTAATATAAATCTCCCGTAAAGGAGAACGTGATAAGTAAATTCTTTGAAAGAACTAGAAAGGGTGAAAATTCACCAAGTTGAATTTCCGAAAAATTACAAATGTGACTAAAATTATTCAGAGGTTAAGAACATGATAAAGTCAGTCAAATATATGAATTTATTGGAGATTAAAAGAGGGTAGATTTAGGAATTCGTCAGATATCATTAAATCTAAAGAGATTAAGTCTGGTGATTCGTCAGTTCAGAAGTGATAAACTGGACATAACTGAGTAGAAATCATTAGATATGAAATTTTATCGTTCAGAGGTGACGAACTGGACATAACAACAAAGAAAAGTAAATTTTGAACAATTATCAGTTTAGAGGTGACAAACTAGACATAAGTGATAAATTATCAAATAAGGAATGTTTACTATTCAGAAGTGGGGAACTGGATATAACAATAGATGAAAAGATGTGATTTGACTATATGTCGGTTCAGAGGTGATTGACCAGACATGATCTATTGAGAAGCCTTTAAGATTGAAATTTTGTCATTCAGAGGTGATGAACTAGACATGATGATAAAATGAAGGTGAACCCAGTTTTAGGGACCCTTCTATTCAGAGGTGATAAACTAGAGATGATGACTAAGACACACTAAATTCCAAATCCGCTGACAGAGGTAGTCGTATTAACTTAGCAGCTAGCTCATTAGGGACTGTAAAGGTGAATTGAATCTGAGCACCCGTTGGTTCAGAGGTAATATGAACAAGAACAACTAAGAGACAGTAGGCTCGCAATTCGCTATAGGTAGTCGTAATAACATGACAGCAATAACTCCCGACCCTGACGGGGGAAAGGAGAACAAAGTTATGGACCTGTCTGTTCAGAGGTATTAGACTGGACATGACAGTTTGAGTATCATAAAAGGAAAGAGATCTAGTTATCCGTCGGTTCAGAGGTAATATGGACATAACCGATTGGGAGTTATTAGACTCAAAGCCATGTCGTTCAGAGGTGACGAACTAGACATAACGGCAAAGGAGTAGTCTCTACTGGACTGGGAGATGAGACTTGGTTATTTGTCAATTCAGAGGTAACATGAACATAACCGATTGAGAAACCACTAAGCTCAGAATTTTTACCATTCAGAGGTGACAAGCTGGACATGACAGTAAAGAAAATAATTCCGCTAGGGTAAATAGGATTTGATCACGAATTCCATAAGGAAATTGGAATTTCCTTGGGAAGTCATTTGAAAGAAATTGTCAGAGGTATATTGTTAACGTGACAACCAGAAAAGTTCACTAGGGACTGAAAATGGTAATAATAGACTCCGATGGGGATCTATCAAAAACTCACTTGGGAGTTCGAAAATGAATCCCATAAGAGATCATATGTCAGAAGTAATTATTAACGTGACAAAAAGAACTCTATGAAGATTTGATAGGGAAATAATTATTCCCTAAAAAAATGTTAGAGGTAATCATTAACGTAACAACCAAATTCCTTGCTGGGGAATTTAAAAGGAGATTTTTACCAGAAGTGATCGACAGCTTCTCCTCTTAGGGACTTGTAAAAGTGAATAGTCAGAAGTGTGATGTTAACTTGATAAGGATTCATCTGCAGTTCATTTACGAGGGAAATGATTACAGTTTGATGTGGTCCTATCATTTTATGGACGAAAATTGGCAAGAGACTTTGGTAGAATTGACCATTCTTTGTAAAATACAAGAACATTGCTAGAGAATTCTGCTGGGGAATAAAGGACAGTGTTCCCAAAATTTGTTTGGGGAATCAAATTAATTCTGCTGGGGAATAGGAGAATAATACTCCTATAATGAAGGAAAAGTCAGGGGTGAAAATTTTAACATGACCTTTTGCTTTGTGGATCATTCCATGGAAGGGAATTGGTAGGGGATTCTGGAGGAATTAAATGGGATCAGGTCCCATAGGATTTTCAGCAAACCCTCAGCTATAAATGAATTTGGTGAGCTTTTATTAACTACCGTTTGAGTTGGACTAGTCATGCTATTCTTCTCAGCATGATGAGTTGTCGAGGACTTTATGTTGGGCTTAAAAATCAACTTTTTCCTCTATCCTTAGTCATTAGGAGCTTAGGATCATGTAATTCTGTGGGGATGTCGGTTAGCAATTAACGCTTTTCATGAAATCTTTTCTGGTATCTTTAATGTTGACACCGTGCAGCGTCGTCTCCTGATGTCTGATCAGTTTGACTCTGAAGGGATTCCCAATGATCAGAGGTATAATGTTAATTTGATCAGGCATAATATTTCTTCAAAAATTTGCCGTTGATTGGCATTATAAGTATGTCACTGTTCAGATTGGCCAGGCGGTATGCTCCATTTGAGTAGACTGTCTCTACTACAAATGGCCCTTCCCATTTAGGTCAGAATTTGCCTTTGGACTTATGTGTCATGACCATAGGTCGTCTTGACAGCTAAAACTAATCTGGAAAATTCTCTCTTTGATCTTTTTATTGAAGGCCTTTGAGATTCGAGCTTGATAAAGCTCAATACACTGCTGAGCCTGTAATCGCTTCTCATCTAGCGCTTCAAGCTCTAGGAGACGTAACTGATAGTTATCTTTATCAGTCATCTTGGTCGCTAAAGCAACACGAAGTGACGGTATTTGAATTTTCAAAGGTATATTCGCATCCATATGCAAGAGAAAAAGACATATTTCTCGTTAGGGTTCGAACTGTAGTTCAATAGGCCCAAAGACATTCACTAAGTTTTTTATTCCAATCTCGTTTGCTTGCAGAGACGGATGAACTTTTTGAGTTGCTTGACGATCGTCTTGTTGAATACTTCTGCTAACCCATTGGCGGCAGCGTTGTAAGCAGTTGACGCCACATTCTGAATCCGATATTTGTCACAAAACTGATGGAAAGATTGACTTGCAAATTGGGGACCATTATCATGGATGATCTATCTGGGAACACCAAATTGGTGGATGACATGATGTCTGATGAAGTTAACCACGTTGGTGATTTTAACTTCAACAAGCGGAACAGTCTCTGCCCATTTTGAGAAATAATCGGTTATTGTAAGGATGAACCGATGACTTTTAGCTGATGGAGGACAGATGGACCCTATTATATCAAATCCCCAAGCCTCGAATAGCCAAGATGCCACTGTGGGGCGGAGTAGTTCCGGGGGTTGGTGTATAAAATCTGTGTGGATTTGACAAATCTTACACTTCTTTGCGTATTCGACTGCTTCGGCGATCATAGTTGGCCAGTAATAACCAAGTCGGCGCAATCGATCCTTGAGCTTTGGTCCTGATTGATGAGCTCCACAAATGCGATCATGAGCCTCTTTGATTACTTCTTGTGTCTCTGAATTGGATAGACAACGAAGAATATATCATCATATGAACGACAATATAGCATTTTTACCACTACATCGTAGTAAAATCGAGTAAACCTTCGTCGAACAGACACTGCTTTTCTGGGATCATCGGGTAATATGTCGTGCAAGGCATAGTCGATGATCGGGAGTCGCCAGTCTCTTGATTCGAAGTTTGTCGAGGTTGTATGAACTTCACTAACCTCTAAACCATACTTCGGACAGAAGAGATGACGGGTGGCCACCGTGAGATGGTAGCTGGTATCAGCAGGTAAAGCCAATGTAGCTGCTAGCGCCGCTAGAGCATCTGCCTTTATATTTTGGAGGCGGGATATACGGCTGATGAAAAAGCCTTCAAATGTAGTAGCCAACTGAATGGCTGGACGGTGGTAAGGTATGAGGTCTTCATGGCGGATAAACGTGACTACTATGTAAATTTCATCTAACTGTCCTCTGATATGAAACATGTACGTGTGCGAAAGTAAAAGATAAAATAACTCAAAAAATACGCTTCACCAACAAGAGAGACTGTTGGTTGGAATTGAATTAAAAACAGATAATATTAAGTTATGCTATGTTGATCATGCAAGTGCTTAATCAATTTCAATGCCTTAAAGAACTAATTAGAAACTATTATTTATGCAGGAAATCAAGTTCTTCACACAATAAAAAAGTCAAGCAACTACAGGATCAAAATAGAATCACTCACTTATAATATTTGTGGACAATGGATCAATAGAAATAATAGATTGGAGATGTATCTTGACTAGCAACTAAAAAATGAGAAATTGAAATTGTACCTTAGATGTTCGAGAATAAAATTTCATTTTACAGTTTACTAGATGATTGCTGGACTTTAATCTGAATTTTGTGACGGGCTTGGAGATTGTCCTTGGACTCACGCGGGTATGAGTCTGGCTGATTATCTTTTGCCGCGAGGAGGGGACGTGGGGCTTCGAAGTTGCTGTAGGCGTGGCGCGGGAGAGAGGAGTTTGGCGACAGAATATTCGACGGAGATTTATTTGAGAGGAAAAAATTTGAAGGGAAAATAGAAATAGATAAATCAATTAGAGCATCCCACTACTAATTAAGTCTTAGGCATCCATCACAATTAGAGAATAGGATTGAAAAATCCAAATTAAACTTAATTGAGAGTAAAAACTTTCATTGATTGTTATCTTTCCAGTGAATACATAGGGTCTTATATAAGCTACAAAATTGTATCTCTCTCTGACTTCAGCTTGGATTTCAAAATTAACTTCTAAAAGAAATCAAAAACTTATAAGAAAGTAAAAAATAAAATACAAAATAGGCAACTGCTAATCAGACTACAACTCCAATACATAGAGAAGATAAAATAGAAACTCTACTACTAGTAGGATTACAAGACTTTTTCATGAGCACAATTTGCTTTTATAACTAAATAGTCATGGTTCTCTTGAGTTTCCTTCGGTATATTTTTTAAGTTTTTGAATTGAGTTTTGAGGGTAGCTTTGGTCTTTATGATGTCCGCATCAAAAAGTATGTACCATTGAGCAATGAATGGAAAAGAGGGGAGATTCTTGACATCATAAAAAATAATTCATCATATTTTTAAGCATGTCAAGTTCAAAATGCGTGTTAAATGCTAAAGCATTTCCAATCCTCCATGTAGTGGCTTTCTGTTCACAATTTTGCTGAGATTTACTTTCTTCTTTTAACAGCAGATGACAGGAAGCTGTGGTACCTCAAATCAGACCTACACTCTTATCAGTTTTAAATAAAGTAGACCCTCTCCCTTCGCCGCTGGTAGCAGTTATTTCTAGGTTTAAAGATGGGCTTAGGGTTATGAAGCTCTTGTTGCGCGCGCCGGGGCAACAACCTCTCTGAGGAATCCACACCAAATGGAGACAGATGCAGCCGGAGATGTATCCAACACGACAAGAACAGAGAACAATAGAGAAAGCAAATCAACACAGTATTTAACGAGGTTCGGCAATTTGCCTACGTCCTCGGGGCAAGGGGGAGAGAGATTTTATTGATTCAACAATCAATACAAACCAATACAAGAGGAATGCTTGAGGGAACTTCCTTGGATACAATACATGAGGGCTCTTGCCCTTATTTATAACCACAGAGTCACAGGATTTTAGGTAACCCTGATTGGAATCGATTCCAAACCAGAAAAGGAATTTGAATCCAGAAAGGCCAACAGAAACGCGTCTGTCGGTCGATTGGTCGGCCGACCCATGCCTCAGTCGACCGACCTTGCCTACAGGTCAACCGGGCGGTCGACTGGGACATGTCCTGACCTGCTACATGCGCCTGTTCTCTCTCCCTTTGACGTCCGATCTGTGTGTTATTTTCCTCAATCTCTTTTATCTCCTCTCTCCCTATAGCTCTCCTTTCACTCTGCTGTCTCCCCATTGCTCTTCTGCTGCTGCTTCAATGGACTTAGGAGTCATAACTTTTCTTCTGAGGCTTGCCTGGATTGCTGGCATACTCCCGATACTCTTGGCATCTGTTCCGATTAAATCTTTTGATTTCTTCCATATGATGCTCTTAAGCTTTGCTGCTAGAGGAAAGTTTTTGCAGTCTTCTGATAAATTCACTCTTCCTCAGAAGTACTTCTTGCATTTCTATCTCGTGGTTGTGGGGTTGACAACATGCTTGACACTCTCAACTTGGTTCTATGGATATAGAGAAATGGTACCAGTAAAAACTGAAACATTTCAGTATTCCACCACTACCATCAACTGAACAGGTGGATCACATAAGGTTTCTGGTCACGAGTACCATGTAACTTCTGCCGAGCAGAGACTTCAGCTCCGGAGAACTGTATTTGTTCTTTATTGATGGAAGCTCAAGTCTTGAGACGCTTGTAAGAGACACAAAATGTGTTTGTTTATAGCCCATCGGCCCGGATGCACATCTTCGGCTACTTAACTGGCCTGTTCTTTTATACAGCAGCACCTCTATCACTTGGCAGCACATTTGCCCTTGAGGCATCAAAGCACTTACTAGATCAAATTACCGAGTTTGTAATCAAAGGATGGGCACAGCTACCAGTTGAGTTTAAGTGGTCGGAAATGGTGAAACCTCTCATGGATTTGGGATGGTGTCAGTGGACTGGGGCTGTGATTTTTATCTGGGGTCGGTTACACCAGCTTCGTTGTCATGCAATTCTTGGGTCCTTGCGCCAATGCAGAGGGGCCAATGACTACGTGTTCTCTCGCGGTGACTGGTTCGAATATGTCTCATGCCCACAATACCTTGCTGAAATTGTCATATATTCTGGCCTTTTGGTTGCTCGCGGCGGTTCAGATGCCACAGTATGGCCCCTTTCTTGTTTGTTATCGCACATCTGTTCTTTGCAGCAGCAGAAACTCATAAATGGTGTCATCTCAAGTTTGATAGTTATCCCCAGTCCCAGAAAGCTATCATACCTTTGATATGTTAATAGCAAGCTATATTTTACCGAACCTGGCTGCTGGATAACACTGCAACTGATCAGGGGAACTGAAGCAATGTGTTCCATAGAAGTAAACCACAAAATGCTAAAAGATCTCCATGCCTCAGATGATATCTAAGCTATTGGAATATTACTGAGGTGTTGCCTTCAAGGCAATTGTCTATTCTCTCAAAAAATCTGAAAAACTGGCATTTGGTCATGCCATATATTTCGGCAAGAAGCGAAAGCATGAAGAATGATACTTGGATGGCTCTGCGATCATGAGAGATTCCAAACCAACGGCTAAAAGAGGCATCTGGTTAAACAACTACTGTTTGTCAAGCAGATAGGTACACCTAAGAAATATTCCATTTCTTTTAGAACTTAGCTTGAAAGGGTGGACTCTCTTCCATTCTCTAGCGATCTTATGAAAAAAAGGTTTCCTTTATATTTTCTCGCTAAAAATTCAGTATATTTATCACTCAGACTGCTTTCAACCCTCAAAATCTATGTTCGTGTGTGAAATTTGTTGATCTGACAATTGTTTGCATATCAAAGTGAAGGCATAGAGTTGATTTCTCATCTCATAACCCCATCTCATTAGAACAAAAGAAATAGTAAGACCTATTATTTCATGGTACTTCTGATCTGTCTGGAAATGTTATCTCTGAATAAGAAATTCTGTCTTCCAAATTTGTTATATCTACAACATATTAGTTGGTCTAGGCTGTGCTTCCATGCACTTGTAGGCTATGAAAATATCACCACATATGCAAATCTAATATAAATTTTTTACTTCTTACTGTAACATTGTTTACGAGATTGCATGAGTGAATACTTGATGCTAACGTATATATAAATTAATTTAGATTGGAAATTAGACAGAGAAAGGGAGGTTCAGCTTTTGCTATTTGTGGGAATATATCTATGTTCAATCCACTGAAAGGTCAAATATACTGATTGATATCAGGTACGTCCAATTATATAGATTTTCGTTTGGGCCAGAGCAGTAGTGAGAATTGAGGTGAATTAGAAGTTACTATTATTGAGATATGTTAGCAAGTCTGCTAATATTGAATTTGGTAAAGACTACAGCAGTGTATAATACGTATCGCAGTTGCAACATAAGATCGGGGTACACAATGTGAAATATTGAGTTGGTAGTGACTATGACAATATACCAGAAGCAGATATCTAAACACTAGAGGACAGGATTACATGCCCTATATACTAAAATGTCATGAATGATTTTTCTTATCGGAAAGGGAACCGATCATATTCCTTTTGTTATCGCCATTGTACTGATTGTTGGCGCCTCATGAATTTGATTTTCTAATCTCTTAGTTTTCCAAAACATTAGGAGGCCAATCGAGTAACTGATGCACGGCAAATCTGTTCAAGTTGGGAGGTCTAAATCTAGCAGAAAGAACAATTATCTGCTGCAGGGAATTAGAAACCTTACAACTTGTGTTGCTGAATGGAGTTGGCCATGTTCTTAAAGTTTCCAGGGGCAAAGACAAGATGAAACCTTGCTGATTTTGTTACTCATGGTAGGCTTTCTTCTCAAAGACACCAGTGGTGGGGAGGTAAGGATAAGATGCAGATCTTAACTTTTTCATTCTTTTCTAGTGACCTTCTCTGAACTTGTAGGATAATGCTTATTGTACTACTTTGGTACTTAAGAAACTAGCATATGAGGCCCCCTCATTTGTCAATGGACATGAAAATTGGTATCTAGGCCATCAAAGTAGTGTAGTAGTACAATTAGTTACTTGTCTAGAGCATGGAGAATATTGATTGCCCCCTTTCTTTTCTGTTTCTTTTTGCATTTTGTGTTTTGTGTGTTCATTTGTGTAAAGCTTTGAGTTCGTACTTATTGGATATATCATCTTTATTATTTTGGTAAAACTGGAATTTATCGTGTGCGCCTTTGAGAAAGACTATCTCAATGCCTCATTTAAATAAAACTGGTTGCAAATGATCATCATATTTGTTCAAATTATAATTCAGTATTCATTCTTATGAGTTGTGTATGAATTTTATAGTGCTCAAGGATTCACGTGTAATTATAATAGTTTCATATCACGAAATAAATAGGAAGTTTTGATTGAAATACATGCCCAAGCCTATGACCTGTTAGCTTAAGTTTTTGGGTTGCGCTCTGTTTCTAGCTCATTATCAAAGTCTATATAGAACATAAATCTTCCATTCTTCCAAATGCGTAATGTGGAATACGAATCACATTCTGTTCTTTTATGAACGTGTAACTTGTATCTGTTGGGATTTTTCCATCCAAAAATTTAAATGACAAATAATTTAATAAAATAAATGTATAAACAATGTTACCGGTCTCGGGGAAGGCGTGTGATCACTGCACTAAAAGGCATATCGCCGACCTCGTGCGATCAACCAAGGAAGATGTGCCGCTTAGCAATACTACCATCTCTTCCGGTGTCCCTTACGTGCAAGACCACGAAGAGGAGGTGCCTCGAATTGTAAGCAATACCCAGATTAAATTTGAAAAAGAAATTTTATAAGAAAAGAGGAAGGCGAGAGAGGAATCCTTTTTTCCGTTTTAATTCTCTTACTTCTATTTTCATGATGCTGGTATATATATAGTGAAGCTTATCTCCTAACTCTTAACAACTAACCCCACTAATATGATAACTAACCCATTAGTAGAATAGTGGTTAGAGACCAAGTCAAGTAGTTTATTTAAGAATTTCAATCTTTTTCTATTTTATTTTATTTTATTTTAAATAAAATTCCCAATGTCCCCCGTCCCCCTAAAAATTGAACTTTCAAATAAAATATAAGAAAAACAAGAATATCTGGGCATTTATCCTATGCAATCGATACAGGTACCTTCTGGCTTTGAACCTACACTTAGGGACATAATAGACTAGGCCTTGAATTAGACCCCTTTACCAAGAATTGACAAAAACACACATAGAATGCTTATAGTATTGGGTCGCGGGGTAGAGCATTATGGTCATGCTCACATACCGACTCATGAGAGTTTCTAGGGGTCAGCCCTGCCCCCCAACCGCAACCCTTCACAGTTCCTCTCCTTACGTAAGTAATTCCTCAAAAGGTACCTGTGATCGGAATGATACCTCCCATACTACATGCATTAGACTTATTAATAGTATAAGCTCAACCTAACCGATCACAATATGAGCACTGTCATTAGAGGGATGGGGTAGTAGTTATAATAGTGCAAATTATAAATGCATGTATTGCTACAATTAGGAGTGTAATCTCCAAAGTCAGTGCTCCATATGATAATCACCAGTCCAGCTTGTTTCTACCACATTGAACCTCTTTCATGGGACCAACTCAACAATCAAGAAGGTTTGATTCCCACTGTCAGTGATCACTACTATAGGCTTAACCCTATCCCCCTCGATGATTCTAGGATTATTCTCCTAAATAGATCCTTTATCAAAATGGACTTTATAAGGTCCAGGGTCATATATATGGCTTAAAACCTTTTCATATATTTCATATTTTGATGCAAGTATTACTGCCCATCTTATGAGAAACTTCCCTCTCAATTTGGGAGACATACAACATTTGATCATGAGATAACATTCAAATCGTTGCAAAATGTAATAATATACAGAGTATGTAATAAATGTATTATCAAATACATTAAAGTACTAACATTTGCAATATCATCGAAACCACATATATAATTTAGTTTTCGTTCTTACGGTCATTATCAGTAAATAATGATAATAAATGTTCTAGCATATATAGAACTAAAACCATGCCTTTATAAAATGATGATGCTTAAAGATATAATGCCACAATTTTATCGTAAAGATGGTTACATGTTAGGGTTTGACTATATAGCATACCTTCCGAACTTACCTCACCATTCATATCCTTAATCTCAAATGGAACTTTTCATCTTATAAGCGTATCATCATTTATAAATTCTTTATGCTACATTATACATGTAATTTTCAAATGTAAAAATTAAATTGATGAGTAAGATAAAATCGATCATACGAGCACAAGTGCTTCTTATTCTCATGAGATTACCACACATTTGTTATTGTTGCTCATTTCATTTGGATTAGAGAAACCGAACTAATAAACAATAAATGAATTCAATATTTGTTAGTGAGATTTAAACAAGCATTGAAAATTTAAGTCTATTTTAAAATATTTAATAAATCAGATAATTGTCAATCTTCAATTAAAATACTTAAAGTATGCAATTAAAGAATTTCTTTGTTGTTTCTCAAGCAGAGTTTAATAGCCAGTTTGTCCATCGAAGTCAAGTTAAAGCACATCATCAACAAAATTAGATATAAAATTTAATTTTGAGCAGTAAGGTTAGAACAAATTCTTAACCTCCATAATTACATAATAGACATGAAAATATTTGTAATTTAATAAACATGGTCTATGGTAAGATCTGTAGTAAATAACGCATAATTGATTATGTAATAAAGTCTACAAAAGAAATAGCAAAATAAGTCTAGAGATTACTCACTAAATACAGTAATAGTAAGAATTAATTATTATTCATATGTAAATAACCAAATAAAATAAACTATCCAATAGAGCTACGTGACTTTAATTGATTTAAATCTTGTATATCAAATAATCAATTAAAGCCATAAATACTCTTTAGACGTGCCATCCTATACTAGTATTATATGGAATACAAATCCAGATAAAAACACGTGGGATATAAAATAATATGTATTGTTCCTAACAGTATCAAACTTCACTAAGTTTTGGAAATTATATTTGCAAGTTAAAAAAGAAATCTAGACAAGCATGAAAATCTGCATGTTCTACAACATGTAACGAGGCTGGCGTCCAGATGCTCATAACTTTATACCTAAAGTATTTAAAGATTAAAAAAATAAAAAACAATTTGCAAGTTTCATTAGATTTCTAAAATAAAAAAAAGTTACAAGATAATTTAAGTTATTATCATTAGTGCACTTCAACTTAAGAGTATTGGCTTTTCATTGTAGAAGATAAATTTACAGCCTTTAAGTCGGTCTCTTATTCAAAAAATATACATACATTCTTAGAATTTTTTTCGAACATGTACAAATCTGACAATCAACACCTACTTGTTACTCATGTCAAAAAAAAACTATAATCCAGCAAAGGAAAAGATAAAATATATTCTTTTTTCAATCAAATATTAATTTCATTTTGTATTTTCTATTTTTTCTAAGTTTTGACTTTTTAATAATGAAGTTGAAATTCAAATCGGAAGAAATCTAAATTCACTATTGACTAGGATGAGACTGCTAAGGTGATATTGAAACTGAAGTGACATTCCAACTCTTGTTTCAATGACAAAAGAAGACATCAACACTACCTCCTTTTAGTTTTTAAGAATAATTCATTGTCCCTATAACTAGAAGCACTACAACCTCACGGCTTTAAGAAGTAAAAAAGAATTATTTTTATGTTATACTCTAATAGTAATCTTGGTAAAGAGTTTCTCTACATAAAAATGTGAATTGAAGAAATCAAAAGAAAGGAAAGAAAAAGGAGCTCATTCCGCTCCTTTTTCTCACGTTTACCCGTCTGCTCATCAGATGATAAGGAGATATGCAATATGTGATTAAAAGCTTCCTCTACTTGACCAGATGCAACTGAAAGCTTGTAAGACTAAATGCCCACACGGTCTACTACCTTGTAAGCCAAAAGTATTGAACAGTTTTCCTTGCATACTCTGATGTAGAAAATATAGTAATAATGTTTGTCTTCCACTTTCTCAACACAAACTCCCACTTGTTTAAGCTTACATTTTGGAACTACTATGACTAAATAACCTTCTTTGAAACATAAACCTAGTATAACCATAATTTCTATTAATATCACAAAGAGTCATGCTAAAACCTAATAGCAATGTAGAATATCCTCAAATTACAAGATTAAATACTGAAAAAATAAGGAAAAAGAGAAAAGAAAGCAAACAACAATTCAATTACAATTCTCTACGTGTTGAATTTTCTTTCTTTTTTATCACTTTAACAATCCAAAATAAATATATATACATTTATTGACACTCACAATTATTCATTGATATTTTGAAAAAAAAAAATCATTTCATTACATGGGATCTTGTCAATACTCCACTATCATCCTGACCCACCGGTACACTAAATACCGTAGTGCATATATATATATATATATATATATATATATATATATATATATATATAATATATATATATATATATATATATATATATATGAGCTTACTGTACCTCAGCCCGCGGGCTGAGAGAGTTTTCTCAGCCTGCGGGCGTGGCAACATCACCGCCCCACATCTGTAATAATTTTGGCGAGCAAAATCCTGTAAAATCCCGCCCAATTTAATGCCAGTCACCTCAACATTGTAATTTCCAAAAATACCCTCCCTCACAACTTTTTACCGACCTTGGTAGCAGTCCTCAGAAAAAGACTGCGACCTTGGTAGCAGACCTTGGTAGCAGTCCTCAGAAAAAGACTGCGACCTTGGTAGCAGTTCTCAGAAAAAGACTGCGACCATGGTAGCAGTCCTTAGAAAAGACTGTGGTAGCAGACCTTGGTAGCAGTCCTCAGAAAAAGACTGCGACCTTGGTAGCAGTCCTTAGAAAAGACTGCGACCGTGGTAGCAGTTCTCATAAAAACACTGCGACTATGATAGCAGTCCTCAGAAAAAGACTGCGACCTTGGTAGCAGTCCTCAGAAAAAGACTGCGACCTTGGTAGCAGTCCTTAGAAAAGACTGCGACCGTGGTAGCAGTTCTCATAAAAACACTGCGACCTTGGTAGCAGTCCTCAGAAAAAGACTGCGACCTTGATAGCAGTCCTTAGAAAAGACTGCGACCGTGGTAGCAGTTCTCATAAGTACTGCGACTATATTAAAAATCATTAAATATCAAATCAGATAAAAAAAATTAAAGAAGCAGCATTCACTGTCTTTTACCGAAAAAGTAGCTTTTCATAAGGGGTATTTGGTAATTTAACTTCTTTCAATAAGCGGGCCGCAAATTAGTGGGGTGCAAAATTGAGCCACGTCAGCGCAGGCTGAGAGAGTTCTCTCAGCCCGCGGGCTGATATACATTTTTCTCTCTCTCTCTCTCTCTCTATATATATATATATATATATATATATATATATATATATATATATATATATATATATATATATATATATATATATATATCGGTTACACTGGATAACGGTATTTTATGTAGCTTTATGTAGTTTTATGCACACGTCTCACCATTACATAAGTACTGAGATTCATGACACTAATACTGCATGTCTGTGACCTACCAATATACGGATATTCTAGGACACTGGATCCCATCATTTTATAGTGATATCCTCGTTACATGGACGCACTGATCACTGTCAGGACATGCACGTGCACTGAGATAGTACACGGATAGACCACTGCACGGACTACCTCATTTCATGTTTACATACCCCTGCTACACATGCCTGCATTTCATATTTACATATCACTGTTACACATGCCTGCATTTCATGTTTACATATCACTGTTACACATGCATGTCATGCTTACCTGTGACACATGCTTATATGGTTTCTCTCTATTCTTGTCATATGGATCACCATGCCTATTACATGTATTATTGTTCCATGTTCCCGTATTCATGTTATACGATTGTTTCCTGTTACGGATATGGATATTCCTGATACTGGACATGCGAGCGGTTGATATGCGATATGTGGGAATCCTACATCTATTGTTCCCGTTTCTCGATATATTGTTCATGTTATCTTGTTCATGTTATATTGTTCCTGATTCCCGTTATATTGTTCTACGCTATCAACAGAGCTCAGGTCCAGTTATCATGTTACCCGTATCATGTACAGTAGTTGTTCTTGTTACATTGTATACTTGATATAAAAGATCATAAGATAACTTGGGTATGGGGGAGACTTGACAGTTGATTAGATCTTATCGGGTGATGTACTGGATCCATATTATTTTCCCACTGCAGGGGACGGTAGTGCTACCTACCAATTGCTCCATGAGCTCTTGTTACTTGATTCATGCTCCCCTCTTAGCGGAGGGCCCTGGTCCTAGCAGCCAGGGGCTTGTTTAAGGCCGTGATCCCGGGTATGCACGGGATACATCCACCCGATAAGAACTCCTCGACAATGGGTTTCCAATTAACATAATAAAACAGTATACACAATAGTGGACGTCGAGAACACTTGTTATTTGGTCACTCTCTCGTTTGGATAATGGTACCCGTAGGCCATTCCGGATGGGTTCGACTGGAGTGCGGGCTCCAGTATGAACTGCCAGTGGTATGGGATACTGGAAGAGATTGATTAAAATATCAGGTGGTACTGATTGCTACTATTGTATAAATGACATGACTGACCTGATACATGTATACTATTGTTTAGATGTACTTGTTACTGTTCCTGATGATATATGCACCATCTTGTTACATGTATACTTTGTTACATTACTTGGTACATGTTACACTGTATGTAGTAGCATACTACGCATGTTATGCATTGCATATATTCTATGTTTGCAGACATCTTGACTGTATGTGCACAACACAGTATTATGGGTATCTTGCATACGGACATCTGCATGTTCACTTGTATTACGTCACCCCTAGCATGTTCATTACGTCACCACTAGACAACATTATATATTATATACTCTGGATACGATTAGAGACATGATCTGATGATAACCGGTTAGGTAGTGGTGATATTAAAAGATGACATGACTGTATATTTTTACTGCTTACATGTTTATATATTTCTATATTATATGGTATCACTATTACCACATCATGTATTATATATTAGTATCGTGCTTGTATTACTATGTATATATTACTGCTTCCTTCATTTTACCACTCACTGGGTCGCTTTCTGACGACCCTGGGTTTGTGTGCCCAGATTGGAGATCCGCGTACCGAGAGTGTCTTGGAGTCACATAGGAGATTCCTCATCGGGGCTATTTCTAGATATCTTGGTGCTTTATTTCTGTTATCTTATTTGTCATCATTTTTCATATCTGTCATGATCGCTGACCCTTTTCTGCAGGTATTCTTGTACTTATTTCATGCTGGGACCCATGGCTATATAGAGGTTATTTACTATACTGAGGCTTAACGTACGCGTGAGCGTGTATTCACCTCGCGTATGTACGTCGCCATAACGTCCCCGTACCTGCGGGATTGGGGCGTTACAGTGTCCGGTTGGTTTAGTGGAATCGGAGTGACCCGTCACATTCTGACTCTGAGGGCCGTCATTATCCTGAAGAGCGAGAGTAGATATATTGTCCTAAATGTAGAGCAACAAGTCGCCTGCTTTTGAAGAACTAAATTATGAAAGACAATCTTGATATTTCATCAATGTATCTTCCTTTTTTAATCAATAAAACATTTGATTTTGACTCATTTGCTCTTCTCCATATTTTTTTCTGTGTTTGCTCTTGTAATTACCCATAGGTATTATAAATCTCCCGTAAAGGAGAACGTGGTAAGCAAGTTCTTTTGAAAGAACTAGAAAGGGTGAAAATTCACCAAGTTGAATTTTCGAAAAAATTACAAATGTGGCTAAAATTATTCAGAGGTTAAGAACATGATAAAGTCAGTCAAATATATGAATTTATTGGAGACTAAAAGAGGGTAGATTTAGGAATCCGTCAGATATCACTAAATCTAAAGAGATTAAATCTGGTGATTCGTCAGTTCAGAAGTGATAAACTGGACATAACTGAGTAGAAATCATCTGACATGAAATTTTATTGTTTAGAGGTGACGAACTGGATATAACAACAAAGAAAAGTAAATTTTGAACAATTATCAATTTAGAGGTGACAAACTGGACATAAGTGATAAATTATCAAATAAGGAATATTTACTATTCAGAAGTGGGGAGCTGGACATAACAATAAATGAAAAGATGTGACTTGGCTATATGTCGGTTCAGAGGTGATTGACCAGACATGATCTATTGAGAAGCCTTTAAGCTTGAAATTTTGTCATTCAGAGGTGATGAACTAGACATGATGATAAAATGAAGGTGAACCCAGTTTTAGGAACCCATCTATTCAGAGGTGATAAACTAGACATGATGACTATGACACACTAAACTCCGAATCCGCTGACAGAAGTAGTCGTATTAAATTAGCAGCTAGCTCATTAGGGACTGCAAAGGTGAATTGAATCTGAGCACCCGTTGGTTCAGAGGTAATATGAACAAGAACAACTAAGAGATAGTAGGCTCGTAATTCGCTATAGGTAGTCGTTATAACATGACAGTAAGAACTCCCGACCCTGACGGGGGAAAGGAGAACAAAGTTATGGACCTGTCTGTTCAGAGGTATTAGACTAGACATGACAGTTTGAGTATCATAAAAGGAAAGAGATCTAGGTATCCGGCGGTTCAGAGGTAATATTGACATAACCGATTGGGAGTTATTAGACTCAAAGTCATGTCGTTCAGAGGTGACGAACAAGACGTAACGGCAAAGGAGTAGTCTCTACTGGACTGGGAGATGAGACTTGGTTATTTGTCAATTCAGAGATAACATGAACATAACCGATTGAGAAACCACTAAGGTCAGAATTTTTACCATTCAGAGGTGACAAGCTAGACATGACAATAAAGAAAATAATTCCGCTGGGGTAAATAGGATTTGATCACGAATTCCATAAGGAAATTGGAATTTCTTTGGGAAGTCATTTGAAAGAAATTGTCAGAGATATATTGTTAACGTGACAACCAGAAAAGTTCACTAGGGACTGAAAATGGTAATAATAGACTCCGATGGGGATCTATCAGAAACTCACTTGGGAGTTCGAAAATGAATCCCATAAGAGATCATATGTCAGAGGTAATTATTAACGTGACAAAAAGAACTCTATGGAGATTTGATAGGGAAATAATTATTCCCTAAAAAATGTTAGAGTTAATCATTAACGTAACAACCAAATTCCTTGCTAGGGAATTTAAAAGGAGATTTTTATCAGAAGTGATCGACAGCTTCTCCTCTTGGGGACTTGTAAAAGTGAATAGTCAGAAGTGTGATGTTAACTTGACAAGGATTCATCTGCAGTTCATTTACGAGGGAAATGATTACAGTTTGATGTGGTCCTATCATTTTATGGACGAAAATTGGCAAGAGACTTTGGTAGAATTGACCATTCTTTGTAAAATATAAGAACATTGCTAGAGAATTCTGCCGGAGAATTGAGGACAGTGTTCCCAAAATTTGTTTGGGGAATCAAATTAATTCTGCTGGGGGAATAGGAGAATAATACTCCTATAATGAAGAAAAGTCAGGGGGGAAAATTTTAACATGACCTTTTGCTTTGTGGATCATTCCATGGAAGGGAATTGGTAGGGGATTCTGGAGGAATCAAATGGGATCAGGTCCCATAGGATTTTCAGCAAACCCTCAGCTATCAATGAATTTGGTGAGCTTTTATTAACTACCGTTTGAGTTAAACTAGTCATGCTATTCCCCTCAGCATGATGAGTTGTCGAGGACTTTGTGTTGGGCTTAAAAATCAACTTTTTCCTCTATCCTTAGTCATTAGGAGCTTAGGATCATGTAATTCTGTGGGGATGTCGGTTAGCAATTAACGCTCCTCATGAAATCTTTTCTGGTATCTTTAATGTTGACACCGTGCAGCGTCGTCTCCTGATGTCTGATCAGTTTGACTCTGAAGGGATTCCCAATGATCAGAGGTATAATGTTAATTTGATCAGGGATAATATTTCTTCAAAAATTTGTCGTTGATTGGCATTATAAGTATGTCACTGTTCAAATTGGCCAGGCGGTATGCTCCATTTGAGTAGACTGTCTCTACTACAAATGGCCCTTCCCATTTAGGTCAGAATTTGCCTTTGGACTTATGTGTCATGACCATAAGTCGTCTTGACAGCTAAAACTAAATCTCCTTTCTGAAAAATTCTCTCTTTGATCTTTTTATTGAAGGCCTTTGAGATTCGAGCTTGATAAATCTCAATACACTACTGAGCCTGTAATCGCTTCTCATCTAGCGCTTCAAGCTCTAGGAGACGTAACTGATGGTTATCTTTATCAGTCATCTTGGTCACTAAAGCAACATGAAGTGATGGTATTTGAATATTCAAAGGTATATCCGCATCCATATGCAAGAGAAAAAGACATATTTCTCGTTGGGGTTCGAACTGTAGTTCAATAGGCCCAAAGACATTCACTAAGTTTTTTATTCCAATCTCGTTTGCTTGCAGAGACGGATGAACTTTTTGAGTTGCTTGATGATCATCTTGTTGAATACTTCTACTAACCCATTGGCGGCAACGTTGTAAGCAGTTGACGCCACATTCTGAATCCAGTATTTGTCACAAAACTGATGGAACGATTGACTTGCAAATTGGGGACCATTGTCATGGATGATCCATCTGGGAACACCAAATTGGTGGATGACATGTGTCTGATGAAGTTAACCATGTTGGTGATTTTAACTTCAACAAGCGGAACAGTCTCTGCCCATTTTGAGAAATAATCGGTTATTGTAAGGATGAACCGATGACTTTTAGCTGATGGAGGACAGATGGACCCTATTATATCAAATCCCCAAGCCTCAAATAGCCAAGATGCCACTGTGGGGCAGAGTAGTTCCGGGGGTTGGTGTATAAAATCTGTGTGGATTTGACAAATCTTTCACCTCTTTGCGTATCGACTGCTTCGGCGATCATAGTTGGCCAGTAATAATCAAGTCGACGCAATCGATCTTGAGCTTTGGTCCTGATTGATGAGTTCCACATATGCGATCATGAGCCTCTTTGATTACTTCTTGTGTCTCTGAATTGGATAGACAACGAAGAATATATCATCATATGAACGACGGTATAGCATTTTTACCACTGCATCGTAGTAAAATCGAGTAAACCTTCGTCGAACAAACACTGCTTTCCTGGGATCATCGGGTAATATGTCGTGCAAGGCATAGTCGATGATCGGGAATCGCCAGTCTCTTGATTCGAAGTTTGTCGAGGTTGTATGAACTTCACTAACCTCTAAACCATACTTCGGACAGAAGAGATGACGGGTGGCCACCGTGAGATAGTAGCTGGTATCAGCAGGTAAAGCCAGTGTAGCTGCTAGCGCCGCTTGAGCATCTGCCTTTGTATTTTGGAGGATATATGGCTGATGTAAAAGCCTTCAAATGTAGTAGCCAACTGAATGGCTGCATGGTGATAAGGTATGAGGTCTTCATGGCGGATAAACGTGACTACTATGTAAATTTCACCTAACTGTACTCTGATATGAAACATGTACGTGTTTGAAAGTAAAAGATAAAATAACTCAAAAAATACGCTTCACCAACAAGAGAGACTGTTGGTTGGAATTGAAATAAAAACAGATAATATTAAGTTATGCTATGTTGATCATGCAAGTGCTTAATCAATTTCAATGCCTTAAAAGATTAATTAGAAACAATTATTTATGCAGGAAATAAAGTTCTTCACACAATAAAAAAGTCAAGCAACTACAGGATCAAAATAGAATCACTCGTAATATTTGTGGACAATGGATCAATAGAAATAATAGATTGGAGATGTATCTTGACTAGCAACTAAAAAATGAGAAATTGAAATTGTACCTTAGATGTTCGAGAATAAAATTTCAGTTTACAGTTTACTAGATGATTGCTGGACTTTAATCTGAATTCTGTGACGGGCTTGGAGATTGTCCTTGGACTCACGCTGGTATGAGTCTGGCTGATTATCTTTTGCCACGAGGAGGGGACGCGGGGCTTCGAAGTTGTTGTAGGCGTGGCGAGGGAGAGAGGAGTTTGGCGACAGAATATTCGACGGAGATTTATTTGAGAGGAAAAAAAATTTGAAGGTAAAATAGAGATAGATAAATCAATTAGAGCATCCCACTACTAATTGAGTCTAAGACATCCATCACAATTAGAGAAGATGATTGAAAATTCCAAATTAAACTCAATTGAGAGTAAAAATTTTCATTGATTGTTATCTTTCCAAGTGAATACATAGGGCCTTATATAAGCTACAAAATTGTATCTCTCTCTGACTTCAGCTTGGATTTCAAAATCAACTTCTAAAAGAAATCAAAAACTTATAAGAAAGTAAAAAATAGAAATACAAAAATAGGCAGCTGCTAATCAGACTACAACTCCAATACATAGAGAAGATAAAATAGAAACTCTACTACTAGTAGGATTACAAAACTTTTTCATGAGCACAATTTGCTTTTATAACCAAATAGTCATGGTTCTCTTGAGTTTCCTTCGGTATACTTTTTAAATTTTTGAATTGAGTTTTGAGGGTAGCTTTGACGGCTTTATGATGTCCGCATCAAAAAGTATGTACCATTGAGCAATGAATGGAAAAGAGGGGAGATTCTTGACATCATAAAAAATAATTCATCATATTTTAAGCATGTCAAGTTCAAAATGCGTGTTAAATGCTAAAGCATTTCCAATCCTCCATGTAGTGGCTTTCTGTTCACAATTTTGCTGAGATTTACTTTCTTCTATTAACAGCAGATGACAGGAAGCTGTGGTACCTCAAATCAGACCTACACTCTTATCAGTTTTAAATAAAGTAGACCCTCTCCCTTCTCCTCTATGCTGGTAGCAGTTATTTCTAGGTTTAAAGATGGGCTTAGGGTTATGAAGCTCTTGTTGCGCGCGCCGGGGCAACAACCTCTCTGAGGAATCCACATCAAATGGAGACAGATGCAGCGGAGATGTACCCAACACGACAAGAACAGAGAACAATAGAGAAAGCAAATTAACACAGTATTTAACGAGGTTCGACAATTTGTCTACGTTCTCGGGGCAAGGGGGAGAGAGATTTTATTGATTCAACAATCAATACAAACCAATACAAGAGGGATACTTGAGGGAACTTTCTTGGATACAATACATGAGGGCTCTAGCCCTTATTTATAACCACAGAGTCTCAGGATTTTAGGTAACCCTGATTGGAATCGATTCCACACCAGAAAAAGAATTTGAATCCAGAAAGGCCAGCAGAAACGCGTCTTACATGCCTCAGTCGACTGACCTTGTCTACCGGTCAACCGGGCGGTCGACTGGGACCTGTCCTGGTCTGCTACATGCGCCTGTTCTTGCTCCCTTTGACGTCCGATCTCTGTATTATTTTTCTCTATCTCCTTTGTCACCTCTCTCCCTACAGCTCTCCTTTCACTCTGCTGTCTCCCCGTTGCTCTTCTGCTGCTGCTTCAATGGACTTAGGAGTCATAACTTTTCTTCTGAGGCTTGCCTGGATTGCTGGCATACTCCCGATACTCTTGGCATCTGTTCCGATTAAATCTTTTGATTTCTTCCATAGGATGCTCTTAAGCTTTGCTGCTAGAGGAAAGATTTTGCAGTCTTCTGATAAATTCACTCTTCGTCAGAAGTACTTCTTGCATTTCTATCTCGTGGTTGTGGGGTTGACAACATGCTTGACACTCTCAACTTGGTTCTATGGATATAGAGAAATGGTACCAGTAAAAACTGAAACATTTCAGTATTCCACCACTACCATCAACTGAACAGGTGGATCACATAAGGTTTCTGGTCACGAGTACCATGTAACTTCTGCCGAGCACAGACTTCAGCTCTGGAGAACTGTGTTTGTTCGTTTATTGATGGCAGCTCAAGTCTTGAGACGCTTGTAAGAGACACAAAATGTGTTTGTTTATAGCCCATCGGCCCGGATGCACATCTTCGGCTACTTAACTGGCCTGTTCTTTTATACAGCAGCACCTCTATCACTTGGCAGCACATTTGCCCTTGAGGCATCAAAGCATTTACTAGATCAAATTACCGAGTTTGTAATCAAAGGATGGGCACAGCTACCAGTTGAGTTTAAGTGGTCAGAAATGGTGAAACCTCTTATGGATTTGGGGCTGTGGTTTTTATCCAGGGCTAGTTACACCAGCTTCGTTGTCATGCAATTCTTGGGTCCTTGCGCCAATGCAGAGGGGCCAATGACTACGTGATCTCTCGCGGTGACTGGTTCGAATATGTCTCATGCCCACATTACCTTGCTGAAATTGTCATATATTCTGGCCTTTTGGTTGCTCGCGGCGGTTCAGTTGCCACAGTATGGCCCCTTTCTTGTTTGTTGTAGCAAATCTGGTCTTTGCAGCAGCAGAAACTCATAAATGGTGTCATCTCAAGTTTGATAGTTATCCCCAGTCCCAGAAAGCTATCATACCTTTGATATATTATTAGGAAGCTATGATTTACCGAACCTGGCTGCTGGATAACACTGCAACTGATCAAGGGAACTGAAGCAATGTGTTCCATAGAAGTAAACCACAAAAATGCTAGAAGATCTCCATGCCTCAGATGATATCTAAGCCATTGAATATTCCTGAGGTGTTGCTTCAAGGCAATATGTCTATTCTCTCGAAAAATCTGAAAAACTGGCATTTGGTCATGCCATATATTTCGGCAAGAAGCGAAAGCATGAAGAATGATACTTGGATGGCTCTGCGATCATGAGAGATTCCAAACCAACGGCTAAAAGAGGCATCTGGTTAAACAACTACTGTTTGTCAAGCAGATAGGTACACCTAAGAAATATTCCATTTCTTTTAGAACTTAACTTGAAAGGGTGGACTCTCTTCCATTCTCTAGCGATCTTATGAAAAAAAAAGTTTCCTTTATATTTTCTCGCTAAAAAAATCAGCATATTTATCACTCAGACTGCTTTCAACCCTCAAAATCTATGTTCGTGTGTGAAATTTGTTGATCTGACAATTGTTTGCATATCAAAGTGAAGGCATAGAGTTGATTTCTCATCTCAAAACCCCATCTCATTAGAACAAAAGAAATAATAAGACCTATTTATTTCATGGTACTTCTGATCTGTCTGGAAATGTTATCTCTGAATAAGAAATTCTGTCTTCCAAATTTGTTATATCTACAACATATTAGTTGGTCTAGGCTGTGCTTCCATGCACTTGCAGACTATGAAAATATCACCACATATGCAAATCTAATATAAATTTTTTACTTTTTACTGTAACATTGTTTACGAGATTGCATGAGTGAATACTTGATGCTAACGTGCATATAAATTAATTTAGATTGGAAATTAGACAGAGAAAGGGAGGTTCAGCTATTAATATTTGTGGGACTATATCTATGTTCAATCCACTGAAAGGTCAAATATACTGATTGATATCAGGTACGTCCAATTATATAGATTTTCGTTTGGGCCAGAGCAGTAGTGAGAGTTGAGGTGAATTAGAAGTTACTATTATTGAGATATGTTAGTAAGTCTGCTATTATTGAATTTGGTACAGACTACAGCAGTGTATAATACTTATCGCAGTGTCAACATAAGATCGGGGTACACAATTGTGAAATATTGAGTCGGTAGTGACTATGACAATGTACCAGAAGCAGATATCTAAACACTAGAGGACAGGATTACATGCTCTATATACTAAAATATCATCAATGATTTTTCTTATCGGAAAGGGAACCGATCATATTCCTTTTGTTATCGCCTATTGTACTGATTGTTGGCGCCTCATGAATTTGATTTTCTAATCTCTTAGTGTTCCAAAACATTAGGAGGCCAATCGAGTAACTGATGCACGGCAAATCTGTTCAAGTTGGGAGGTCTAAATCTAGCAGAAAGAACAATATCTGCTGCAGGGAATTTGAAACCTTACTACTTGTGTTGCTGAATGGAGTTGGCCATGTTCTTAAAGTTTTCAGGGGCAAAGACAAGATGAAACCTTGCTGATTTTGTTACTCATGGTAGGCTTTCTTCTCAAAGACAACAGTGGTGGGGAGGTAAGGATAAGATGCAGATCTTAACTTTTTCATTCTTTTCTAGTGACCTTCTCTGAACTTGTAGGATAATGCTTATTGTACTACTTTGGTACTTAAGAAACTAGCATATGAGGCCCCCTCATTTGTCAATGGACATGAAAATTGGTATATAAGCCATCAAAGTAGTGTAGTAGGACAATTAGTTACTTGTCTAGAGCATGGAGAATATTGATTGCCCCCTTTCTTTTCTGTTTCTTTTTGCATTTTGTGTTTTGTGTGTTCATTTGTGTAAAGCTTTGAGTTCGTACTTATTGGATACATCATCTTTATTATTTTGGTAAAACTGGAATTTATCGTGTGCGCCTTTGAGAAAGACTATCTCAATGCCTCATTTAAATAAAACTGGTTGCAAATGATCATCATATTTGTTCAAATTATAATTCAGTATGCATTCTTATGAGTTGTGTATGAATTTTATAGTGCTCAAGGATTCACGTGTAATTATAATAGTTTCATATCGCGAAATAAGTAGGAAGTTTTGATTGAAATACATGCCCACGCCTATGACCTGTTAGCTTAAGTTTTTGGGTCGCGCCCTGTTTCTAGCTCATTATCAAAGTCTATATAGAACATAAATCTTCCATTCTTCCAAATGCGTAATGTGGAATACGAATCACATTCTGTTCTTTTATGAACGTGTAACTTGTATCTGTTGGGATTTTTCCATCCAAAAATTTAAATGACAAATAATTTAATAAAATAAATATATAAACAATGTTACCGGTGTCGGGAAGGCGTGTGATCACTGCACTAAAAGGCATATCGCCCAAGGAAGATGTGATGCTTAGTAATATTACCCCTCTCTGCCGGTGTCCCTTACGTGCACGACCACGAAGAGGAGGTGCCTCGAATTGTAAGCAATGCCCAGATTAAATTTGAAAAAGAAATTTATAAGAAAAAGGAAGGCGAGAGAGGAATCCTTTTTTCCGTTTTAATTCTCTTAGTTCTATTTTCATGATGTTGGTATATATATAGTGAAGCTTATCTCCTAACTCTTAACAACTAAACCCATTAATATGATAACTAACCCCATTAGTAGAATAGTGGTTAGAGACCAAGTCAAGTAGTTTATTTAAGAATTTCAATCTTTTTTATTTTATTTTATTTTAAATAAAATTCCCAATGTCCCCCCCTCTTAAAGATTAAACTTTCAAATAAAATATAAGAAAAACAAGAATATCTGGGCATTTATCCTATGCAATCGGTACAGGTAGCTTCCGGTTTTGAACCTAAACTTAGTGACATTTTGTCGCATCTTGAGGGACATAATGGGTTAGGCCTTGAATTAGACCCCTTTACCAAGAATTGATAAAAGCACACATAGAATGCTTACAGTATTGGGTCGCGGGGTGGAGCGTTATGGTCATGCTCACATGGGGTCAGCCCTGGCCCCCAACCGCAACCCTTCACAGTTCCTCTTCTCACGTAGGTAGTCTTCAAAAGGTATCTGTGATCGGAATGATACCTCCCATACTACATGCGTTGGACTTATTAAGAGTATAAGCTCAACCTAACCGATCACAATATGAGCATTGTCATCAGAGGGATGGGGTAGTAGTTATAATAGTGCAAATCATAAATGCATGTATTGCTACAATTAGGAGTGTAATCTCCAAAGTCAGTGCTTCATATGATAATCACCAGTCCAGCTTGTTTCTACCACATTGAACCTCTTTCATGGGACCAACTCAATAATCAAAAAGGTTTGATTCCCGCTGTCAGTGATTACTACTATAGGCTTAACCCTATCCCCCTCGATGATTCTAAGATTATTCTCCTAAATAGATCCTTTATGAAAATGGACTTTATAAGGTTCAGGGTCATATATATGGTTTAAAACCTTTTCATATATTTCATATTTTGATGCAAGTACTATTGCCCATCTTATGAGAAACTTCCCTCTCAATTTGGGAGACATACAACATTGATCATGAAATAACATTCAAATCGTTACAAAATGAAACAATATGCAGAGTATGTAATAAATGTATTATCGAATACATTAAAGCATTAACATTTACAATATCATCGAAACCACATATATAATTTAGTTTTCGTTCTTAAGGTCATTATCAGTAAATAATGATAATGAATGTTCTAGCATATATAGAACTAAAACCTTACCTTTATAAAATGATGATGCTTAAAGATATAATGACACAATTTTTTTTTTGGAGAATGTAAATTTTATTTATCAAAACTGTAAGAAAGCCAAATCGGCAAACTACCCCATACAATGTATCCTCACAGCCAAACTCAAGATCCTATTAGTCGACTAATCACAAGTTTAGTCGACTAATAGTAGTAGTCGACTAACCCCAATTACTAGTCGACTTGAAAAGTGTTCTGGAAGTAGCTTTGTTCTCTGTTTATACTCCAGTCGACTATATCAGAATACCTAGTCGACTATACATTAATCTAGTCGACTAGATCAGAAAGCCTAGTCGACTAACATGCACCAAGTCGACTAACCATAAAGTTAAGTCGACTAAGAAGTTGAGCTGGATGTATCCATCTTCTCTGTTGCCGCAGGAGTCGACTATACCAAAACATTAGTCGACTATATAAGATTGTAGTCGACTAGAACCACCCACTAGTCGACTAATTCTGCTGGCAAACCCATTTTTTCTGATAGAATTCCAGATTCTCAAAACGCCACATTTGTATTTGGATCCAAAGCGAATACAATCCTATAGATGTGCAGTTTAATCTTGAATACAGTAGAAATCACCTCCTGAGCCTGGCCTTCAAAAATTTTCATATTGCGGGCATTCCAGATATGATAGACAGTACAAGTAAGGGCCACCTTTTTAGCTTTTGATTTTCCACTGGAACCCTTCGCCTCCTTCTTTATCCACTTAAGAGCACTAGAGATAGTTGACATCCCCCGAGAGATACCCAGCCATTCTCTAATACATCTCCAAACCATAGCAGAGAAGGATATAATTTGATCGTAAAGATGGTTGCATGTTGGGGTTTGACTATATAGCATACCTTCCGAACTTGCCTCACCATTCATATCCTTAATCTCAAATGGAACTTTTCATCTTATAAGCGTATCATCATTTATAAATTCTTTATGCTACATTATACATGTAATTTTCAAATGTAAAAATTAAATTGATGAGTAAGATAAAACCAATCATACGAGCACAAGTGCTTTTTGTTCCCATGAGTATGCCACACATTTGCTATTGTTGCTCATTTCATTTGGATTAGAGAAACTGAACTAACAAACAATAAATGAATTTAAATATTTGTTAGTGAGATTTAAACAAGCATTGAAAATTGAACTCTATTTGAAAATATTAATAATTAGATAATTTTCAATCTACAATTAAAATGCTTAAAGTATGCAATTAAAGAATTTTCTTTATTGTTCTCAAGCAGAGTTTAATAGCCAGTTTGTCCATCGTAGTCTTGTTAAAGCACATCATCAACAAAATTAGATATAAAATTTAATTTTAAGCAGTAAGGTTAGAACAAATTTTTAACCTCCATAATTACAGAATAGACAAGAAAATATTTGTAATTTAATAAACATGGCCTATGGTAAGATCTGTAGCTAAATAACGCATAATTGATTCTGTAATAAAGTCTACAAAAGAAATAGCAAAATAAGTCTAGAGAATACTCACTAAATACAGTAATAGCAAGAATTAATTATTATTCATATGTAAATAACCAAATAAAATAAACTATCTAATAGAGCTGAATGTGACTTTAATTGATTTAAATCTTGTATATCAAATAATCAATTAAAGCCATAAATACTCTTTAGACGTGCCATCCTATACTAGTATTATATGGAATACAAATCCAGATAAAAACACGTGGGATATAAAATAATATGTATTGTTCCTAACAGTATCAAACTTCACTAAGTTTTGGAAATTATATTTGCAAGTTAAAAAGAAATCTAGACAAGCATGGAAATTTGCATGTTCTACAACATGTAACGAGGCTGGGGTCCAGATACTCATAACTTTATACCTAAAGCATTTAAAGATTAAAAAAATAAAAAACAATTTGCAAGTTTCATCAGATTTCTAAAATAAAAAAAAGTTACAAGATAATTTTAAGTTCTTATCATTAGTGCACTTCAACTTAAGAGTATTGACTTTTCATTATAGAAGACAAATTTACAGCCTTTAAGTCGGTCTTTTATTCAAAAAATGTGCATACATTCTTAGAATTTTTTTTCGAACATGTACAAATCTGACAATCAACGCCTACTTGTTACTCATGTCAAAAAAAAAAACTATAATCCAGCAAAGGAAAAGATAAAATATATTCTTTTTTTTCAATCAAATATTAATTTCATTTTTGTATTTTCTATTTTTTCTAAGTTTTGACTTTTAATAATGAAGTTGAAATTCAAATCGGAAGAAATCAAAATTCACTATGACTAGGATGAGACTGCTAAGGTGATATTGAAACTGAAGTGACACTCCAACCCTTGTTTCAATGACAAAAGAAGACATCAACACTACCTCCTTTTAGTTTTAAGGATAATCATTGTCCCTATAACTAGAAGCACTACAACCTCACGGCTTTAAGAAGTAAAAAAGAATTATTTTTGTGTTATACTCTAATAGTAATCTTGGTAAAGAGTTTCTCTACATAAAAATGTGAATGAAGAAATCAAAGGAAAGGAAAGAAAGATAAGAAATGTTTGTTAGATTCCAAACCAATCCACCTTTTTTTTCAAGTTATTTGAACTAACATAATTATGAAGTATTGCAACCAATGTTGTCAGAAAACAAGATTGAATCTGTGCTGTTATAGCCTTGTAGGTGTCAGATGGGATCAAATGTCAAACTGTGAATTGTTAGATAATTATTGAGTTTCCTACAATTACAATAAACGACTTGATAGAAAGAAACATGCATCATTTATTGTAAAGTATTTCAGAATAATGTTCCATAAAATATTGCACAAGAAATCATGTTTCTATGTTCCTCAAAAAAGAAACCAGGTTTCTATGCATTCTTTAAAAAGAATGGTCAGTGCTATTTTGTTTTCCATGTGATACAATGCTTACTTCCTGATCAATAGTGAACCAAAAAGAGAAAAGAAAGAAAATAGAGATTTAAACTGGACAAAGCCACTAAACCAAAAGACAAAGTGGGTTACATCAACATTCAATGTCATATGAATTAATAAAATAGCACCTAATTTGCAAGTAGTTAGTTTAGTTAGTTTGTCTATGATCATGTTCCATATGGGCTTAAAATCCTTGAAGTTTTTCCATTATTCATATGGCCAAACAGGATCCTTAGCATTAAAACTGTGGGTCAATCCTTCCTAACAGTGAATGTGCCCATACATAAAACCCTTACTTGAGTGAAGACAATTAAATGCTAGCTAGGCAATTTATGAAACTACCATTTGTGAAATTTATAGGCTTATACTATCTCTCAAGTGTTCTGATAAAAAGCACAACAATTCAAGAGACATATAGACAAGTGGCTCTCTTTTCCTGCTTGTACTAGTGAACTTTCTAAATCAAAATATATCACAAACTAGAAATGATAAGACTCACATATAGGCCGTTAACAAGTGTGTCATGCCAAGTTAAGGAATGTTGGAATTGAAGAATATATATATGAATCTCGAGATGAATTATGGCGAGATCCGTTGATCGAATCAACTGGATGATGGTTGGAGTGTGTTCTCCTTCCATTGGTGATGAACGTGGTATATTCACATGTTCAATTCCGACTTCGAATGAATGAGATATTCAAGTCCAAAGATTGTCTAATTCAAAGTCAAACGGGACTAAAGGTAGCTTAAAGCATTTAGTCCCACATTGGCCGTGGGATGGAAGTTTGTGGTGTATAAATAAAAAAAATTGAGAACAAAGGGCGTGCCCTTTGGGTACTTGGAGTTTTCGCGCGCGATTGGGAGGGATCTATGCCCGCACATGCGCGCGCGCGCCGCCGTTGGCGGCGGCCGGCCGGCCGGCGCCGGTGCCGGGCCTGGGCCTGGGTTCGGGCTCGGGTTCCCTACCCGGCCTGGTTCTTTTTGAATCGGGTATGGGTATCCGGATCCGATCCAACCCGCTCCAAGACTGTTGGACTGCCAACAGTTGTGACTGTTGGGTGCATCTTTTGGGCAGCCAACAGACACGACTGCTGGGTCGAAAGGGTGCAACCTTTCATTGGATTTGAACCCGTTGGCCCCTCCTGCAGGCTATATAAAGCCCTCCTGACTCTCAATTGAAACACACCAACAACAACACCAATCTTCTCTTCTCTCTCTGAATTGCAAATTAAGTTTTGCATTCTGAATTGCAAAGTAGAGTTCTGAAGTGAAGTGACTTCCAAAAGGGAGTTCTGAAGTGACTTCCAAACGGGAAGTGGAAAATCAGTAACTCGGTTTCCGAAGCGACTTCCAACGGAGATTCTACAAAATTGTTCTGAAAGAGGAATCAGAAAATTCAACATATTCTTTTATAAGAATTGTTGTCTGAATCTGGTACTTCTGAAGAAAGATATTCTTCTACCTTCCATCGTCCTCAAAAGTGGGTGCTCCTCCAGAAGAGTAAAGGCAAATATTCGTTTGAAATTTGTCCTTGTACCGCTGCTTCAAAGATCCTATGAAGGTACTGGTTGACTAAGGTTCGACCGTACGGTGATTTGGTAGTGCTATCCAAATACCGTGAAAGAGTGTTGTATCTTGGGAGACCAGCGTCCATTATCCCGTTAGCACCGGTGCGGGGGACGTAATTGTCTTAAGGAGATTCGCTCTAAGCGTACCTCACTCTAAATACTGTATAAGTGGATTAAGTCCTTTATACAGGGGATATACTTTACAGTATATCGAGACTGACTTAGATTCAGTTGAGACTGACTTAGATTCAGTCTAATTGGTGCTTTACCAAGGAAGGAAATTGAAAGGTGGTTCTTAAATTAAGGAACGTTCTATTGAACGGAAAACCTCCCACCTGATATTTGCCGACCTGGCCAATTAGATTGTTGATATCTCAGTGATCTTGATTAGTTGTCAGATTGATTCTTGTTAAGCAGAATAACCAACAATCTTAAGACAATTACCGTTTCATACTTCTGTTCTGCTTGAACTTGCAGAAAATGTCTGAGACAAATCAAGATAGTTCTAGCAAGGCACCAAACATGCTGTTACAAGCTTTGATGCCAACTCCACTTCCTAACCCGAAGCCGGAGAAGCCAGGAAAATTTGATGGCACAGAATTCAAGAGGTGGCAACAGAAGATGCTCTTCTACTTGACAACTCTTCATCTGGCCAGATTCCTGCAAGAAGATCCACCAGAGCCTGCAACTGATGCATGGACTCAATGTGACTTCATTTGCCGAAATTATGTTTTAAATGGACTGCATGACTCTCTTTACAATGTCTACAGTCCTATAACAACAGCAAAGAAGTTAAGGGCCAGTCTTGACAAGAAGTACAAGACTGAGGATGCTGGTACCAAGAAGTTTGTCGTAGGACGATTTCTAGAGTACAAAATGGTGGACAGCAAGACTGTAATCAGTCAGGTGCAAGAGTTCCAACTTATCTTGCACGAGATAGAAGCCGAAAGTATGATCCTACCTGAAACTTTTCAGGTTGCTACTATCGTGGAGAAACTCTCACCTGCGTGGAGAGATTTCAAGAACTACCTTAAGCACAAGCGAAAGGAGTTAAAGTTGGAAGATCTCATTGTGAGGCTTCGTATCGAGGAGGACAACCGCAAGTCCGAGAAAATGAGCAGTAAGAACTCCTACGAAGAAAAAGCCAATGTGATCGAGGACTCAAAGGGGAAAGCGTCTACTTCCAAAGGCTTAAAGCGGAAGAAGACTTCCCAGGGGTACAAGGGCAAGGTCCAAGAAGGCAAGAACATGCGCTTCAAGGGAACCTGCTACATCTGCAACAAAGAAGGGCATAAGGCGAATGAATGTCGCAGCCTTCTCAAAAAGAACAAGAAAAGCCACCCACAGGCAAACTTGACCGACCATGAGTCTCCAAGCCTTTCAGCTGTGGTGTCAGAAGTAAATCTGACAACCAACAATAAGGATTGGTGGGTAGACACTGGGGCTACTCGGCACATCTGCTCTGAGAAATTGTTATTCTCAGAATATCAAATACTAGAGCAAGATGAGCAACTATTCATGGGGAATTCAGCTTCCTCAAAGGTTGAAGGAAAGGGCAAGGTCATCCTGAAGTGGACATCGGGGAAAGAGCTTACTCTTAACGATGTGCTTCATGTTCCAGACATCCGCAAGAATTTGATCTCCGGATCAATACTTAGTAAGAAAGGATTTAGAATGGTTTTTGAATCTGATAAATTTGTACTTACTAAGGGAGGGATGTATGTGGGAAATGGTTATCTTGTTGATGGACTTTTTAAAGCCAATGTTGCAGTGGTAGATAAAAAGTCTATGTATTTGTACCCGAAGCTTATAAATAAAGAAAATTCTTCTGTTTATTTGCTTGAGTCTCCTATTTTGTGGCATGCTAGATTATGGCATGTAAATTATAAGTCATTAAAGAACTTGTCTAATATGGGATATATTCCTAAACTCAACTTGGAAGAAATTCGCAAGTGTGAGATTTGTGTTGAGGCCAAGTTGGCGAAAAATTCATTTCACTCAATAGATCGAAATACAGAACCTTTAGGGTTAATTCATAGCGATCTGTGTGACTTGAAGTTTATGCCAACTAGAGGCGGTAAAAAGTATTTCATTACTTTTATTGATGACTGTACAAGATACTGTTATGTGTATCTTTTAAACAGTAAGGATGAGGCAATAAATATGTTTATAACATATAAAGCCGAAGTTGAGAATCAACTCAATAAGAAAATCAAGATTCTAAAATCCGATAGAGGCGGAGAATATGAATCAAATGATTTTAGTGAGTTATGTGCTAATTTTAGTATAATCCATCAAACAACAGCACCATATACTCCTCAGCAAAATAGAATTGCTGAACGGAAGAACAGAACTTTGAACGAGATGGTCAATTCATGCTCGTAAGTTCTGGAGCTCCGCAGAACTTGTGGGGGGAAGCTCTATTAACTGCAAATTATATTCTAAATAGAGTACCCCACAAGAAACTTGGTCTTATACCATTCGAGTTATGGCATGAAAGGACACCTTCCTACCATTACCTCAAAATGTGGGGGTGCCTTGCAAAAGTGCTAGCTCCATTACCTAAAAAGACTAAGTTGGGAGCAAAAACTATGGACTGCGTATTCATAGGCTATGCCTTGAATAGTAGTGCCTACAGATTTCTGGTTCATAAATCAGAAATACCAGATATTCATGTAAACATGATTATCGAATCTTGAGATGCTGTGTTCTTTGAAGACATCTTTCCGTACAAACGGGAAGCAGATAAGACTTCTGGGAAAAGAACACACGAGATGGCGTTCAGGGACGAAAGCCCCGAGGAATCAATTGTTAATGCGGAAACTGAACCAAGAAGAAGTCAGAGATCTAGAATCTCAAAATCTTTTGGTCCAGATTTCATAGCATATGCTATTGAGAGCGAGCCTCAAACATTTAAAGAGGCGATGTCAACCCCAGAAGCACAAATGTGGAAAGAAGCTATAAATAGCGAAATAGAATCCATACTAAGTAATCATACTTGGAAATTGGTAAACTTGCCTCCTGGAAGTAAACCAATTGGGTGTAAGTGGATTTTCAAACGAAAATTAAAACCCGATGGATCTATCGATAAATACAAGACTAGATTAGTAGCCAAGGGTTATCGGCAAAAAGAAGGACTTGACTACTTCGATACTTATTCACCAGTAACAAGAATAACGTCCATACGGATGTTGATTGCGATTGCAGTATTGCACAACTTAGATATCCATCAAATGAATGTCAAGACTGCATTCTTAAATGGTGAATTAAGTGAAGAGATATATATGGAGCAACCTGAAGAATTTAAAGTCAAGGGCCAAGAACACAAGGTGTGTAAATTGGTAAAATCCTTATACGGTTTAAAACAGGCTCCAAAATAATGGCATGAGAAATTTGATAGTGTCATGCTCAAAGATGGATTCACTATCAATGAATGCGATAAGTGTGTTTACACGAAAACAGTTGGAGATGCATGTATCATTGTTTGTCTTTATGTAGACGACATGTTGATACTTGGGACTAATATTGAGATTATTAAGTCCACTAAAAGAATGTTATCCAACAGTTTTGATATGAAGGATCTGGGGGTTGCTGATGTAATTTTAGGAATTAAAATTACTAGAACACCAGATGGAATCAGTCTATCTCAATCTCACTACGTGGAAAGATGATAGAAAGATTTAAGGATCATGGGATAAAAGAGAATACAAATCCTTTTCTCCCACACGTCCACCTTCATAAGAATACAGGAACTGGAATACGCCAGTTGGAGTATTCTCAGATTATCGGAAGTCTAATGTATTTAATGAATTGCACTAGACCCGATATTGCTTACGCTGTAAGCAAGTTAAGTAGATACACTAGCAATCCTAGTGATCTACACTGGACCGCTCTACTACGAGTATTGGGTTACGTATCACATACCAAGGAATATGCCTTGAGATATGGACAGTATCCTCCTGTACTGGAAGGATACAATGATGCTAATTGGATTGCAGATTCTGAGGAATCAAAATCAACTAGCGGATACGTATTTACTCTAGCAGGAGCAGCGGTATCATGGAAATCTTCTAAGCAAACATGTATTGCCCGTTCCACTATGGAATCGGAATTCATAACCTTAGATAAGGCTGGAGAAGAAGCAGAATGGCTTCGACAATTCTTAGAAGATATACCATTGTGGCAAAAGCCAGTGCCCGCTATATGTATACACTGCGATAATCAAGCAGCTATATCTAGGGCACAAAATGTTTTATACAACGGTAAGTCTAGACATATTCGTCGTAGACATAATACTGTGAAGCAGTTGCTCTCAAATGGAATTATCTCTATTGACTTTGTATCGTCAAAGGATAATTTAGCGGATCCGCTTACTAAAGGTTTAAGTGGAGAGCGTATAAACTGCGCATCGAGGGGAATGGGTCTAAAAGCCTAACCTTACCGAGTCTGCTTAATGGAAACCTCACTTAGCGACTGGAGATCCCACGGACTAAGTTCAAGAGGAAAAACTAGTTATGATTGACTCAGCAAGTAAGCACTTGGGAGCTTGACTCCAATCCATTCCTATGGTGCACATAAGTGCTTTTCTACAAGTGGGATAAGGATAAGCTTAACGCTTTTAATGATGCCTATATCTTGTTTCTAAACAAGTGGAGTAGAGTAGACTACTCTTAATAGGTCCATCACCTATGTGAGTATAGAGTTGGGTCGGCTCTTTGGGAATCTCTATGGAGGCTGTTATTCCCTAAAGATACTCTCTGAAACTAAGAATGTCCAGGGCCAAAAGGGACACAACAGAGAACCAAAGTTGATTTGGAAAGTCACTGTGTGAAGCTTGTTGACTTGGCTTACACTAACGGCTAACAGTTCAAGACCTAGTTCACTGATTAGCCAGTAAGTCCGATAAAGTTTTCGCTATGGAAGGTTCAAGACCTAGTTCACCTATCCTTATGCAGTTTCTTTTCTCAAGTACCTTTCACAATAGAGTCAGTCTCTTTGTGTGTCATTCCTTGAATCTCCATTCATTGTGGGGGATTGTTGGAATTGAAGAATATATATATGAATCTTCGAGATGAATTATGGCGAGATCCGTTGATCGAATCAACTGGATGATGGTTGGAGTGTGTTCTCCTTCCATTGGTGATGAACGTGGTATATTCACATGTTCAATTCCGACTTCGAATGAATGAGATATTCAAGTCCAAAGATTGTCTAATTCAAAGCCAAAACGGGACTAAAGGTAGCTTAAAGCATTTAGTCTCACATTGGCCGTGGGATGGAAGTTTGTGGTGTATAAATAAAGAAAATTGAGAACAAAGGGCGTGCCCTTTGGGTACTTGGAGTTTTCGCGCGCGATTGGGAGGGATCTATGCCCGCACATGCGCGCGCGCGCCGCCGCTGGCTGCGGCGGCCGGCCGGCCGGCGCCGGAGCTGGTGCCGGGCCGGGCCGGGCTCGGGCTCGGGCTCGGGCCTGGGCCTGGGTTCGGGTTCGGGTTCCCTACCCGGCCTGGTTCTTTTTGAATCGGGTCTGCGGGTATGGGTATCCGGATCCGAACCAACCCGCTCCAAGACTGTTGGACTGCTAACAGTTGTGACTGTTGGGTGCATCTTTTGGGCAGCCAACAGACACGACTGCTGGGTCGAAAGGGTGCAACCTTTCATTGGATTTGAACCCGTTGGCCCCTCCTGCAGGCTATATAAAGCCCTCCTGACTCTCAATTGAAACACACCAACAACAACACTAATCTTCTCTTCTCTCTCTGAATTCTGAATTGCAAATTAAGTTTTGCATTCTGAATTGCAAAGTAGAGTTCTGAAGTGAAGTGACTTCCAAAAGGGAGTTCTGAAGTGACTTCCAAACGGGAAGTGGGAAATCAGTAACTCGGTTTCCGAAGCGACTTCCAACGGAGATTCTGCAAAATTATTCTGAAAGAGGAATCGAAAAATTCAACATATTCTTTTATAAGAATTGTTGTCTGAATCTGGTACTTCTGAAGAAAGATATTCTTCTACCTTCCATCGTCCTCAAAAGTGGGTGCTCCTCCAGAAGAGTAAAGGCAAATATTCGTTTGAAATTTGTCCTTGTACCGCTGCTTCAAAGATCCTGTGAAGGTACTGGTTGACTAAGGTTCGACCGTACGGTGATTTGGTAGTGCTATCCAAATACCGTGAAAGAGTGTTGTATCTTTGGAGACCAGCGTCCATTATCCCGTTAGCAACGGTGCGGGGAACGTAATTGTCTTAAGGAGATTCGCTCTAAGCGTACCTCACTCTAAATACTGTATAAGTGGATTAAGTCCTTTATACAGGGGATATACTTTACAGTATATCGAGACTGACTTAGATTCAGTTGAGACTGACTTAGATTCAGTCTAATTGGTGCTTTAACCAAGGAAGAAAATTGAAAGGTGGTTCTTAAATTAAGGAACGTTCTATTGAACGGAAAACCTCCCACCTGATATTTGCCGACCTGGCCAATTAGATTGTTGATATCTCAGTGATCTTGATTAGTTGTCAGATTGA